>CAUYUJ010006114.1:195000-287500 GCA_963575745.1 Prorocentrum cordatum
TGCCCTCCCGCACACCTGTGGCATGGGCGACTGCACGCACGCCCTCCACATTGCCGGCTTCGATCACCCAGACCTCCGCGAGGCGGCTGAAGCCCGCGACCAGGAGGCAAAGATCCGGCGCCGGCTGGACACCGCGGCAGCGTGGCCACCGCCACAGGCACTATACTCGCCAGAGGCAGCGCGAGCATGGGCTACACAGCACTACGACACCGAAGCAGCCACCAGGGCCGACCCCAACCAGCCCCGTCCGCGTGCCTCGCTTCGCAAGCTCCAGCTGGACCCGCAGCCACTGATCGACCTGGTGTACACTGCCACGGCGCAGGCTGTACCCGAGCGGTGGCAGTCTGACGCACGAGCGCCGCGCCCCAGCGGCTCCAGCCCTGGGGCCGCGTCTGGCCCTTCGCACACCTCTCAGCCAGGTGCCGCCTCGGGACACAGTCCAGACCGCTCACCGACGGCATCGGGAGCCGACGACCGCCGTACTCCGTCCCTTATCAGCGCGGCCGCCGCCCTCGCCCGAGGCCATGCTCGCTCACGGCGCTCCGCCTCACGTTCGTCACGGCAGAGCGGCGGCAACTCCGCTTCTGACAGCAGCGACATCGATACGTGGGAGCACATCGAGACGGAAGAGGAGCCGACCGCCTACCACGTCCTCGCCTTCCACGTCCGCGATGTGCGGTCCCGTGTGAACGCCCCTGGCGTCGAGGTCTGGCTCGACCCAGGCGAGCATCACGATGGCGCCTACCTACCGTGGGGGGCGACCGTTGTGGGCCACCGCGTTACTGACCCTGCGGTTGCGGGTCGCGATGGCTGGGTCATCCTTCACCACGACCACGGCGACACCACCACCAGGCTCTGGGCACCGACCCAAGTCCACGTCAAGGCGGACGACACTTGGCGCACGGTCATGATCGCAGCGGACCTGGGGCCCCAGTGGATCGAGCGCCATGCTGACGACGCTCGCCTCCCCGCGGAGGCGGTCCGCACTACAGGCCAGTCCTGGTTCGCCGACGTCTGGCCTTTGTGGGATCGACCCCGACCCCACCCAGACGACGCAGTCACCGACGAGCAAGCGTTCCCGCCCCTACCAGGACGCTGGATTTGCCTACAGTGCCGATTCCAATGCTGCCAGTATTGTGCTGCCCGCCGCAACACGCAGCTCGGCACCTCGGGCCAACCGACGTGCCCGGACTGCTCCCTCAGCGGACTGCGTGCACCTATGGACTGGTCCACGGACTACTCTTGCAACAGCTGGACGTGCGTGTACAGCACCGACGACAGGGCCGCCGACACATGCTGCCTCTCCAGCAGATGCCCGCATCCGCCTCGTCCGCACAGCCTGTTCGACGTCCGTGCCACAGGGATGCCTCCGCACATCCTCGCCCGCCAATACGGCAACGCGCCAGCCCAGCACGACCTCATGGAGCCCCCCCGAGCGCCTTCAGGCCCCGGGGGGGAGCCTCCGCAACCAGGCCAAGCAGGATACCAGGGCCAATGGTATCTACCACCGAGGCCGCGTCGCGTCCCCAAGCAGGGATTGCCCGACGGCACGAGGCGGCCACCAGGGTTCACAGGGACGGGGATGCCTGAAGACCCGTCTCCCGACCAACCGCTGTGGAAGGAAGGCTACGTGCTCTTCGGCCCGCACCAGGCCCTCAAGGAGGATTTCATCTTCAACAAAGCGGTGCGCCGACCTTACTCCCTAGCCATCACCAACATGTACAGGGATCGTGTCACAGTCAGGACCGTCTGCGAGTCTATCGCCGAGCGCATCCACACTACCCGCACGCGCTGGCGGGATGTGGTACTGTACTGGGATGCCGAGGGCGGCCCTGGGCCTCAAGCTCTCGACTACGACATGCGCCTCTGTGACGCCATGGTGAGTCGTGCCACGACCGAAGCCGAGTTGAACCACGACCGCAGCAACCGTGGTAGCTTCTGTCTCTATGGACCAGCGCACCAGCGGGCTGTGAACATCACGGTGCTCCCCGAGCCGCAGAACATTGACTTCGTGGAGCATGTACGGCGCTACTCACCTGACGGGGAGACTTACCCAGACCATGCCTTCGAGCACGTCTACCAGGGCTGGCGGCGGCCCGACGTGCCGCCCATCCTCCCCGACACCCGCCCGCTCTCGAGAGCCGACCAGCAGCGCTACCAGCAGCACCAGCAGCGCACCCAGCAGCGCGACCAACGCGACGCAGGTCAGCCGAGCACGCCACGCAACCGCTCTCCCGCGCGCGTCCCGACAGGCGACAGAGCGGTGTACGGCGGGGGCGCCGCCTACCACCGTGGCCCCATTGGTGCCAGGCCCGCGGCGGCAGGGGCAGCCGCCTCCAGCTACGGCCACGTCCCCCACGCCAGGGTGCACCCAGCGGTCGTCGGCTACCCGCGCGCACTCGCGCAGGCTCCCCCACGGGCCACCTCGCCCGCGCCAGGGTCCACGCGTGCCTGGGGCCACTACCCAGGCCGCCACGACAGCACCGCCAGCAACCAGTCCGCAGCGGCACCCCCTGCGGCTTCAGCCCAGGGGGCTGCACCAAGCCGCGGCAGGACAGGGCGCCCCGAAGGATGGCGCGAGGCGAACGTGCGCGCCTGGCAACCGCGCCAACACACGCCCCCGCCAAACGTGGCCGCAGCGCAGCGCCCTGCCCAGGCAAAGCCCGCCCCCCCTGAGCGCGAGCGGCAGCCGCTCGTCCCGCTCGTCCTCACGCACACCCAGGCACACCACAGCGCCTCCCCGCGGCACAGCGAGGGTAGTGCCCACCGCGTCAGCCCCCGGCCTGACGCCGCCGACCCTGACCAGGCTGCAGCCTCGGCGGCGGGCGGCACAGGCGGCTCCCGCCCGCCCAGCCCAGCACCCAGCGCAGCGCCGATCCGCTCCCCGAGCAGGGCGGACTCTGCGCGCGCCAACGCCCAGGCGGCCTCGCCACGTGACCGCCACACGGGCGGGCGCGTCCCGCGCAGCCGGCCCAGCAGCCGCCACCGCTCGCGCAAACCCCCTGGGAGTTCCACGAGCTCGCCGCCCCGCGAGACTCAGGCTGACGCCCAAGCCCCCGAGGTGGTGCCACGTTTCGGTGCCGGCGCCAAAGACCCTAACGAGGTCGACCTCGAGCCGACGCCGTCCACGGACCAGGAGCTGCCACCGCCCACCCGCGTCGTCCCCCCCGACGAGGCGCCGACCTTCGACCCCTTCAAGCACAAGTACTCCGTCAAGGACCTCGCGGCGGGCTTCGGCGGAGGCTCACCGCTGTCTCCTCAGAGCCACGGCGGCGCCCCCGCCACCTCTGCCGCTGCCGCGGCAGCGGCGGCCCCGCGTGGAGTCAGCCCTGTCCGCAACGCGAGCCTCACGGCAGCGGGCATGGACGAGGCTCAGCGCCAGGCCACCGACCGCGCCGCTCGCCACGCCCAGCTAGTGGCTGACGCGCTGGCAGGGCGTGCGCCGCCGCAGCCACAGGGCCCACCGCCCGAGGCGAGCGCGGAGGGCGCACACGAACAAGCTGTTCCAGCTGATGCTGCTCATCACGGCACTGACGGGGCGGGCGCGCCGCCGCAGGACGGACCAGCGGTGTCGCGTGCGCAGTATTCGCGCGCGCGCTGCGCCGCTGCCGCGCCGCGCTGCCGCCGCTGGTTTGCTTTTGCTCTTGCGCTCGGCAGGATGGATCGAGGAGTCGCCTCCCTCTCCCCCTGCTGCCGTCTCACCTTTCCTCCCTCCGCCCCCCACGGTACAGGAGTGAGGAGGTTTTTTCGAGGCAGTTTTGCCGATGTTTATGAACCCCCCCCGGCGCAGCGTCGACCATGCCTTGCCTACACTTTTGGCCCGACGGCGGCTTCAGCCCCGTCCAAGCCAATCTGCTGCGACGCCATGAGCTCCCACTGTGGCCAGGCCTCCTACCTGGGTGACGGCCAGGCCGCCCTCCACCGTGCGGGGCGTGCTAACCCCAGCTCCACCGACGGAGATGGGCCAGGTCGCTCCATCCACCTCGTCAGCCTCAACATCACGAGTCTTCCAGCGAACTGGCCAACCATTACCGCCCTAGGTGTCGACCACAACGCCGCAGTCATAGCGCTGCAGGAGACCCGTCATGCCAAGACTACCAGGCAAGCCATCGCCACCAACGCCGCCAATCCACACCACGGAGGATACCAGGCCAGTCTGGGACCTGACCTGGACCTGGCGCGTGCCCAGCGCAAAGCTGCTCACGGTGGCACGGACCACACGGTCGAGGACAACACCGGCGCCTCGGGCGGGGTTGCCATCCTCTCTAAGGACGCCATCGTCGACTCCACCCTCGACGACATTGCGACCTGTATCGCCACCCTAAAGGCCAAGAAACGATGGCACGAGGTCTTCCTCCCGCTCTGCACCCAGCACCGCCGCAGGCGGCGACGAAACAACCACGGTCCCGCTGGGATCTACATTGCGAGCCTCTACGGGGTCGCTGGAGGGGACAGCACCGATATATTTCGGCTTGCTGATTGCGCCGCCGCGAGGGTCGGCTCAGCCCCGTATTTCATTTGTATGGACGCCAACACGAACATCGACGACAATCCACACCTGCTGCACATGATGCAGCACGGATGGTCCAACGTCGCTGAAGGCACACCAGACCACACCATGCACACATATGGCAATATCCCTGACTGGGACCGCGTCACCAAGTGCCCCCGCACCTCGCGCATCGACTATGTCATCGCCAATCAAGCGGCGCGATCTCTTGTCACCGACTTCTGCTATCTGCGTGACTTGCCAGCGAAGTCCCATGTTGGCCTGCAGGTCACACTCGACCTAAGCCGCCTCGATCACACGGCCCCACGCCTTTTGGCCCCCACGCCATACCCTCCAAATGACGGAGCTCATGAGGACCACGAACTCCAGGCACTAGGGACCCACATCGCCGGACGATACCACGACCGCATGGAGCAGGCTGACGCACGCGACGATGTGGAACGCATGTTCGCACAGTGTCTCAAGCGGCCTTCAAGGAAGCGGCGGAATCGGGCAAAGCCGACGCACTATCAAGCTGTGGGACTTCGTTTTCAGACATGATGAAGCGTAGATCCATCCACAACGAAGTCAGAGAGAAACTCGAAGCGCTTCGCGTGTGCGTCGGCACACTGTGAAAGAAACCTCCCCCACTTAGTGGGAGTCACCTCGTCCCAAAGAAAAGAGGGTGGCAGGCGGGGACAGGGAGGTGAACAAAAAAAGGAGCGACTACGGATGCAACAGAAAGCACCGTGTTGTCCGAAGGCCTCCCCTTCTGCGGAAAACGCGTACAAACTCACATTCGCACAGTGTCTCAAGCGGCCTTCAAGGAAGCGGCGGAATCGGGCAAAGCCGACGCACTATCAAGCTGTGGGACTTCGTTTTCAGACATGATGAAGCGTAGATCCATCCACAATGAAGTCAGAGAGAAACTCGAAGCGCTTCGCGTGTGCGTCGGCACACTGTGAAAGAAACCTCCCATACGCATAATAATGTCCAGGGTGGTGGTGGGGTAGCTGGTTGGCACGTTAACGATACTGGCGAAAAGCGTGCTTGAGCAGGTCCGGGAGTTGGCGACCGGCAGCAATAGCCTCCCGCCGCTGGCGGGGTGTCATTTTGTGCAACTGACGTAGTAGAGCTGCGTGCTTCTCGTATCGCCTCACCGAGGCGGGGCACTTCCATTTACCACGATCTTGAATCTGCTGGATGCTGAGGGCATTGAGATAGGCATCAGTCGAAGGGCCAGTGTGTCGGAAACAATGCGGCACAATCCTCAGGGCATCCAGCTCCAGCGCCTCTGAGGCTTCTTTGATGGACTTCTCGTAAGACGGGAGTGTGAGGTGGCGGAAAACTCGCTCACCATCGCGAGCGGACCCATGCAAGAAAGCGGCCACGTCCTTCACGAAGGTGCGGTCGAGGATACCAATGACCAACGTGTCATCTTGCTCGCCAGACTTGGTCTTGCCAGCTCGGGTGCTAGGAGAGAGAACGAGGCCCCAATCAGTGTAGCGTGAGCCACGTTGGCGAATTGGAGGCAGTAGGTCTTCTCGCTTGATGCCCATCAGGGCGCCCGGGCGGACATAGGTATCCACTTGCAACACCACAGCAAGGGCACACCAGAAGTAGACAGCTTGATTCTTGAGAAGAAGCCACTGAACTATCAACCAGGCCGCCTCGATGGGACAAGGGTCACGAATGCGACCAGGCATCTGGCGAATCCAACCTCGAAGAGCTGCCTTGGCCTTGGGCAGGACGTGCCCTCCGCGGCCCAGATGCGAGAGCCTCAGCAGCGCGTAGCCGTACAGGGCCCACCTGCCGATCTGCGGCTGCTCTCTCTGGGCGTAGAGCCACTCGAAGTAGTCCGACATCGCAGAGTCTGCCGCCTCGTGCGTGCGGAGGCTGCGCACCCTGCCAGCTGCCCAAGCCTCGAACTCGCCGACCTCCGCCTTGTAGGTGTGCAGGGCGGCGGCCGAGACGCTGTTCTCGACCAGGTTCCGAGGCAGAGGGGCAGGTCCGTGTCGTACTGCAGGCGGTCGCGCGAGACGCTGTCGTCGAGCGCCGAGCCTCTGCGCGGGAGCGCGCAAGGTCGCGCCACTGCTGGCCGACGTAAGCGATGAGCCTGCCCGGGACCCTGTCGAGCTCGTCGCCGACGTGCGGGGCCGACTTCCACTGGTCAAAGCCCCTTCGCTGACGACGCCGGAGGTCTGGATCGTGCGCTTGTTGGAGACTGGCCGAGCTAACGAGGTGTCGAGCCGTGGCATCCTGAGAAAAGGGGAAGATATGATGCCGCCGTGCGTGGGCCCGAACCAGCCGTGCTACATTGAAGCAGAACTTTGAGCCGTAGACTCCTGCGACTCGAGAAGCTTGCGTCCATCGATATGCCTGCTTGTCTGCATTCCAGAGATAAAACTTACCCGTCACAACCGTGTGAGCGTGGCCGCCAGGACATCTTTTAGACAACTGCTCCAGGCCAGGAAGAGTGCCAATCAACCGAGTGGGTTTCTTGATGGTCCCCTCAAAGCCGCAAGCGTGAAATTCAACAACTGAGACACGTGAGTAAGACATGATTTCCATGATCGGCTCAAAGCCCCAGAGACGAGACGTGAGAGGATTCTCCAAGACAAAGGCCACGTTGTACTTCACACATTCACGAATAACTTCTGACGAAAACCATGCGTGTTGGGCCCCTAGCCAGTCCTTTTCACGAGCAACTTCTGGATTCCGAACGCCTCGCCTAGCTATACTGAAGGCACTGCAAGGGGTCCCCAACCACACACATAGAACTTTGCCCCGTTGAATGAGACCGATGATGTACTGCCTGATGCCGGGGTCCAAGAGGTCATACTCGGGGCCTTTCGAGAGCTCGATACCTTCTCCACTTGGAACGCCTAGAGAGGCCACGGCCCTGGTGAGGCCCTCGTGGCCCGCGAACAGCTCCAAAAAGATCGCCCCTCTCCTAACGCGCAGCGTGCGGTTCAAGTCGTAGCCCTTGGGCTTGGAGGCCTCCAAGACTGGGACGTGTGAGCACCTTGATGGAGTCCCCGAAGAGGTCCTGCCGGGAGCCGATGAACACGCTGAAGCCCTTGAGGTACCCGTGGGAGGCCCCGTAGAAGTCCTGCGGGGCGCCGTACCCGATGGTGAGGGCCTCCTTGATGAGCCCGGAGAGGGGGCCTGAGTCCTAGAGGGACAGGTAGAGGAGGATGCACACGCACCCGCAAGGGTGTCTTCAGGCATGACGAAGTGTGCCTTCTTTTTCCTCGAGGCAGCGGGCGCCGCTCGTACAGCAGCGACGCCTGACAAGTGCAAAAGACGGGCCAGCGCGCCTGACGCGCCACCAGAGGGGCGAACTCGGCAGGAAGCGCGAACGATAGCCATGTCATGACCGCCTCGCTCCAAGCCGAGGTTGCGCGCCCTCTCCGTCGGGTCAGCACCTCCGTCAAAACGGCGAGAGCCCGCGTCCGTCGGGTTGCGAACTCCCTCGAGGTGTCGAGTCGCCCACTGAATGTCGCAGGCGATCTGCAGAGCTGCTGCCCGTTGGCCAAGAGCGAAGGCCCCAGTTGGTCTTCTCCGTGCCTCGCCCACGCCCTCGATCAAAGGCGCAACAGGCGACCAGGCTGTCGGAGAGGGAGAGGAGCCGCTTCTTGTGGCAGCGCGGGTTGCGGCAGGCACGCCGAAGTCCCGCCAGCATCACCCTGCCTTCCTTGGTGTTGATGTGCTCAGTTGGGTCATTCCACTTCCGCTCGAAGAGGGTCTTCCAGCGCTCGGGCGGGTCCCAGTTGGCACCGAGTGCGGGCACCTGACGAGGATCCTCCCGCAGGACTCGCTCTCGAAGTGCTCGGCGAACTCCTCCAGGGGCGAGCCTGTCACTTCCCTCCCGATACTGACGCTCCAGCTGAGTGGGAGGCCGAGGAGGAGCAGCCACGGCGGATGGCACGTGATCCTCTTGCCACGGCTCTGGCGAGCCCCCCAGGGGCGAGAGGCCAGCGCTGTCGCAGAGCTCGAGGTAGGGGACCAGCTCGCACCGCGGGTCCGACCGATCCTCGATGAAACGCCATCGTTCGTGATAAGCTGCCGCCTCTCTGAGCTCCGCATCCGAAGCGCTCGTGACCGCCAAGCAGTACCCCAAGTCAGAGGAGTCAGAGCAGTAGGCCATCCGCAACCGTGGAGCACTCAAGTCGCGCTGGCAGAGGAAGACTAGACCCAGAATCACTTTAATCTCCTGGCGCACAGAGCCCCACACCCGGCACCGCCGCTCGAGTGCATGTTGGATGAACTGGTAGACCGCCCACAGACAGGATAACGCCGGCCTGTTGAGCATGAAGAGGTGCACCACGTGGCCGATCCAGACTCGAAGGACCTCACCTCGAAGTCGCCGACGTCGGAGTAGTTCTTTGCCGGCCAGGTACACTCGCCACACTCGGCGCGGCTGGTGATGCAGAAGACGCCGATGCCCGTCGAAGATGGCGCCCAAGTGCTCTAGCGCAAAGGTGTGCTCTACTATGTCGTGTGTGCGCATGTCACGCGCAGAGAACTGATGAAGAACAGTCTGTAGGTCTGAAGTACTGGTATTAGCAGACAGCAGGGCCGCGTTGTCGACGTAGGTCGAGGTGATCGGACTTGCAAACGAGGCCCGCGGCGCCCGGTGCTTCTCCCGAGCAGCCCGAGAGGCGCCCCCAGGGACCCCGGCAGCGACGATATGCTCCACAGCTGAATGACAAAAATAGAGAGCCCACGTAAAACCCATGCTAAGCGCTCTGAAGCAGGGGTACACGATGTCAGTGGGCTGCAGCGGCACCATCTTCTCGAGGTCGTCATCCCAGACCTCGGTGACTCCGTAGACGCCAGCCTCGTCGGGATCATCCATCCCGAACCAGCTCGCCATACGCCAGTTGTCAAACTGGTAGAAGCCGTCGACCACGTCCAGAGAGCTCCCAGAGAAAGGGAGAGAGAAAAGCCCGCCCTGCCCCTTGGGAAGCTCGGCCTCCTCCTCGGTGCTCAGCTCGGCGTCCGCGATATCGGAGAGCTCGGCCAGGCTGAGATCCACGTCCGCCAAGGCGGCGATCGTGCCCAAGTCAGTGTGAGGGGGCGTCCGGCACTTCTCGTTGGTCGAGCGGGCGTCCACAATCAGCCTGGTCATACCTGTCTTCTTCCAGACGAAGAAGATTGAGACCCTCGAGAAGATGCGTCGCCTGAAGGTGAGAAGCTGGCGGTTGTACAGCGTGGCGAACAGCTCGCGGCGGCACTGCTTTGAGCGCCGCAGGTCCGGGCACCAGTACGGAGTGACAGAGACGCCTCTCAAACGATCTGCCTCAAGCTCGCTCTCACTCTTCAACACGTGTTTCTTGAAGTCCGTCGCCAGCCGCAGCGCGCCTGGAGGGAGCACGGACTCTAAAGGGAGCGGGGTGGTGGCGCCCTTCGCCACCTTCAGCTTGTCAGGAAGGTACGGCGCCATGTGTTGTGGCTCCTGCGTGTACAGGTCTTTCGCTTTGCACACTTCGTTGAGCGCGCCCAGCGGGGTCAGGTCTCGCGGCCGTTCGCCGTAGAGAGAGATGCGGTCATCCAGAGACTTCAGGATGGACATCTGCGAAGAAGAGGCCTTGCCCGAACTGCCACGGTATAGGCAGTTCACGTCTGAACATACTCTGGTGCGATACAGGAAATTGAGAGAGCGAACTGACTCGACAAGACGCTGGTCTTGATGTCCAGGTTGCCCGCGCATTCCTCGCCACCGGCGTCCGGAGCCCCCGAGGGAGCCCTTCACCAAGCGAACTGGCAGGGGAAGAGGATCACCATGCCGCCGCCGACCACGATCGTGAAGACCACGGCATACAAAACTCGGAGCCCGAAGCAACTGACTGGAGGCTCCTACCTGCACGAAGTTAGTGACGGCGAGACCGACCAGGTACTCGGTCCCGCGTGGGCAGCGCAGGCTGCTAGCCTTGCCCTCCCTTGCCGCCGTCGGCGGCGTCGCCCTTGTTCCCCTTGGAGGCGCCCTTGAAACCTCTCTGGCCGCCGCCGCGCCTCTTGTCCTCGGCAGCCCGCTCCTCTCGAAGTAGACGCGACTGCTTGAGGGTAAAAGCCCGCTGGTGCTGCTTCTCGGCGATCCACTTGGTGAACTTGGGAACGGCCACGCGCCCCTTGTCCTCAGTCGAGCCCGCCAACATGTAACCGAGCCCGCTGTAGTCGGGGTGCTTCGCGTCCTTCTCCACCGCGAGCTCATGCTGGATGAGCCTCCTGACGAGCTGCTCGCCCATGGCAGAGTTTGCCAGGTTGTACTGGTCGTAGGTGAGCCCCAAGCGCAGCGCCTCCAGGATGATGCGATGGTCATGCGCGATCCCACTGTTGGGCGAGACCCCGGCCGCCACGCACCAGTTCTGATGGTAGCTGTCGAACGAGCCATCGGTGGTCTCCAGGATCCCGTCCAAGTACTCCTTGACTGCACGCGGGTCAGCAAACGGGAAGTCGTCGAACTTAGTCTCCTCGAGCTTGCCGACTGCGTCCTTCGCCTGGAGGAAGCGCTTGCCCCCTGCCGTGCGGAAGGTGCCGAGGAGTCGCAGGTCGCCTCCGCCGCCGACCCGACTCTTCCAGTCCGCCAGGTCGTTCTGGTTGACGCGCTCCACGTGCACCTCCGTCGAGGCGTCGTTGGCGTCGAGCTGCACCACCCCCTTGGTGTCCCGGAGCAGGGCCCGCCCAGCGTCGTCCAGGATGCCAGGCTCGACCTGCTCCCCGAACCGCGGGTGGGGCGTGTCAGAGACCACCCAGACCTCGGCGTCGTCCACCTCGATGTCTTCCCCAGCGATGTCGGCCAGCACCTTCGCACGCGCGATGGCCTCGCTGAGCTCCCTAACAGGGATCGGGTCGAAAAGGAAGCAGTCGTTCCGACACCTATCTGGCACAGGTCTGCCTCGAGCCAGCGGCTCGAACCTGACCGTGGCGGTGTCCAGGATCTGCAAGTCACCTGTCGGGGTGAGGACCACCCACCTGCCGGAAGAGATCCGAACGAGCAATACACGATGATGCCAGGTAAAGTTAGGATCGTCATTGTAGCGCACCAAGATTTGCCTCTCTTTGATATCTAAAGCACTCATTGTTGATCAGCGAGCCGCAATGAAGCTGGGGTCGCTGGACCACTCCTCACACGGGATGTCGCCTGCTGCTCGAAGATGGGAGCCGACGGAGTTGGCGTCGAAGCGCGTCGCGAGGTACACCGACCCACGAGAAGCCCGGCCAAGAAACAGACCAAGCTGAAACTGAATGCGAGGCTGATGCAGAACGTCACCGTCACCGATGCACTGAGCTGGCTCTGGACTGATTCCAACTGTCGTGTCAGTATGCGCTCGATGTGCCTGCAGCCCGTGTCCGAAAGAGGCTCGCACTGATTCCCCTCAAAATGACAATGGCAGACCGGCTCGCGGGCCGGAGAGCTGAAGGCCACAACGTCTCGGAGGACGGAGTACAGAAAGTGAAGCCTGTCCTGCGGGAACTGCGCGGCGCCAGAACGAGCGGCCCGGGCGGGCCTATCTGAACAAAAAAAGGAGCGACTACGGATGCAACAGAAAGCACCGTGTTGTCCGAAGGCCTCCCCTTCTGCGGAAAACGCGTACAAACTCACATTCGCCCTGGCAAACGAGGCCAGCCATGAGTACCATCTCACCCGGCTGCGGGACCTGCCGCCCCCACCGCCAGACCACCCAAAAAAGAAGGCCCCTACCATGCACGGGCTCACACCCACGTTCGAGGAGCGACCCGCCGTCCCCCGCGCCTTTCCCACCTACGGAGCTTCCACGATTCACATGAACCGCCTTCGCAAGCTCCATCGGCAACTTTGCGAGCTTCGCTTCATCGGACTGCACCATCATATAGACTGCCGTGCTATCCCGCCGCACCTGGCGCAACGCATCGACTGCACGTGGGCCGCGGCCCGCCTTCTCTGCCACAAGCTGCGCCCCACGGCCCTCCTGGCTTTTCCTGACGCCTGGACCCCCGACGTGCCAGCGCCACGCGGAGAGCAGCTCGATCGTCTGATCCAAAATCTAGACTCGGAGCTGGCGCGACGTGCAAACCGAGCCAAAGCTGAACGCATCAAGATCTGGTCTGAGGGCGTCCGCGAGCCAAGCGGGCGAAAGGCGGCCATATACGCACGGGCTGCCGACTGCTCGCCCACGGCGTATCTCCGCACGCCTACCACTCCCGACGATGCACAGCTCCACTGCGACATCACCGCCTTCAACCCTGACCAAGCTAGCACGGACGACAGTGACGCCGACACCGACGCCGGCGGCTTCAGCCCCGGCGACGGTAGCTCGCCCGACACGGACAACGACGACGGCCCCATACGTGGCCCACTACCAGCCCAGGTTCCCGACGCCCTCCCCGCCAACGCTATCGTTGCCAACACCAAAGACATGCTCAAGCTCATGGTCGACACCTGGGAGCCCATCCTGGGCACGTACCGCGCTCGCGCGGGCCATGACGCCGAAGCTATGCCGACGTGGGCGGACTTCTACGACGAATACCGCCAAGAGCTGCCTACGCCATCACCAGCAGCCCCCTTCCACCTTACCGACGACCAACTCATCCACTTCATTCGCACCCGTTCACCGCGCCGCGCGGGGGGACTCGACGGCTGGACGACCAAGGAGGCAAAGGAGTTACCCGACGACATCCTTCGCCTCTTCGCCAGCGTCTTACGTGCTATGCAACGCACTGGCACCATCCCCGAGCCCCTCCTGCACGTGCCAAACCCGTGCCTCCGAAAAGGCCGAGGGGAACTCCCGACGGACCAACGGCTTCTCTCGGTTCTTTCCGTGTGGATGTATGCGTGGGAGGCGCCGGCCTACCGTAGCCTCACGACCTGGCGGCAAGGATGGACCCATGCCACGAGCTTCGGCGCCGTTCCCAAAGCCACCATTGGGGATGTCAGCACTTCTCTCGCCCTGCGCATCGAACACGCCAGGACTTTACTCCTCCCCTTAGCTGGAGCAGCCCTTGACCGACAGAAGTGCTTCGACTACCTCATCACGGACATCTGTCTAAACCTTGCGCTGCACGCGGGGTGCCCACAAGACATCGTTACTGTCCGCCGAAACTTCTACAGACACCACAAACGCTACATCCGCATGAACGGAGCGTACTCCAGGGACCTGGCCAGGACAAACGGTCACCTCCAGGGCAGCTCGTGGTCCCTGGATGACATCAAGCTGCTCATGTGCGTGTGGACAAAGAGGCAGCACCGATACGTTCCTCGATCACTCAGCACTACCTTCGTTGACGACAGCAACTCCACTACCCACACCGCTCCTGAGCTGCAGAAATCTCTCGACGAAACCGCCAAGTTTGACCGATTCTCCGGTCAACGCATTCACCCTGGTAAAGTGGCAGGGTGGGCGCTCACCGATGAGCTGCACGCCGCCGTCACCCAGCTCACACTGGCGGATCGCCCCCTCCGAGTGGTCGATTCCTTCAAGCTCGTCGGGAGTTACATCAACGCCGAGGCAGCGCCGGCTCCAGCCGCGCTTAACCTCACGGCCACCGCAGACGCCCGTGTGCGGAGGGCGACTATCCGCCTGCCGCGCATTGGCAAGCTCCCGTCGCCGATGCTTATCAAGGCGCGGCACGCCCGATCCCTGGCCGCCAGCGTCTGCACCACGGGCACCGACATCCAAGCACCATCAGGCCCAGCCAAGACTGCCTACAACCACGCCCTCAAGGCGGCTATCCGCCCCAAGGGGAACAAGTGGGTCGAGTTCTGGACTCTCATGGCCGTGTGCGTGCCGGGACACGCCCTTGAGATCGACGCCATCACGCAGCGTGAAGCATTCCTGTGCCTGCGGCGTCAGGTTAACCGCGACGTCACACTCTGCGGGCTCGCCAGAGACCTCCAACACCACGTCCAGACCCTGTTTGGTGGAGGACCCGTCGGGCGACTCGTCCAGTCGCTCCAGCAGCTCCGATGGACCTGGCCCACATTTGGCATCATGTACGATGACTGGGGCTGCCCGATCAGCTGGCTGAATCTACCCCAAAACGCCTTCCTGCACATGCTGCGGGCCTCACAACGCAGGGCATTTCTGCGGAAGATCAAGCCACGGCGACACGACCTTGGCTACCTCGCCTCGGTCAGACAGGGCCTTGACCTCTTCGCCAGCACGTGGCTCGCGCGAACCAAAGGAGCAGCCAAATGCACTGCCTGGCAGCTGGCGCTCCTCCTGAACTACCTGTCGGGCGGGGACCACACCCAACAGCGACGATCCCGATCCAACACGTCGGCAGACCCCAGCCCCATGTGCCGCTACTGCGACGAGGAAGAGGAAACTCAGGAGCACACTGTCCGCGACTGTAAGTGCTGGGCCCGAGAAAGAGTTCCTCTCACCACCCTCATCAGTGACGACCAGTGGGCCCGTCTTCCGCCGCACACAAGACACTGCGGGCTCTTCGACGAAGACCCAGCCCTCCTCGACCTGCAGGCCGACCTCGCGAGGGACCCGCTGCCACAGCCCATCCCGCGGCCCCCCCCTGAGGGTGATCCTGCGGCTTCAGCCCAGGACACCTACACCACCTACCTTGACAACGACACTGGATGGACATGGGTCTATGCTGCCACGGACGGTGCGTGCACCAACCAAGCCATCCCACTCCTAGCACGAGCGGGCTACGGCGTCTACTACGGCATCGACCACCGCATGAACTACAGTGCACGCGTTCACGGCCTAACGCAGAACGCCCAGGTTGCGGAGACCCTTGCCATCGTCCACCTTACGGCGTGTGCCGAACGGCCCGTGCACGTCTTCGTAGACAACCAGGCGGTGGTCGATGGGTTCCAAAGCATCATCGACGGACATCCAGCGCCGCAGGGCACGCACGCGGAGCTCTGGGCAATGATTCACCGATGTGTCATGGCCAAGCCCGACATGTTTCGCGTCGAAAAAGTCGCCAGCCACCTGGGAGACCTGGGCATCGACCTTGGGCTCATCGGGCCCATCGCGGAGGAGTTCAACCGTCAGGCCGACGCCCTTGCCACAGCGGCGGCACGCACGCACAACCTCCCCGACGACATCGTTGAAGCTGCCAAAACACGACATCGCCAAGCGACCGTGCTTCACGGGGTCGCTGTCGCCATCTACGAGCGCAGACACCGTACTCTGCCGCTCCCACACCGCAGGGCTGGGTTTACAGCGGCTGAACTCAGCAAAATGGAACCGAACCCCCTGCTGTCGGACCAGGCACCACCCGCGGCTGGACCAGACATCCCGCAGAACCCGGACGAGCTCTGGGCCGAGGCCCAACGGGCGATGTACGACGAACAGGAGGACGACCCGTTCGGCTTCGGCGGGGGACTAGACTTCCTGGACGACGGGCCAGCCAGCGCCAACCTTGCCCCGTCGGGCATCCGCACGATGCCCACCTCGACTCTGCCACCGAGAGCGGCACCGCACCCACATGATGACGTCGCTCACCTCCTAGACGCCGACGAGGACTTTTATGATCCCCTCGGATTGGGTGGCAGCATAGACGACGTCCCGCCGACACCCCACGCTGCCGACGATGCCGCTTCATCGAGTCGCCACCCGGTCACGCGGCCGACCTCTGAGCCCTCGCACGGCATCATGATTGGTCCCCCCGTGCCACCAACCCCGTCCCCCCACCAGCGCCAGCCCGCGGGGGCGGCTTCAGCCCCCCCGCAGGGCACTGAGCCAGTCAGGCCGTCGCGCCCCGTCCACGCTCCTACTGTTGCAGGCTGCGAGGCTGCGGCTCCTCCGTCCTCATGGGGCGCGGCCCCAGCGGCTTCAGCCCTGGGACCGCGCGACACCCTCCAGTCGCCTCGCCACGGCGACGGCCGCCAGCGCACGGACCGCCGCACCGCGCTGGTCCACCACCTGGCCAGGCGCACCGATGACCTCGTACCCGCCGCGAGGCCCGCGACCGCGGGCACAGAGCAGCCGCCCCGCACCGACCGCGAAGCCGAGCTGTCCCAGTCTACGGCCGCTCTCCAGCAGAGGTGCGCAGCTCTCGCCGCCGACCTTGCCGCTGCCCAAGCCCGTCAAGGCCCTTTGCTCCAGCGCCTCCACCGCGCCGGTCGTGCCTTCGCCGAGCTGCTTACACCCCCGCCCGATGGTGCTGCGCCGCCACTCACCCTCCATGCTATGCTGTCATCGCTCCGCGGCGCTCCGCCTGGAGCCCCGCGCTAATCTCCGCCATTCTGCCTGCCCGTGTGCACGCGTGGCCCCGCGTCCACGGTGTCAGGGCGTGGGGGCGGGGGGTGCCCCGTCCCTGCGCGCCGCGCTGCGGCCAAGCGCCCAACTGGCGGTCTGCCAAGCCGCCTAGCCACGTGTCCGCACGTCGCCTTTCTTGTTGGGGCCTTCTTCGTCACGCGGTCTGACACGTGAGATCTTCACAGTCTGTCCGCCGTCCGTAGCTTCAGACGCAATGCGCCGGGGGAGGGGGTCTGTTGCCCGCCCTCGTATCTTAAGGCTGCACCGCCGCTAATAGTGTTTTGCGGGTTGTCGCACCGCAGTGCGCCTCGCGGACGGACCCTGGTCCGCCTACTTGTCCGGTCTCTCTCTCTCTCTCTCTCTCTCTCTCTCTCTCTCTCTCTCTCTCTCTCTCTCTCTCTCTCTCTCTCTCTCTCTCTCTCTCTCTCTCTCTCTCTCTCTCTCTCTCTCTCTGCTCTCTTCGCTACTGGCTTCTGACGGAGTCTGGGTTAGGTGAGCCTGAGTGTGGGTGAGTCTGAGTATGGGTACGTCTGTGTGTGCCTGACTCTGAAGAAATGAATCTGAGTGTGAGTGAGCTTGTGTATGAGTGAGTCTGGGTGCGAGTCTGAATCCCAATGGTGCCCCTGGCAGTGTCTGGCGACTAGGAGGCCCGGGTCGACTCCTCTTTGGGAAGCCAAAATGCTGCCCCTGGCAGCGTTTGGTGACTATGAAGCCCCTGGTGGACCCCCCCTGGGGCTCCCAAATGATGCCCCTGGCAGCGTTTTGCGACCATGAGGCTCTCAAGAGAGACATGTTGGGGAGGCCAAACGGCAATTTTAGCTGAGACGTCCCACCAAAATCGGCGCGAACGGGCTCGTGAGATCAGCCAGGGTGGCTCCCCCTTGGGGCTCCCAAATGATGCCCCTGGCAGCGTTTTGTGACCATGAGGCTCTCAAGAGAGACATGTTGGGGAGGCCAAACGGCAATTTTAGCTGAGACGTCCCACCAAAATCGGCGCGAACGGGCTCGTGAGATCAGCCAGGGTGGCTCCCCCTTGGGGCTCCCAAATGATGCCCCTGGCAGCGTTTTGCGACCATGAGGCTCTCAAGAGAGACATGTTGGGGAGGCCAAACGGCAATTCTAGCTGAGACGTCCCACCAAAATCGGCGCGAACGGGCTCGTGAGATCAGCCAGGGTGGCTCCCCCTTGGGGCTCCCAAATGATGCCCCTGGCAGCGTTTTGTGACCATGAGGCTCTCAAGAGATACATGTTGGGGAGGCCAAACGGCAATTCTAGCTGAGACGTCCCACCAAAATCGGCGCGAACGGGCTCGTGAGATCAGCCAGGGTGGCTCCCCCTTGGGGCTCCCAAATGATGCCCCTGGCAGCGTTTTGTGATCATGAGAGAGTGTGAGTGTGAGTGAATGTGACTGTGAGTGAGTCTGAGTGAGAGTGAGTCTCATCTTATCTTATCGAGTCCTATCTTATCTTACCTTTATTACCCTCTATCTTATCTTATCTTGAAATATCTTATCTTGTCTTAGCTTATCTTATATCAACTCATCTTATCGCATCATATCTTGTCTTATCTTATTACTCCATAGGCTGTCTTATCTTATATATTATCCTACCTTGTCATATAGCTTGTATTACCTTATCATATATTGTGCTATCTTATCTTATCTTGTAGTATATTATCTTGTCTTGTCTTATCTGGTGATTATCATTGGGAGGAGGGAGGCGCGAGCGGGAGGAAGGAGGAAGGAGGAGCAGTGGGAGGCGTCAGAGTAATAACAAGAACCCCAATCCTTAGGATATGGGGAAAAAAACTCGACGCGGAGATCCCTAGATGTGCATTTCATAACTCCTGCCACGTCCCGATTGGAACAGTTCCTAGTTGTGGGAGCGAGTCCGCGTAGACGACACGCGCGACAACGACGACGACAGCGACGACTTCAGTGACGGCCTCCTCCTCTGCACATCTTCCAGGAGAGACGAGGGAACACACAAATGGAAGAGCGAGGGGGGATTCCCCTTGCCGTTCTCACTGCGGCAACGCAGACAAGCGCGCACAGCGCTGCTACGCCCACTCTCTGGCGTGCTACTCGCGGCGCCTGGTTGCTTTTTTTTTGTTGGGGGGGGGAGGCCAAATACCACGTCGCCTATATCGCGGTAGCCACCTGCGCGTGAGCTCTAGTGCGAGCGAATCTGAACGTGAGTGATCTGAGTGTGAGCGAATCGGAGTGCGAGCTGATCTGGGCACGATTGGGTCAGAGCGCGAGCGAATCCGGATGCGAGCGGGCCTGAATGTGACTGCGTCGAGCGCGAACGAGCGTGATAAGTAGGAGTCTGAATATGAACGAACCTGAATACGAGGCAGTCTGAGTATAGCGAGTCTGAACCTGACTGAATCTGAGTGTGAGAAACTCTGGGTGCTAGTGAGTCTGAGTTTGAGTGAGCACGAGCGAGTCTGTATCCGCCACCGTGCCTGCGGCACGTTGCTGCGTGGAAGAATGCCAGAGAGGCTGCCTGGCAGAGTTTCTGTAGTCGTCTGGGGGAGCCCCCCCTCCGCGGGACGCTCCCAGCCACCTGCACCACCCTTACTCCTGGGGGGGTCCCTCAGCGGCCATGGCGCCTCCATGGGGCCACCGAAGGCGTCCATGAAGGCCCTGGAGGCCCCGAAGACGGTCCAAGAAGGCCCCGACTCGCCGACCCATCGCTCGAAGACGCCCAAGATGGCCTCAAGATGGCCCAAGTGGCCTCCAGAACGCGACATCCTCACAATCTGGGCGCCGACGGGCGAATGTCACACCCCTTGGCGGTTCCGCCTTGGGGTGCCCAAGTGCCATGCCTGCGATATCGCGGTGAACAGTGGACCACCAATACAAAAAAAAAAAATAGGGGGGGGGCGACACGGGCAAACCGCCTGAGACATCCTCACAATCTGGACGCCGACGGGCAAATGTCATACCCAATGGCGGTTCTGCCTTGGGGTGCCCAAGTGCAACGCCTGCTATATTGCGGTGAGCAATAGACCGACCTCCCAACAATATGAGCGCTACTGGGCAAGTGTCATACCCCTTGGCGGCTCCCCCTTGGGGTGCCCACGTGCCACGCCTGCTATAGTGCGGCAACAGTAGGCCACCAGAAAAGTCGGACTGTGCCTGAATGAAGAACAATGTCTCGGAGCGAGTCTGAATGTGTCTGAATGAATCTGCGTCTGAGGCTACTGAATGAATCTGAGTCTGAATGAGGAAAGGATGCGGCTAAGTCTGCGTGAAAGACAGTGAGTCTGTGATGGACCCCGTCAAGAAGAGTGGGTCTCTGAAGGGACCCGTGATGGGTGTGAGTGATCTGGGTAAGAGTGTCTGAACGGCGCGAGAATCAAAACACTTGTTGAAGAGAAGGAGAAGAAGGAGGATGGTCCGGAAGCGTCTGAACAATTACTCGACGCGAAAATCTCCATTGCAGATGATGTTCCTGTCACGCTTCGCTCAGGAGCTCTGTCTATGAGCATCTGGGTGCTCGAACGAACGACTCCGCGTAGACGACAACCGCGGCAATGACGACGACATCGACGACTTCAGTGACGTCCTCCTCCTCCTCCTCATCCTCCTCCTCCTCCTCCTCCTCCTCCTCCTCCTCCTGGCATATCTCAGGAGAGACGAAGGAAACACAAGTGGAAGAGCGAGAGGGGGGTCCTCTTGCCGCTTCCCCCTCGGAAAGTCAGGGAAACGCGCATGGCATTGCTACGCCCACTACCTGGCATGCTACTCACGGCGCCTGCTGGTATCTGGGGTGCCCAAGTGCCACCCCTGTTACCGATGTGTGTGTGTCTTAGCGCACGTGAATCTGAGCGTGGGCGATTTGAGTGTGAGCGAGTCGCAGTGTGAGTGAATTCGTGTACGATCGAGCCCGCGTGCGACTGAGTCTGGCTATAGCCTGTGTAAATGCAAGTGGGTCTGAGTACGAGTGAGTCTGAGTGCGATGGAATATAAGTACCAGAGTGTCTGAGTGTGAATGAGTATGAGTGTGGATGTGACTGAGATTGAACGTGATGAATGCACATCCGAGTATGAGTGAACCTGGGTGCCAGGTCGTCCAAGTATGAACCAGTATGAGTGCGAATGGGCCTGAATGCGAATGAATAGGAGTGTGAGTTGGTTTGAATGTGAGCGAGTCTGAGTTTGAGCGAATCTGATTATGAGCGAATAAATACGTATTTGCGAATCTGAATACGATCGAAACTGAGTATGAGCAAATCTGAATGTGATGAGTGAATCGGAATGAAGAAAACGTGCTGGTGAGCAAGTCCAAGTGCGAATGAGTGCGTCCGAATGGGGAAATATGGAAAGAGGTGAATGAGTGAATGAAGAGCACACGAACCAAAGAAAAATGTGAGGGGGTCGGTAGAACAGCCAAACCGCCCGAGACAGACCTGCAACCTGGACGCGAACCCTTGAGTGTCCCCACCCATGGCGGCTCCGCATTGGGGGACCCGACTGGCACGCCTACTAGATCACGTTGAGCAGTGGACCACAAAAAAACTACCTCTGGGAGGGGCAGAAACAGGCAAACCGCCTGAGGCATCCCCCCAAAATGGCCGCGAATCCTGGAGTGTCTCCACCTTTGGCGCCCCCCCCCCTGGGAAGCCCGGACGCAACGATTCCTATACCGCTGTGAGCATTGGAAAACAAAACACACACACACACACAAACTAGACGGTTGAAATAAGCAAACCGCTTGAGACGGCGCTACAATCTGGACTGGAGCCCTCGAGTGTCCCCACCCCTGGCGGCTCCCCCCAGGGTGCCCGAAATGGCACGCCTGTTTTATCGTTGTGAACATTGGACCACCCAAAAAATCAGAGGGTGCAGAAACACGCAAATCGCTTGAGAACGTCCTCACAAAATGCGTTAGCAAGAGATGCTGGCAGGCAAACCGCCTGAGACACCCCCGCAAACTGGACGCGAACGGGCGAATGTCACACCCCCTGGCGATCCCCCTTGGGAGTGCTGGAATTGGCGCCTCGCCAGAGAGATCCTCACAAACTGTTCCAAAAGCACGAAAACGCAAGAGACATCCCCACAAACTGTACACGAACGGGCCCGTGTCATACACCCTGAAGCCCCCCTTTGGCAATGCTGAAACCAGCGCCTCGCCTGAGAAATCACCCGCAGCTGCTCCGAAAGCAAGAAATGTTGGGCGCGCAAACAAGCAAACCGCCTGAGACATCCCCACAATCTGGGTGCGAGCGGGCCCGTGTCATACCCCCTTCTGCCGCTCCCCCTGTGGGAGTGCTGGAATCAGCCAGCGCCTTGCCTGAAAATTCTTCCGAATCTGTTTGCGCGAGAAAATATGAACCGTCATCAATTCCGTCACCATCAGCATCATCATCACCCTCATCAACATCATCATCGTCATCATCACCGTCACCATCACCATCGTCAGTAGCAGCAGCATTATGTTCAGTTTCATAACAGTCATCATCAGCATCAGCATCATCAGCATCATCATCACCAGCACCATAGCACAACCTTCGTAGTGGCCCTGAGTGTGGCACCGACTGACTCTGAGTAGTGAGGAGGAGGAGGAGGAGCAGGAGGAGGTGGGTGTGGGTCCTCGGCGCGGTGAAAGAATAACGAGAACCCCATCCTTAAAATATGGGGAATAACTATTCGACGCGGAGATCCCCATATATGCATCTCGTGCTCCTATCACGCGTCGCTGACGAGCTCTGTGTCTGAGTACCTGAGTGTGAGAGAGATTCCGCATAGACGACAGGCGCGGCAATGACGACGACAACGACGACTTCAGTGGCGTCCTCCTCTTCCTCTGGACATATTTCGGGAGAGAGGGGGGGGGGACACACAAGTGGAAGAGCGAGGTTGAGTTTTCCTTGCCGTTCTCCCCGCGGCAACTCGGGCAAGCGCGCATGGCGTTGCTACGCCCGCTCTCTGGCGTGCTGTTCGCGGCGCCTCCTGCCACTTGGCGTGCCCATGTGCCACGCCGGCTGTACCGTTGTATAGGCGATCTGAGTGTGAGCGAGTCGGGGCGTGAGTGGATCTGGGCATGATTAAACCTGAGTGTGAATGAGTCTGGATATAGCCACTGTGACTATGAGCGGGTCTGAGTATGAATGGGTCTGAGTGCGAGCGAGTCCAAGTGCGAGCGGGTCTGAGTGTGAGTGAGTCTGAGTGTGGGTGAGTCTGAGTTTGAATGTTGCGAATACAGACCTGTATATGAATGAGCCTGGGTGCGAGGTAGCGTAAATATGAATGAGCCTGAAGGCTGGTGAGTTTGAGTGTGAGTGAGTCTGAATGCGAACTGGTCTGGGTGGGAGTGAGTCTGAGTTTGAGCGAGTCTGAGTATGAGCGAGAAAATGCGCGTCAGTCTGAATATGATCGCATATGAGTATGAGCAGGTCTGAATGTGATGAGTGAGGTTGAGAGAGGAAGGAGCATTGACGAGTGAGTCCGAGTACGAGTGAGTGAATGCGTTCGAACGAGGTGAGTGAGTGAGTGAGTGAGTGAGGAACACACAAATCCAAAGAAAAGTCTGGGGGGCAGAGAAAAGAATTCTGCTGTGTCCCCACCCATGGCGGTTCCGCCTTGGGGTGCCCAGATACCGCGGCTCCTATATCACGGTGAGCATTGGATGACAAAAACATCGGAAGGGGGAGCCGAAACAGACAAACCGCCTGAGGCACCCCCACAATCTGGACGCGGACCCTGGAATGTCCCCACCCCGGGCAACTCCCCCTTGGGGTGCCCATGTGCAACGCCTGCTATCTCGCGGTGGGCACTGGACCACAAAAATCCCAGGGACAGAAACCAGCGAACCGCCGAAGACATCGCCTCAATCTGGACACGAACCCTGGACTGTCCCCACCCCGGGCGGCTCCACGCCTGCCATATCGCGGTGATCATTGGACCATCAAAAACCTGGGGGACAGAAACAGGCAAGACGCCTGAGACATCCCCACAACCTGCTCTGAAAGCGGAAGATGTCGAGCATAGAAGCAGGCAAACCGCCTGAGACCTCCCCACAATCTGGGCGTGAACGGTCCCGTATCATACCCCCTGGCAGCTCCCCCTTGGTGTGCTGAAACCAGCGCCTCGCTTGAAATATCATCACAATCTGCTACGAAAAAATAGCGAACAGGCAAGCCGTATGAAACATCCCCACAATCTGGGCGCGAACGGTCCCGTGTCATGCCCCCTGGCGGTTCCCCCAGTGGGCTGCTGAAACCAGCGCCTCGCCTGAGGCATCCTCACAATTTGCTCCGACAGCAAAGGATGCTGGCCACCAAAACAATCAAACCGTACGAGACATCCCCACAATCTGGGCGCAAAGGGGCCCGTCTCATGCGCACGAGCGGTCCCCCACTGGGGTGCTGAAACCAGCGCCTCGCCTGATACATCCACACAGTCTGCGCGCGTGAATCATTATGAGCACGCGCGAGTCTTAGTGAGGAAGTGATGTGACCGAGTCTACTTGAAGGGAAGAGTGAGTCTGAGTATGGGTGAGTCTCAAAGGGGAAATGATGCGACTGAGTCTAGATATGAGTGAGTCGGAGTGTGCGACTGAGTCTGAGTGTGAGTCGGTCTGAGTCTGGGTGAGTCTGAGTGAGTCTGAGTGCGTGAGTGAGTCTGAGCACAGATGATGCTAAGCATGAGTGAATCCGAATAAAGAAGTGACGTGGCTGAGTCAGAGTAAGGAAGAATGAGTCTGAGTGCGGGTGATTATGCCTTATGAATCGATCTGAGTCCGAGTGAGTCTGAATATGAGTGAGTCTGAATATGTGACCGAATCTGAGCAAAAGTGATTATGAGCATGAGTAAACCCGAACGAAGAAGTGACGTGACTGAGTCAGATTGAGGATGAGTGAGCCTGAGTATGAATGATTATGAGCAGGAGTGGTTCTGAAAATGATTGAGTCTGAGTACCTCGTATGAGTGAAACTGAGAAGGATGAGGAGGAGGAAGAAGAAGCAGGAGTCGACGCGGTCTGAGCAATAACAAGAAAAACAACGCTGGAAATGGGAAAAAAAGAACCACATCCTAAGATATGGGGAATCACACGATTTTTTGATTTGCTCGCGGGTGATCGCCTGCCAATCACTCCTGCCCGAAGTCGACGACAACGAGCGAGGGGCCCGAAAGGGACCGAAAAGGGGAACGAGGGACGGACCCAGGAACCCAGACACAGGACGAGCGAAGGGACCCGACCGAAGAAACAAGGGACACGAAACCTCGAGGGCCTCGAGCAGTGCACCATTCAAAAACGTCCAGGGACGGAGGCGTCAACACAGGACGCTTAAACAACGTTTAAAGTTGAACACTTCAAACCTCCAACTGCTCACCTCCTCCCTGCCACTGCATGCCTCCCCCACCCAATCGCTGAGCACAGACAGGTGTGAGGGAAAGACGGGAGGAGGGCTCAAGAAAACAACATTCGAGAGAAGGGGAAAACTCCCATTCACGAATTTATCACAGAGATCGATAGCAAGCGTAGCAGCCATCCAACCTCATCCTCCCCCTCATCCTCATCATCATCCCTCCCCACCCAGCCAGACAAAAGCAGACGGAGGGGGGGGAAGAGGAAGCTCTCAGGAGTCCCAGTAGGCACTCTGCCTACAATATCGGCACGCCATTGCCCGCTTCGTGCTGGATGAGCTCCGTAACAGAGCGCACGCACGACAGCGAGGAGCTCGATAAGGAACACCAGGAGATTCGACAGCAGGAGGAAAAACATCCTCTGGAGTAGTGGCCGCGCAGAGGCACGGCTTGTAGATCACCACCTTGTGCAGGGAGCCAGCGGCGGACACGCTGAACGTGGACATCGCATTGGCGGTGCCGTCGCCATCCGGAAAGGCATCGCCAGGCGCATCACGATCTGGCTCCGAGGGATATTCGGCCTGAAGCGGAACATCGCCGAGTCGACCAGCACGAACAGCTTCGCGCAATTCGGCAGAGAGGTCGCCGCGAACATCCACGAGTCGCTCAGCAGAGGCATGACGAACTGGAGGCAAGCCGTCGTCAAGTCGACCAGCACGAACAGCTTCACGCGATTCGTGAGGAAAGTCACCGGGGACATCCACGACACGCTCAGCAG
This sequence comes from Prorocentrum cordatum, assembly GCA_963575745.1. Taxonomy (NCBI): domain Eukaryota; class Dinophyceae; order Prorocentrales; family Prorocentraceae; genus Prorocentrum; species Prorocentrum cordatum. The sequence goes on from CAUYUJ010006114.1 coordinate 220,794, forward strand.
CATCAGGAACTGGAGGCGAGTCGTCATCACGTGGACCAGCACGAACTGCTTCACGCGGTTCGGGAGGAAGGTCACAATGAACGTCCACGAGTCGCTCGGCGGAAACAGCACCATCAGCGCCATGTGGAACATTCAGATCGCGAGTAGCACCTGCAGGAAGTTGAAGCCGATGATGGGGATCAGTACCATCGCGAGGCTGGTTCTCCTCCTGCAGGTTCGGCGAGACGACGCCACCAGACTGGCCCAGCGTATTGGCGAGCTCCGTCAGGAGGAACTCTGCTTTGACACGGTTGATGTGCCGAACGAGGGCGAAGCTGGTGTCGACGTGCTCGAGCCTCCGCCGCAACGACCGCTGGGACTTGTCTTTGAAGAGCGCGCGTGCGGCCACACCAAGGCCAGCGAAGTCGCGACCCGTGGTGTCGCAGATCATGCGCAGAGCCTGGCCATGGAGGCGAACAATGAGTTCCTCGGCCATGGAAGCAACCGAAGATCAAAACAAATCGAACCTAATACAAGGCGCGCCGCAGCTTGAGCCAATGGCTACGGAGGGAATCACACGAATCCGATCTTAGGATATGGGGAAGAAGTCTGGAGAGCAGAAACAAGCAAATCGCTCCAAACACCCCACCATCTGGGCGCGAACGGGTCCGTGTCATACCCCCATGGAAGCTCCATCTTAGGGTGCCCAAGTGCCACGCCTGCGACATCGCGGTGAGCAGAGGACCACCAAAAAAGTTCGAGTGAATCTGACTGAGGAAGGAGTGCGTCGGAGTGAGAGAGTCTGAATGTGTATTAGTGAGTCTGCGTCTGAGGCTCATTCCCTGAGTGAGTCCGAGTGAATCTGAGTCTGAGTGGGTCTGTGCAAGGAAGTGACGTGGCTGGGTCTGCGTGAGGGACAGCGCGTCTGTGATGGACCCCGTATAGAAGAGCGGGTCTGCGATGGACCCCGCGATGAGTGTGAGTGAAGGTCCGCAGGCGTCTAAGCAATAACAAAAAAATATTTGGATATGGGTAATAGCAGATATCGAGGTAGAGACACACACCTATCAGAGAAGTGTAACCAGAATATCAGGAAAAACACAGGCCTACAATAAAAGAGAGACCAATGAGAGAAAGAGAGACTAAGAGAGGGAGCGAGAGAAAGAGAGAGAGAGAGGGGTTTGAAAACACTCTCCAAGGAGACCAGACCCCGAAGTGTGAGGCGCCCTCGCGCGCTCCTGGGAATCCCCGCGTGACTTCTCCAAAGGTCTCAAGAGCGTGACCGTGGGCTTCAACGACCCTAACGGCTTCCCATGTCTGCTTGATACATGCACTCGCTGCCCCATTCTCCCTTTTCTGCCCGGCCGGAGCGCTGCAGGCCGTCAGGGCTGTCCGATCCACCAGAATCGCGGCACGGCATTTCACTACTGCGACGGCGCAGGACACCAGGCCCCAGGCCGCGCCCACAACATCATGCGCAAGCTCGCCTAGCACTGACACGTGCGGGCCCCCTCGCAAGCTGCGGAGACCGCCCTGAGGGCGAACGATGGGGGGGACCGGCTCAGGGGGGGAATCATCGACCTGGAATCGGCAATACATCGCCGACAGATTGGCGATAGAACCCCGATGGCTAATATGCACGTTTCTGGGCGAGGTGGGCTATCGGGCTCCTATCGGCGGTGAATGGGCGATTGGGGGTCGATACTTCCCCCCCTGAGCCTATGCCCTAACCTTGCCCCCGATGCGAGGGCCGAAATCGAGGAAAAACGCCTGGATCGAAAAACTCAGGTCGTCGGAGAGCTGGGCTTGGGAGGCCTGCATGGCGTCCGTCTCGCACGTCTGCCGTGTCCCCGACCCACCCGCCCCCCGTGGCGGAAGCGGACCGAGGCGCACAGGGCAGCGCGGAGGTCGCGGCCCGGCGCGGCATCAAGGGGAGCGCGCGCGTGCGGGCCCGAGCGGCAGGAGAGGGGGGGGGGATTCGGGGAGGAGCACAGCTACCGTGTCACCGTGAGGAGCGCTGGATAAGAAGCGCAGGGACTCCTCTCGGCCACGACGAGCCTCGGCCAGGAAGAGGCTCCCCGACCTCGGCCCGAGGAGCAGTCCGAAAACCCGAGCCCCTATTTGGCCCCAGGTGGTCCGTATTTCAGCGTCTTGACGGCAGAGGAAAAGGAACGGAAAGCGGAAACATAACTTTCGGAGGTCCGCGCAGAGTTCTGAGATCGGCGCCGACCCCCGTGGCGGCGCCTCCGGCACTGCTCCTGGCGCCCTCCGCGCACCAGGGAGGGGGCCGGCGCCGATCCAAGAAATCCGCGCGGACTTTCGATCAGAGACCTCGCTTTGACAATGCATGCTGAGCGTCGTGCTCAAACATCAAACTGGCTCTTTGTAGTGTGCTGGAGTCTCCGCTGCGCACCGAAAGTTGGAACGCACGTTAAGCATTACACTGACTGCAAATTAGTCCTGGCAAAAACAACTACAACACGCATGAACAGCTAGAGCTATGATCGGGCCGGGCGAAAGGGAGGGATAGCAAAGGGGAGGTGAGAATCAGCTCACGTAGCTGATTTCCCCGGCGCCTCCTGGCGCCGGAGACGGCTATGTATCGAGGAATGGGCCCCTCGGTGGGGCCGAAACCAGCTGCTTGCAGCAGATTTCGTAACCCCCTCTTTCCCAATCCCCCCCTTTCGTCCGGCCCGATATGACCAAACGGAACTGTCAAATCGCTCGCAAAAGCAGGGAGCAAAGGAAGAAAGGATTCTATATATATATATATATATATGTATGCTTGATGCGTGTACTCGGGTAAGAAGCTAGCCATCACTCCGATCTGCCGATTGACCCAGAGCTAGCTGGACAGACAGCAGAGGTCGAAGAACAAATTGCAAACGCCTCGACGCAAGTGTGGGGATGTTGCCCCTCTCTCAGAGTACTGAGATATGATGCTGGGTGAAACTTACAATTATCTCTGCGCAGACTCTGGTTGACGACACTGGGTCTGGTAAGCGTGACCCTGGGGCGAACTGCTTCCCAGCGGGTCCACTCTGGGTGAAACCATCAGGTGGAAGAGAGCAGAACCAGGGCTGGGCACAAAAGGAGGGGTCAGCGGACGAGGAACGGTTTAGTATACAGTGCTCCACCGTTGGAAGGGGAGCCTGTCCCCAAGCGGCTGAAACCTTTTGTCTCTCCATGAGGGTTGAGGGTGCCTTCCACGGTGCCCTCAGCTGCGCTGCGTTTTGGGGGGGGGGGGCCGGCGGAAACGGGCGACCCCTGGAAGTAACGCCTCCAAACCCCTGCAGGTGGGGGCAGCACGCAGAACCCCGCCGGGCCCCACAGGTCTGGCTCGCAGTGGACCGAAAAACAAACGACACCACCCCACCTGCGGCCCCACCGGCCTTCGCACATACCACAAATTCTGGCTTGGGCTTTTGCGTGGTATACGCTCGGCTCCCGATGTGACGCAGCGCATCATGGAGGGCCGTAGGTGGGTGGGTGAGTCGTTCGTTTTTGGTCGACGCAAGCCCTCCCGGCCAGGCCAGGAAACGGGCAGCCGTCCCGCGCGGCGGTCGACAGCTGCTGCCCCCTCGAGGAGGAGGCGCCGTCGGGAGGAGTGGAAGACCTGGGGGTGGGAGCAGGGCGGGCGGAGACGAGAAGAGGACAGAGTCAGAGGATGCGCGCGGAGATAAGGATCAGAGGAGGGCCAGAAGCCCTCAGGCCGCCTGGCCTGTGAGACTCCACCCCTGTGCGGTCAGCAAGCAAGACGTGTCGAAACTCTCCTGCCTCAGCATTTGCCTGGGCGCGCGGCGGTGGCTTGTTCGATGGCACAAACCTCAAGCCAGACAGCCTCCACCCCTCGGCCGCCTGGCGAGCAGACCAAGGCTCTGCCCTGGCCGTGATGGTCGCCCCGTCCTTCCTCCGATCTGCGCCAATGCTCCATGCCTTCGGCGGCACTCCTGGATGAGTGCGTGTAATGCCCGCCCCTGGGCTATTCGCCCCTTTCGTCGCCTCCGGTCCTGCTGGATTGCTGTTCTCCCCGCTGGCGGCGACTTCCGTGCACGAGCCCCGCTGCCACCAGCTCGAGCTCGAGGGGGAGGGGGAGGGGGGGGGGAGCGGGCGCGCGTCCACGCATGGCCTCCGCCATGATTGGACGAGTAGGGTCCGCCTTCGGCCCAGGCCTTCCCTAGAAAGGCATGGCGGCGGCCTCTTGGGGTCGACAAGGTGCATGCACTGCTTGTCGAGGCTAAGGCACGAGAGGCGGTCGAGGCCCAAAGAGGCAGCTTGCAGAGGCATGCGGGCCATCCTCTCCCACCCATCACCCCTCTCCTCTTCCCAATCCCCCCTCTCGAGCCCCCTCCGTGCCTTTTCGATAACGGTGCGGTGCCAGCGCTCCTGCCACCGGGGGCTCGCCAGGACGGATACGACGGCGGCATCAAAGAGGCAGCAAGTGTACGCGTGACATCCCCCCCGTAGTCTCCTTCCCGCTCCCAGCGCAGAGCTCCAGACCACCACGCTGCTTATAGCAAAAGGGACGCAGGCCAGCCGCAGATGACGGTGGGCCCCCCTTCCCACCCATTGGTTCCAGGGCCATTCCCCCTCCCCGCTCGGTGCGCGCACGGGCGGCGCCCTGATGAGTCCGCCAGGGGCGGCAGCCTTGACGAGTCCGCCAGGACACTCCCCCAAGGCGGCCTGCACTCTGCGCTGCACACAACGCAGAACAATCGGTGCCGACGGGCGCTGCCGCGCAAGTCTCTGCATCGGCGCTTCCCACCTCAGCTCGGCGAGCCTCGGGGTTCCCACCTCCGCCCAGCACTGACAACCACCCCGCCCAGCCGCCGGCGGTCGGCCCCACTCGGACGGCCTGGATCACGAGGCGAGACCCGCCTGGCCACGGCCGACGGGCGCCGAGGCCTGGCCGCAGGGCACTGGCCCAGCCCGCGCCCCCTGATGGTCATCGTACGCCTCCTTGGGCCTACTGGGCCCAGCCCAGGAGGCCGCCCCGTCGGCCCCCCGCGGCAGCCAGCCCAGCGGCCGCGCGGCCCTCCTCGCCGCCCAGGCCGAGAGGCATGCTGCCGCCTCGCAGCGCGGCCTCAGCGGCGTGCAGCGCCGCCAGCAGCTGGGCCTCCTGCTCGAGGCCGAGCACGCAGTTGAGGTTCCTGCCCGTGAGGAAAGGGTCCTCCACATGCAGGCGATGGCCAACGCCCGGGACTTTTCATCCACATCCAACCGGGGTGGAGACGCGCCCCCCTGGGAACCTCGCGGAGCGCTGGGCGTTCTGAAAGTCCGCCCTCCAGGGGGCGGTAAGTCATCGGCATCCAGCGTCGCCCGAGGCCTTCGGGGCCACGCCTCCAAAATGGTGGCTGTGGGAAATTCCCGGGCGTGGAAATGGTCCCTGGCGTTCGGCAGCCGGGCGAACTCTGGGTCGCTGGCCGCACACCGCCGGCCGAGCCGCACCGAGACGACCTCGCTGCCCCATGCAAACTCCTGAGAGTAGAACGCGAAGAATTGCCGCAGCGCCTCGGGCAGCGAGGGCCGGCACTCCCAGCGCGGTGCGTCGGGCGGGGACCCGAAGCCATCGAACAGCTGCGTGGAGAGCACAAACAGCCCGAAGTCTGAGTGGACCTGCAGGAAGTAGAGCGCCATCAGTGCCAGGGCATAGGAAGTCAGGTGCCCACACTGCGCCCCGCATACGCCGGCGGCCTTGGACCAGAGTTTCACCAGTAGCGCCAGAGCCCGCGCCATCGGGCTCGCCTGTGCGTAGGCGCGGAGCAGCTGCGAGTTCCGCAGCGGCTCCGTGTTGTGGCACGAGAGGTCCACATCCACGGCGCCGTCGAAGCGCAGGCTCAGTACGGGGATCCTGGCCCCAGAGACGAGCCTGACGACCTCGAACCTCGGGCTCTGTGACAGCAGCGAGAGCACACTCCCCTGAAGGACCCGCACCGCCGCGGCGGAATCGCCCTCGTCTTGGGCGTCCGACCGGTAGATGGTGACGTCGATGTCAGAGCCGCGGGTGAGGAGCATATTCCTCACGCTTCCGAAGGGAGATAGGCGCCAGACTCGCCCGAGCGACGCGAGGGAGCGCGCCAGCTCGCCGAGGCACTCCCACAGGTGGTCGATCTCCCGCACAGTCGGCACGGCCCTCGCGAGGACGAGCTCGAGATGGTGGCCCCTCAAAGCGACAGAGTCCAGGGCCTCGTGCTGCTCGGTGTCCGTCGTGGTGGCACTCGCGACTGCCGGTTCCTGCTCCGCGGCCTTGCCCGAACCAGCACGCCAGGCGAGCGGCCACTCTCCGCCGCCGACCTCGCCAGCCGGCACGACGGAGACAGGCATCCCGCGGCTGCCCTGCGGAGGTTGCCAGAGGTGGCCTTGGCACAAGGCGCCGCCACCTATCGCGCCACATGTTCGACCCCATGGGGGCCCCTCTGGGCCTCGAGATGGGGGCCTCTGGAGGTCATCTGGGCCTCGCTGAAACAGAAACGGCCACCCTGGGCCAGGGTCACCTCCGGCAACCTCCGACGGCGGGGTGTGAGTATGTCCTCCCACTGACGAGAACTGCCGAGCCTCGTCCGAAGACACGGCAACTGATACGAACTTCGTCCGCCTGCTCAGCCCACGCAGGCGCTCCAGCAAGCAGCATGACCTTGGGCCAAAATCAATATCGAGTCACATCCGAACCTGCCCTGGAGCGCGTTCGGTCCAGGATCTCGATGCGGATCTGGCCGTAGCGACGAAGAAGCCCCAGTAGGCCCAACGAGTGCAACAACGTCCAGTTCCTCTGTCCTCGACGACGACGACGACGACGACGACGACGACGACCAGAATGGCTTCCAGAAGTCCAGAAGGCATTCGATGCCCCCTGAGCCCCCCAGGACAGCTGTCTGGTGTCGACTCTTCCAAACAGCCCAACCACGGGCCAAGACGGCCCTACGAGCCTCGTCAAACATATTCAGAAACGCGAGTGGATGACGTGGGGCTCGATTTGTCAAGCGCTTGTCAAAACCGTTGCCTTCAAAGCTGCGATGGGGATGTCGGAATTCGGACACCCCCGCTGACCAAACAAGTTCCGCGCTGTTTGACGAGTCTTGTATGAGGCGCCAAAGAAGGACGCGCTCCTGAGATTCACGCGGACTGCAAAACAGAAGCGTCAACGGATTGGCCGACGGGCTGAAGCTCAGTCAGGCGCCCTGATCTCCCTGACTCTGCCACGCGAGATATGGATGATCGAGCAGGAGAGCCTTGATATGACTACGATGACGTAGATCTCGGATGTGGAAGATAAGGCCCAAGAGGGGGTACGCATTCGGTCCGATCGTGAGCGTCCCTACCGAGGGTCGAAAACGTCCTTTCGCATTAAGTATACTAAACAGAGAGAGGGAGAACGAGAGAGAGAGAGAGAGAGAAAAAAAAAAAAAAAAAAAGAGAGAGAGAGAGAGACAGAGAGAGAGAGAGAGACGGAGAGAGGCATGTGCCTCTCTCCCTGGAGTTGGAGGAAGCAGAGAAGACACTGGCGCCACTGAGGATGGACGCGGGGAAAGGTGCGCAAGCACTTGCGGTAACAGCGCTCATGTTGAAAAGGAGGCTCCGCGCAGCCTCGCCCACCGATCCGTGGAGTTCGACCCTGGGGACGACGGCAGAGGCCACCTCTTGCTGAAGACGTCGTCTGCATCGCCTTCGGCCTCCCTCCCGATTCGGGCCAGCAATCGGAACGCAACCCAAATCATCGTCCTCTTCCTCAACCGTCTTCTCATGCCCCTTCTCCTCCCCAATCATGATTCAGTTTCATCCTACGGACCATCCACATCACCATCACCATGTGGCAACCATCATCGTCATCGTGACCATCATCATCATCATCATCATCATCATCATCATCATCATCATCAGCATCGTCATCATCATCATCATCATCATCATCATCATCATCGTCATCATCATCATCATCATCATCATCATCATCATCATCATCATCAAAACATCATCATCACATCCTCATCCTCATCCTCATCATCATCACCATCAACATCACCATCATCACCATCATCATCATCATCAAAACATCATCATCACCATCACCATCACCATCACCACCACCACCACCACCACCACCATCACCATCCTCATCATCACCATCATCCTCATCATCGTCATGAACATCATCCGTTGCCATTTTGGCTCCAGCCACATGCGCTCCATCGGGCGCGCGTGGAATGGCCGCTGGCGGCGGCAACACGGGAAGGGGCCTGGCCCAAGGAAAGAGAGGAGGGAAGGAGGAGGAGGAGGAGGAGGAAAGGAAGGAGGAGAGGGAGCAGGAGGAGGCGGAGGAGGAGGAGGAGGAGGAGGAGGAATGCGATCGCTGCCATGGCGGCGGCGGCGCGTGCTGCGACACTCACGGGCGCCCCGTGTCGGACTGATGCTGCTGCTGCAGCTGCCTTGGCGGCGCGCCGCTGCGCGGCGACCCCGCATGGAGCAGGAGGTGCCACGCGACGACTCTGACCGATCAGCGCGGAAGGTTCCGCTCGGCGTCGCCGCCGACGCACGCGCGCCTGATGGAGCGGACGGCAGCAGATCGCTAACCTCCGAAGGTTTTTCTTTAAACAGCGGAAGCCTCTTTTTCTGCGGACTGGGATCCCAAACAGTAGTAGGAAAATCCGCCACCATTCCACTGGGCACGGCTTGGGCGTGTCATCATGTCCTCTGCCTAATCCCTGGAGCCTCAGCACCCAGGACTCAGGAGTCTTGAAAAGGCCCGGACCCAAAATTCCAAGAGTTGGCGGGGCTCCCCGCGTGGTCCCTGGATTGTGCCAAGAGGTGCCGCGTGTTCGGGCCCGAGAGGACCGGAAGACGGGCCAAGAGGGCCCCGAGGCCCCCGCGGAGGCCACCGTTGCTGCCCGTTGGCGGGGGCGCCAGCGGTGGCTGCGGCCGCTCCGCGCCCCTCGCGCGCGGCCACGTCGGCGGCGGCGCCAAGAGCGCTTGGGCGCGGCTGCGGCACTGGTGGCAGAGGCCGTGATCGCGGACGTCCTGGCCCTGCTCCCGCGCGGGGGGGTCCTGTGAAAGCTCTGCATCCCTCTCCGCATCCCAGTCCATCCTCATCTTGCGGGCAATGTCCACTGCGCGGAGCACGAATTCGTACCTCCTCCTCCTCCTCCTCCTCCTCCTCCATCATCATCATCATCATCATCATTATCACCATCAACATCATTATCACCATCCATCATCATCAGCTTATTATCATCATCATCATCATCATCATCATCATCATCAGCAGCAGCAGCAGCAGCAGCATCAGCATCAGCATCATCCTCATTATCATCCTCATCCTCACCCTCATCCTCATCCTCATCCTCCTCCTCCTCCTCTGCCTCCTCCTCTTCCTCATGATTTGTTTGTCCTCCTTTGTTTGCCTCAAAGGCTCCCTTCGCGGAAGGACGGCAGGTCAGTCGAAAGCCGAAGGGCCGAGCGGTGAGACACCATAAAAGCCGGCGGAGCATGGAGGTGTGCGCGGCCGACGCCCAAGGCATCGGGGGGTGCAAACCCTCCTCCTCCTCCTCCTCCTCCTCCTCCTCCGCCTCCTCCTCCTCCTCCGCCGCCCTCCTCCTCCTCTGCCCCCTCCTCCTCAACATCCTCCTCCTCCTCCTCCTTCTCGTCATCATCATCATCATCATCATCATCATCATCAATCATCAGCATCATCAGCATCCTCATCCTCATCCTCATCCTCCTCCGCCTCCTCCTCCTCCTCCTCCTACTCCTCCCTCCTCCTCCTCCCTTATCCTCCTCCTCCTCCTCCTCCTCCTCCTCCCACCCCCTCCCCCTCCTCCTCCTCCTCCTCCTCCTCCTCCTCCTCCTCCTCCTCCTCCTCCTCCCCCTCCTCCTACTCCTCCTCCTCCTCCTCCTCGTCCTCCTCTTCCTCCTCCTCCTCCGCCTCCTCCTCATCATCATCCTACCAATCGTATTGTTAATAGTGTTGGTAGCATACAATACGAGTCATATTATTGATAGTAGTATGGTTATGATTATTGATACCAATGTTGGCATAAAGATTACTCTTACTAGTATGCTTGTCAATACTACAAATTATGTGTACCATTCGTTACCTTACTTTTCCTATCAGTACGAGTAATGCGCTTATTATCAGTATCATGTTTCCCCCGATCAGCATTAGTAGTTTTATGCTGAGTCTTTGTACGATTACAGTAAGCATTGCTCTCCGTAGTGTCGTTTAAAATCGTATTACTACTACTAGTAGTATGATGCTGATTCGCATTTGTCTTCCTAGTATTACTCTGGGTGTTACAAACATTTGTATGCTTAGTAATACTGTTTGTATTGGTATGTGTCTTCTTCGTAGTATTAAATGTCGTATCGTTATGTGTCGTCCTACGATTCGTGATATTGGCATGTTTCTGAATCGTCGTACCACTCTACAAATAATAGAATTAGGATTCTTATGTGTATTACGAATCGTCGCATTCGTATGTGTATTAATATGAATACTCTTGTTCGTAGCATTACGAACAATTGTTACGAGTAACGCTAATACTAGTTGTTATCTTGGCGGTGCTCTTAATATTAATATTAATAGCACGATTAGCAGCAGTATTAGTATTACCATTGCTCGTGATGTCACATGCTTCGTCGTAGTATTAGTACGATTCAGAGTAGTACTAATGTTGATATGCACTTCTTTCTCAGTTTAATAGAAGTCGAATTATTCGTATTCATGATGTTCGTATCAGTTGTATGTGTTATTCGTATACGCATTATGATTGTTATTGTGATTGTTATTCGTGTTCATCCTCTTATCACTACTATGAGCAACATTCGTAGCATCGTTATTTTCATTATCCGTATTAGTATTAGTATTGTTCTTGTTGGTTGCCTCGGTAATGTTCGTACGCGTCTGAGTTCTATTACCAAAATTGCCAGTCTTGCCAACCGTAATTGTGTTAGAATTATCGTTATTAATACTAGTAAAACTATTATCATTCGTAGTCGTATTCCCCACATCCAAAATGGGGTTCTTGTTTTCTCTGCACACCCTCCGCGCAGGATCTATCCTCCTCCCCCCCCCCTCTCTCTCTATCTCTCTCTCTCTCTCTCTCTCTTTCTCCCTACATCTCTCTCTTCTCATTTCGCACACTCACTCAATCACTCACACACACACCATCATCACTCACACTCACCCACTCACCCACTCACGCACACTGTCATCACCATCGTCGTCACCACTCGCACATTCACTCATTTACACACCCATCATCACCACTCACTCACTCGCCCAGTGACTCACTCACCCACCTACCCGCCCAATCAGGAGCCTCGTCGGTGAACGAATTGCGAGGAAGTCTCCGGCGGGAGCCACCTCCCTATGGGGCCCGCAGATCCTATGAGCAATCCGAGCGGGCCATCGGAATCATGTAAATGTCGTCGCTTTTGGCCTCTTCAAGCTTGAGTATGGCCGATGTCTCTGGTGGGAGCCTCGTCTGTGAGCGAATCGCGAGGAAATCTCAGGCGGGAGCCCCCTTCCCTATGGGACCCGCAGCTGATGTGAGTAATCCGAGCGGTCCATCCGAATCCTGTAACTGTCGTCACTTTTGGCCTCCTCAAAGTTGAGTATGGCGGAAGTCTCAGGCGAGAGCTTCGTCTTTGAGTGGATTGTAAAAAAATCTCAGGCTGGAGCCCCCCCCCCCCCGTATGGGGCCCGCAATTCATGTGAGTAATCCGAGCGGGCCATCGGAATCCTGTAACTGTCGTCAGTTTTGGCTTCTTCAAGCTCGAGTATGGCCGAAATCTCTGGCGGGAGCCTCGTCTGTGAGTGAATTGCGAGGAAATCTCAGGCGGGAGCCCCCTCCCTATGGGGCCTGCAGCTCACGTGGCTGATCCGAACGGGTCATCGGAATCCTGAAATTGTCGTGAAGCTTGGCTTCTTCCCCACATCCAAAGCGGGGTTCTTGCTTTCTCTGCACACCCTCCGCGTAGGATCTCTCCCCCTCCTCCCCCCCCCCTTTCTCTCTCTCTCTCTCTCTCTCTCTCTTTCTCTCTCGTTGTCTCTTTCTCTCTCTCTCTCTCTCTCTCTTTCTCTCTCTCTCTCTCTCTCGCTCTCTCTCTCTCTCTCTCTCTCTTTCTCCCTCTTTTCGCACAATCACTCGATCACTCACACACACACACACACACACCACTATCACTCACACTCACCCACTCATCCACTCACGCACACTATCATCACCAACGTCGTCATCACTCGCACATTCACTCATGTACAAACTCATCAAAATCATCTTCACTCACACACTCACTCATTCATTCACTCACTCACTCATCTCAGGCGGGAGCTTTGTCCGTGAGTGAATTGCGACGAAGTCTCACGCGGGAGCCCCCTCCCTATGTGGCCCGCAGCTCATGTGAGCAATCCGAGCGGGCCATCGGAATCCTGTGAATGTCGTCGCTTTTGGCCTCTTCAAGCTTGAGTATGGCGGAGTTCTCAGGTGGGAGCCTCGTGTGTGAGTGTATTGCGAGGAAATATAACGCGGGAGCCCCCTCCCTATGGGGCCCGCAGCTCATGTTACTAAACCGAGCGGATCATCGGAATCTTGTACCTGTCGTCACTGTTGGCCTCTTCAAGCTTGGGAAGTCTCAGGCGGGAGCCTCGTCTGTGAGAAAAATTGCTAGGAAGTCTCGGGCGGGAGCCCCCCCCCCCATTATGGGGCCCGCAGTTCATGGGAGTAATCCGAGCGGGCCATCGGAATCCTGTAATGTCGTCACTCTTGGCCTCTTCAAGCTTGGGTATGGCGGAAGTCTCAGACGGGAGCCTCGGTTGTGAGTGAGTTGCGAGACAGTCTCAGGCGGGAGCGCCCTCCCTATGGGGCCTGCAATTCACGTGAATAATCCGGGCGGACCATCGGAATCCTGTAACTGACGTCACGCTTGGCTTCTTCCCCACATCCAAAGTGGGGCTCTTGTTTTCTCGGCACACCCTCCGCGCAGGATCTCTCCTCCTCATCCCACTTTCTCTCTCTCTCTCTCTCTCTTTCTATCTCTCTCTCTCTCTCTCTCTTTGTTTCTCTCGCTCGCCCTCTCTCTCTCTCTCTCTGCCTCTCTCTCGTTCTCGTTATTTCTCTCTCTCTCTCTCTCTCTCTTTTTCTCTGTCTCTCTTTATCTCTCACGCTCTCTTTTTTTTCTCTCTCTCTCTCTCTCTGTCTCTCTCTGTCTCTATATCTCTATATATATATATAGATATCGTTTTCTCTCTCTCTATCTCTCTCCCTCTCTCTATATCTGTCTTCTCTTTTCGCACATTCACTCAAACACTCACACACACACACACACACACCATCATGACTCACACTCACCCACTCACCCATTCACGCACACTATCATCCCCATCGTCGTCATCATTCGCACATTCACTCCTGTACACACTCATCATAATCATCTTCACTCACACACTCACTCATTCACTCACTCACTCACTCATCTCAGGCGGGAGCCCCGTCTGTGAATGGATTGCGAGGAGGTCTCGGGCGGGAGACCCCTCCCTATGGGGCCGGCAGCTCAGGTTACTAAGCCGAGCGGGCCATCGGAATCCTGTAACTGTCGTCACTGTTGGCCTCCTCAAGCTTGAGTATGGCGGAAGTCTCAGGCGGGAAACTCGTCTGTGAGCGAATTGCGAGGAAATCTCAGGCGGGAGCCCGCAGCTCATGATATTAATCCGAAGGTGCCATCGGAATCCTGTACCTGTCGTCACTGTTGGCCTCTTCTTCAAGCTTGAGTATGGCGGAAGTCTCAGGCGGGAGCCTCGTCTGTGACTGAATTGCGAGAACGTCTCAGGCGGGAGTTCACTCCCCATGGGGCCCGCAGATCATGTTACTAATCCGAGCGGGCCATCGGAATCCTGTATCTGTCCTCACTCCTGGCCTTTTCAAGCTTAAATGGCGGAAGTCGCAAGCGGGAGCCTCGTCAATGAGTGAATTGCGAGGACGTCTCAGGCGGGAGCCCCTCCCTATGGGGCCCGCAGCCTATGTCACCTATCCAAACGGGTCATCGGAATCCTGTAACTGTCGTCACGCTTGGGCACCTGAGACCTAAGTATGGCGGAAGTCTCAAGCGGGAGCCTCGTCTTTGAGTTAATTGCGAGGAACTCTCAGGCTGGAGCCCCTTGTTTTAGGCCCGCAGCTCATGTGAGTAATCCGAGCGGGCCATCGAACTCTTGTACCTGTCATCATGTTTGAGCTCCTGCGGCTTGAAGGTGGAGGAAGTCTCAGGCGGGAGCCTCGTCCGTGAGTGAATTGCGAGGAAGTCTCAAGCGGGAGCCCCTTCCCTATGGGGCCCGCAGCTCATGCGAGTAATCCGAGCGGGCCATCGGAATCCTGTAACTGTCGTCAATGTTGGCTTCCTCAAGCTTGAGTATTGCGGAAGTCTCACACGGGAGCCTCGTCCGTTAGTGAATTGCAAAAAATATAATGCGTGAGCTCCCCCCCTATGGGGCCCGCACCTCATATAAGTAACCCGAACGGGTCATCGGAATTTTATCATTGTCGTCACTGGTGGCCTCTTCAAGCTTGGATATGGCGGAAGTCTCAGGCGGGAGCCTCGTCTGTGAGTGAATTGCGAAGAAGTCTCAAGCGGGAACCCCTCCCCTGTGGGGCCCGCAGCCCAGATTCGTAATCCAAGCGGGCCATCGGAGTTCTGTAACTGTCGTCAAATGTGGTTTCCTCAAGCTTGAGTATGGCGGAAATCTCAAGCGGATACCTCGCTTGTGAGTGGATGGCGAGGAAGTCTCAAGGGGTAGCCACCCCCGATGGGGCCCGCAGATCATATGAGTAATCCGAGTGGGCCATCGGAATCCTGTAACAGTCATCAATTTTGGGCTCCTGCGGCTTGAAAATGGAGGAAGTCTCAGGCGGGAGCCCCGTCTGTGAATGGATTGCGAGGAAGTCTCAGGCGGGAGCCACCTCCTTATGGGGCCCGCCGATCATATGAGTAATCCGAGCGTGACATCGGAATTTTGTAATTGTCATCACGTTTGGCCTACCCAAGCTTGAATATTGCGGAAGTCTCACGCGGGAGCCTCATCCGTGAGTGAATTGCAAAGAGATCTCACGCAGGAGCCCCCTCCTTCTGGGGCCCGCAGCTCATGTGAGTAATCCGAGCGGGTCATCGGAAGTAATTGTCGTCACTTTTGGCCTTTCCAAGCGTGAGTATGGCGGAAGTCTCATGTGGGAGCCTCGTCTGCGAGTGAATTGCGAGGAAGTCTCAGGCGGGAGGCCCCTCCTTCTGGGGCCCGCAGCTCACGTGAGTAATCCGAGCGGGTCATCGGAGTCCTGTAATTGTCGTCACTTTTGGCCTCTCCAGGCTTGAGTATGGCGAAAGTCTCAGGCGGGAGCCTCGGCTGCGTGTGAATTGCGAGGAAGCCTTAAGCTGGAGCCCTCTCGGGCCACCCCTCCCTATGGGCACTTCCAATCTGACGAGCGGTGTATCCCATACGTTGCCAGGTGACTTTTCTCTGAACAGTTGCCGCCCGTTGGTACAGGAAGTGATGACCGCGCGCGGCATCTCTGAAGGGGAAGTTCACCCAAGGCTTGCCAAAGATAATGACAGAAGGGCATGGCACAATAAAACAAAAACGAGACGGAGATACAACAGATGGTTCCACAATATGTGCAGAAGGGGCCCAGACCTAGCGGAGGAGGAGGTGCATCGCCACGTGGACAGCCAGCGGGAGATCTCGTCCGACCATGGAGGCCGTAGACTCCAGGTGACGTACGGAGGAAAATCCTTCCCAAACTACGATGAGCTGAACATGAGCGACTGCAAGGACGACGACGAAGCTGACGAGACGATGGCCCAGAAGTCTGAAGGTTTGTAAGAGTTCGGGCGTAGCAAAACGTAAGGTTTCAAGTGGCTGGGACAGGCTGGGGGGGCCCGTTCGCCTGCCCGCCTCTCTCTCTCTCTCTCTCTCTTCCCCTGTCTGCGGCCCATTTGGGCTCAAGTTTTTCTCGAGGTACCCCAGCATATCATATTGAGTTAAAGCGAACGATCAGGAGTTCGTATAGAAGAAAATCGCAATGGACGACCCCTGAATAGAGGAAACGTAACCCTCCAGCTGGCTTCGTTCCCTCACCCCACCTTAGGCCAACCCGCTCCTACGAACCCCCAGACCCAAATTTCGGCTGGCGCTCATGTAAACAAATTCTCCCTCTCCTGAGCGCCCTGCCCCAACCCCCGTGGGCCGGGAGCACCACAGTGCGGACCCCGAACTGCTCCACCCACTTCTGGTAACCGGCCAGATACTCAGGGTCCGGAACCTGGCAGGGACAGGGGGGAGGGGCACTGGAACACTCCAGCAGGGGAGGGAGGGCGGGAGGGAGGAAGGAAGGCCATGGCGGATTTAGGGTGTCCAACAATAACAATGATACCAGAGAAAGCCCCGTCAGAGACTTTGTTGTCTGACCAGGAAATGAGTTGATGCTGCGCCTTTTGGACGACGACGGCGACGGAGGTGAGGGCACCAACGTAATACTTTCGAAGGTCTGTGAGGTCAACTAGAACTACTAGGCCTATTGGGGCTGTAAAGCTATTGGGGCTATAGGGCTACAGAGCTATAAGGCGATGGGGCTATTGGCCTATGGGGCCTATAGGGCTACAGGGCTATAGAACTTAGGGCTATAGGGCTATAGGGCTATATGTAGGGCTATAGGACTATGGGGGTATAGGCCTATAGGGCTATAGGGCTACGGGGCTATTGGGCTATATGGAAATGTGGTTTTGGGGCGCTACATGGCTATAGGGCTATAGGGCTATAGGGCTCTAGGGCTCTAGGGCGATGGGGCTATAGGGCTATAGGGCTGTAGGGCTACAGGGTTATAGGGCTATAGGGCTATAGGGCTACAGGGCTACAGGGCTATAGGGCTATACGGCTATAGGGCTATGGGGCTATAGGACTATAGGGCTATACGATTATAGGGCTATGGGGCACCCAGGCACCTGGGCACCTCGGCACCCGGGCACCCGGGCACCCGGGCGTGCCGCCGAAATCGGCGACGCGGCTAACCTAACCAAATGAATCCGCTAGGACCCCTACAGAGGCCAGCTCTAATTGGGGAATCCTTGTAATACTGAAGATTCAGCAGGGAGCGTCTGGGAGGTTTGAATACAAGCGGATGAAGTATCGAGCGGGAGCGCCATTGTTTGCAGAGGGGGGCTGTCTGCGGCGCTGGGGCGGGAGCGCTGGTCCAGAGTAACAAGCAATGAAGTATCGAGCGGGAGCGCCTGTTTTGCTGGCAAGCCGGCTTTCGGCGGCGAGCACGAGCCCAGGTCAAGAGTAGAAGAAAGAGGAGGTATCGAGCGGGAGCGTTGTTATTGTTGGGGGGGCGCTTCGGCGGTCCCCCGAAACGCCTGAGCGTGAGCACAAGAATGCAGCGGGTGCCGAGGCGAGAGCACCAGGGCGCCTGTAGGGGGTCCAACGATAATCATTGTTTAAGAGTTGAGATTCACCCAACAACAACGAGAACAGCAGCAGCAACAACAACACCAACACCAACAACAACAACAACAACAACAACAACAACAACCACAACAACAACAACAATAACAACAACAACAAAAACAACAAACAACTACAACAGCAACAGCGGCAACAACAGCAACAACAACAGCAGCAGCAACAACAACAACAACCACAATCATGTTAAGACTGATCCCTCTTATCTGCTCGCGTGCTATTCAACACGTATCTCGCAAACCATCGATATCCGCCCTCGTCTTCGATCGTAACCCCCTTGGGGGTATATCTTTCTTACCTGCAACGTGTATTTCATGCAGCCCCTACGGCAGGGGAAGAGAGGACAGACGGAAGAAAGGGACAAGGGGGAGGGAGGGGGATGGAGCACGAAAGTAGTAGGAGGGGGGCTGGGAGCAGAAAACACGTGGCAGAACCAGACGGGCAAATCGGGCGGGTAGAACCGAACAGGCGGGTCGGGAAGGCGGGCCCAGGCGGCCAGGTCGAACAGGCGGGTTGCTGAAGCGTGCGTCCTGCATGGATCGCGACGAAGTCTCGAGCGACAGCGCGATTCCCAAGTAAATCGTTAAAAAGGCCCATGCAAGAGCGAGGGCGCGGCGTCCGAAAAAAATGCGAGGAAATAACACGCAAGAGCGCGATGTCTGCATCGATTGCAAAGAAGTCCTGCGCGAGAGCGCGATTTGGGAATCGTATCAGGCGGGAGCCGTTGTTGTTGTAAACTGGGGGGCAACAGGAAATGCAGCTGGCGCCGAGGCGAGAGCGCCAGGGCGCCCGTAGAGGGTCCAACAATAATAGATGTTAAATAACTGAGATTCTACTACAACAATAACAATAAAAATAGCAATAAGAATAATAATAATCAGTTTTAGACTGATCGCTCTTATCTGCTCGCGTGCTATTCAACACGTATATCGCAAACCCTCGATACCCGCCCTCTTCGTCTTCGATCGCAACCCCTTGGGTGTACGTGTCTTTCTTACCTGCAACGTGTATTTCGTGCAGCCCATGAGGCAGGGGAGGAGAGGTCGGATGGAAGGAGGGACAAGGGGGAAGGAAGAGGATGGAGCACGACAGAGAGTAGCAAGAGGGGGGCCACCAAGGGCGAGAGCAAGCGGGGGCCACGAAGATCATAGAATGCGGGGCCATAGAGGGCAGCGACGAGGCCACTGAGGATAGCAACGGGGCCAGGAAGGGCTTACGTGTATGGGGCCACAATCGCGACAGCGGGGCCACGAAGGGCATGCATATGGAGCCAAGACGGACGCGAGCGAGCGGGGGCCACGAAGGGCATACAATGCGGGGCTAGCGGAGCCACTGAAGGCAGCAAAGGGGCCGCTGAGTGTAGCACCGGGGCCACGAAGAGCAGCGAGGGGGCCACAAAAGAGCGACAGCGGGGCCACGAAGGGCATGCATATGGGGCCACGACGGGCGCGAGCAAGCGGGGGCCACGAAGAGCATACGAAAATGGGGCCACAGAGGGCGACAGCGGGGCCACTTGAGGGCAGCAGAGGGACCACGAACGGCAGCAAGATGGCCACGAAGGGCGACAGCGGGGCCACGAAGAGCATGCATATGGGGCCACGACGGGCGCGCGCGAGCGGGGGCCACGAAGGGCAAATAATGCGGGGCCACAAAGGGTAGCGACGGGGCCACTGAAGGCAGCAACGGGGCCACGAAGAGCACCGAGCGAAGGCGACCGCGGAACCAGTACGGGCAACGAGGGGCATCGAAGGCGGGCGAAGGGGCAGCGAGCGGCGACTGCAGTCCCTAACGGGCTGGTCGGGCGTGCAGGCCCCGACGGGCGGGTCGAGCGGGCGGGTCGTTGAAGCGTGAGTCCTGCTTGGATCGCCGGGAAGTAATTAGCGGGAGCGCGACTCCCAAGGAAATCATGAGGAGGTCCAAAGCGAGAACGCGATTCTTGAGTGTCGAGGAGCGGCAGCTGAATAAATTGTGAAGAAATCTCAGGCGAGATCGCGATGTCTAAATAAATTGCAAGGAAGTCTCAAGCGAAAGCCTGATTTCTCAATCAATTGTGAGGAGGTATCAGGCGGAAGCCGTTGTTGCTGTAACTCGGGGGCCAGGGGCGCAGTTTGACGCTCAAGACTTTCCCTGATCAAAAAACGGGGTGCGAGCCCCAGGAAAGGCACTTCAATTCAAAAAACAATGTAACAATGTGCACCAGACAGGGGGGATCAACAATACTTATTCTTCAGAAATGAGAATACAAGCAAGCCAACAAGAGCAGCACTAACAGCAAGGGCGACAACGACAACAACAGCAACAACCATAGCAACAACAAGAACAACAACAACAACTACAACAACAACAACAACAACGACGACAACGACAACAACAACAACAACCATTGTAAAACTGTTCGCTCTTACTGGCACGCGTGTTTTGCATTCCGTATACCCCAACCCTCTAAACCCGCCCACTTCGTCTTCGATTGCACCCCCTTTCGGGGAGAAACTCTTCTCTGTCGGCCACTGACTGATTTGCGAAGAAATCTCGAACGAGAGCGCCGTTCCTGAGTTCGGGGCCTCTCTGGCCAGGGGCTCTCGGCTCTCGGCTCTCGGAGTAAACCGTGAGGAAATATCGAGCAAGAGTCCTTGTCGTCGTAGCTGGGCCTCCGCCAACTTAATGAATTGCGAAGTCTCGAGCGAGAGCACCGTTCCTGAGTTCGGGGGCCTCTCTAGCCAGGGTGTCTCGGGGTAAATTGTGAGGAAGTATCGAGCGGGAGCCGTTGTTGTCGTAGCTGGGCCTCCAAGGGCCAACATTTAGGCTCAAGCCAACGCTCGAGCGGGAGCCTCGTTTTCAGAGAAAATGTAGCCGGCGTCGAGGCGAGAGCGCGCGAAACCGTTTCCGGAGATCAACAAAAAATATGATTTGGAACTGAGCATTCAACAACAACAACAACAACAACAACAACAACAACAACAACAACAACAACAACAACAACAATCACTTTACCCGAACGCTCAGTGTTCTCACCAGTGCCAGGGTTTTCATGCGACGCCAGCCAATACCCCCACTTTGTGGGGGGGCAGTGCAAGCTCTACCAAATATCCACACGACTCTTCGCCACCACCCACACCCAGCTTCCCGCCCTATGACGTTCGGACACTTCACTTCGTGGCCTGCGGACGACCGTGGCTACTACACTGGCGTGGAGTACACACCCACAGAAGTTGTTAAGCCTACGTTCGTACACCCACAGAAGTTGTTAAGCCTTGTTAACCCACAGAAGTTGTTAAGCCTTCCACAGAACATCTGTTGCATATGATGCATATGGTACATGATACACATGATACACATGATACGTACTCACAAGATAGTTGATCACATCTTTAGGGCATAGAAGCCCAATGGTTTTTGGAGATTTCGGCGTGCGCGCGCGAAGAAAAAACGAATGTGTCCCGCATGGTATTATTTGACAGGGATGATGGCCCTGGCAGGTGCGCAACCGTTGTCGCAGAAGTTCGAAAAAGTTGCTCGCAAAAGCCCGTTTGACAGAAATGTTTAAAAAGTGTTGGGTTTCCTACGAATCCGCAAGAGCGCGCGGGATGAGATTTTGACAATTTTTTGTTGAAAAACCATTGGTTTTTTGATGTTTTTATGTTAAAATCGCTGCGAACACTAAGGTTTTGGAAGGATTTCGTCTTGCGCGCGCGAATGTCCACTTTACCTTATTTTTTGCAAGGGATTCTTGAAATTTGATTATATTAGAACAAGAAATGTCATTTTCTATTGTTTTTTGCAAGGGAAAGCGGATTACAACAAAACAACCGGATCCTGTACACACCCTCTTTTCTGAGGCTTCCTCACGAAAATGATGAAAATGTAGCTGCGGCCTAGGCGGCGCAGGGGGGGCGCGCACCAGGGGGCCCAACAATAATTATTCTTTAGAATAAATAATGTTCAACAACAATAACAACGACAACGACAACGACAACGACAACGACAACGACAACGACAACATCAACATCAACAACAACCATAACAACAGCAATCAGTTTACCCTCATGCGCGATGTTTCCAAACGAAGCATGCGACCATCATGATAACCATCCCCATCATGGGAGACTATTGTTCTATAGCGGGGTCCGTTATTCCCATTCCCAGATCTCCCGCACAATGAGGTATTGCAAACACCTCCTCCAAAGAATTTCGACATATCCCGCCTCGAAAACGCATGTCCGCGCCTTGCTGCGCCGATGCGAGACCGCCAGCGGAGCCCCAGCCAAGGGCACATTACAAGTAAGTATCGAGCGACAGGATTGCCTCGGTGGGGATGGGGGCTGTCGGCGGCGAGGCAAGGACCTGGCCCTGAATAGAAAGGGAGGAAGTCTCGAGCAGGGCCGCTGTTGTTGCTGGGAGCGGCGCCAATACTGAAGAAAGTAGGGCGATAGTCCAGCGTAAACACAAAACGAAGTCTCGAGCAGGAACGCTGGTTTTGTTGGGACGGCGGTTGTCGGCGGCGAGGAGGAACACCGCCTTGAATAAGAAGGGAGGGAGTCTCGAGCGGGAGCCGTGGTTTTGTCGGGACGTGGGCTGTCGGCGGCGAGGAACAGCACCGCCCTGAGGAAAAAAAAAAAAAGGAAGCCTTCTTGCTGGGAGCGGCGCCAATTCAAAAGAGAGTCGTGCGCCAGTCCAGCGTAAAACGGCAGGATGTCTCGGGCGGGAGCGCTGCTTTTGTCGGGACGGCGGCTTTCGGCGGCGAGGAGGAGCACCGCCTTGAGTAAAAAAGGGAGGAAATCTCAAGCGGGAGCGTTGTTGTTGCTGGGGGCGGCGCCGATGAGAGAAAGAGTAGCGCGCCAGTCCGAGGTAAAACGAAAGGAAGTCTAGAGCGGTGGCGCTGGTTTTGTTGGGACGGCGGCTTTCGGCGGCGAGCAAGAGCACCGGCCCGAGTAAGAAAAGAGGAAGTCTCGAACGGGAGCGGTATTGTTTTTGGGGGGCCGGTTTGGGCGCCCCCCCAAACCGCTCGAGCGTGAGCCTCATTTTCAATGAAAAAGTAGCCGGCGCCGAGGCGAGAGTAGTAATTAACAAACAACAACAACAACAACAACAACAACAACAACAACAACAACAACAACAACAACAACAACAACAACAACAACAACAACCACAACCACAACCACAACCACAACCACAACCACAACCACAACCACAACCACAACCACAACAACAGCAACAACAACAACTACAATAACAACAACAACATCAACAACAACAACAGCAAGAACAAGAAGAACAAGAATAACAAGAAGAAAGAAAAACCACAACAACAACATCCATTTCCAGAATGTTCGCTCTTATCTACTCGCGTGCTAATCAACACGTATGTCCCAAACCCTCGATACCCGCCCTCTTCGTATTCGATCGTACCCCCTTGGGGGTATATCTTCCTTACCTGCCGTGTGTATTTAGCGCAGCCATAGAAAAGGGAAAGAGAGGACGGACGGAAGGGGTGGAGAGGGATGGAACTCGAGAGAGAGAGAGTAGCAGGAAGGGGGCTAGGAGCAGAAAACACGTGCCAGAACCAGACGGGTAGATCGGGCGGGTAGACCCTAACGGGCGGGTCGGGAAGGCATGCCCAGGCGGCAAGGTCGAGCAGGCGGGTTTCTGAAGCGCCAGTCCTGCATGAATCGCGAAGTCTCGAGCGATAGCGCGATTCCTAAGTAAAACGTGAGAAAGGCCAAAGCGAGAGCGTGATTCCTGAGTGTCGACGGTGCGGCGTCTGAATCAATTGCGAGGAATTACCACGCGAGATCGTCCTGAATAAGTTTGAAGAAGCCCCGCGCGAGAGCGCGATTTCGAAATAACCTATGAGGGAGTATCAGGCGGGAGCCGTTGTTGTTGTTGTAGTTCGAGGGCCAACAACGAACTATCTGAGCCCTTAGACCTTCCCTTGTGAAAACAGGATACAACCCCGGGAGGAGCACTTCAATTGAAAAAACTACTATGGGCACTGGGGTAGATGAATAATGAAAAATGACAACATGAAAATGCAACAATGAATTTAAGACTGCTCGCTTTCATACGTTCGCGTGCCATTCAATAAATATATCCCAAGCCAACGATACCAACACTTTTCGTCTTCGATCATACCCCCCTTGGGGATATATCTTCATTACCTGCCACGTGTAGGTGGCGCAGCCGCTAGGACAGGGGAAAGGCGGGAGGAGGGAAGGGACAAGGGGAAGAGAGAAGGATGGAGCACGAGGGAAAGTTGTAGGAAGTGGGTTAAGAGCAGGAGCACAGGCGGCAGAACCAGACGGGGGGGTCGGGCGGGCGGACCCTGACGGACATGTCGGGCGGGCTGGCCTAGACGGCCGGGTCTAGTGGGCGGGTCGCTGAAGCGTCAATCCGACATGAATCGCAAGGAAGTTTCGAGCGATCGCGCAATTCCCAAGTAAATCGCGAGAATAGCTAAAGCGAGAGCGTGATTCCCGAGTGTTGGGGCACGGCGCCGCAAGAAACTGCGAGGAAGTACCACGCAAGAGCGCGGATTCTGTATAAATTGTGAGGACGTCCCGCGCGAGAGCGCTATTTTATAACTTTTAAAGAAGCATCAGGCGGGAGCCAGTGTTGTTGCTCGGAGGGCAACAACGCATTCTGAGGCTCAAGATTTTCCTTTGCAAAAAAACATAGTGCGAGCTCCAGGAGGAACACTTTAATCGAAAAAGCACACCAGGCACTGGGAAGGGGGGATGAACCAGAATTATTCTTAAGAAGTGAAAGCAATCATTTTAAGACTGTTCGCTCTTATCTGCTCGCGTGCCGTTCAACACGTATGTTTAAAACCCTAGATACCCGCCCTCGTCGTCTCCGATCGTCCTCCCATTGGGGACATATATTCTTTGCCTGCCACGTGCACGTAGCGCAGACCCTAAAACAGGGGAAGACTGGACGGATGGAAGGAAGGGACAGGGGGAGGGAGAGGAATGGAGCACGAGAGAGAGTAGCAGGAGGGGGGCTAAGAGCAGAAAACATGTGGCAGAACCAGACGGGCAGGTCCTGACGGGCGGGTCGGGAAGGCAAACCCAGGCGGCAAGGTCGAGCAGGCGGGTTGCTGAAGCGCCAGTCCTGCATGAATCGCGATTCCAAACTAAAACGTGGGAAAGGCCCGAGCGAGAGCGTGATTCCTGAGTGTCGACGGCGCGGCGTCTGAATAAATTGCGAGGAATTGCCAAGCGAGAGCGCGATTCCTGCACAAATTGTGGAGACATCCCTCGCGAGAGCGCGATGTGGGAACAAATTGTAAAGAAATACCAAGCGGGATCCATTGTTGTTGTTGTTGTTATTGTGGTTGTGGTTGTGGTTGTGGTTGTGGTTGTGGTTGCTGTTGTTGTTGATGTTGATGTTGATGTTGTTTTTGTTGTTGTTGTTGTTGTTGCTGTTGTTGTTGTTGTTGTTGTTGTTGAACATTATTAATTCTAAAGAATAATTATTGTTGGGACCCCTGGTGCACGGCCCCCCTGCGCCGCCTAGGCCGCAGCTACATTTTCATCATTTTCGTGAGGAAGCCTCAGGTAATTCGATGTGATCAAGATCCGGTTGTTTTGTTCCCCCCCGCTTTCCCTTGCAAAAAACACTATAAAATGACATTTCTTGTTCTAATATAATCAAATTTCAAGAATCCCTTGCAAAAAATAAGGTAAAGTGGACATTCGCGCGCGCAAGACGAAATCCTTCCAAAAGCTTAGTGTTCGGAGCGATTTTAACATAAAAACATCAAAAAACCAATGGTTTTTCAACAAAAAAATGTCAAAATCTCATCCCGCGCGCTCTTGCGGATTCGTAGGAAACCCAACACTTTTTAAACATTTCTGTCAAACGGGCTTTTGCGAGCAACTTTTTCGAACTTCTGCGACAACGGTTGCGCACCTGCCAGGGCCATCATCCCTGTCAAATAATACCATGCGGGACACATTCGTTTTTTGCGCGCGCACGCCGAAATCTCCAAAAACCATTGGGTTCTTCAGAATTTTACCACCGCGCATCATAAAATCACACGACCCCGAATAAGTGACCAAGTTCTGTGGGTGTGTACCCCACGCCAGTGTAGTAGCCACGGTCGTCCGCACGCCACGAAGTGAAGTGTCCCAACGTCATAGGGCGGGAAGCTGGGTTTGGGTGGTCGCGAAGAGTCGTTTGGATATTTGGTAGAGCTTGTAATGCCCCCCCACGAAGTGGGGGTATTGCCTGGTGTCGTATGAAAACCCTGGCACTGGGGAGAACACCACGCGTTCGGGTAAAATGATTGTTGTTGTTGTTGTTGTTGTTGTTGTTCGGGGGCCAACAACCCAACCTGAGCCCCAAAACTTTCTCCAGGCGGGTCCTCTGGGCGAGCCGGCCGGGTCGAGCGGCGGGTCGCTGAAGCGTCAGCCTTGCATGTATCGCGAGGAGGACTCGAGCGATAGCGCGATTCCCAAATAAATCGTGAGCAAGTCCAGAGCGAGAACGTGACTCCTGAGTGTGGTGGGCGCGGCGATTCAAACAATTGCGAGGACATGCCACGCAAGAGCGCGATTCCTGCAGAAATTGTAAGCACGTCCAGCGCGAGAGTGCGATTCTCAGTAAAGTGCGAGGACGTATCAGGAGGGAACCGCTGTTGTTGCAAACCAGGGGCAAGGGGCCCAGTCTGAACCCCATCAATTTCTTTCTCTTGTGAAAAACAGGGTGCGAGCCCCGGGAGGAGTACTTAAATTGAAAAACACCATGAGCACCGGGAAGGGGGGATCAACAATATTGCCTAGATGTGAACATGCAACCCCTTGGGGGCATATCTTCTTTACCTGCAGCCCCTAGTACAGGGGAAGCAAGGGAGGAAGGAAAGAACAGGGGGGAGGGAGGGAGAGGGATGGAGCACGAGAGGTCAGCAGGAGGGGGAGTAGAAGCACAGGTCGGGCCGGAGGACCCCAACAGGCGGGCCCTGCGGGCGGGCCCAGACGGCCGGGTCGAGCAGGCAGATCGCTGAAGCGTCGGTCCTGCATGCATCGCGAAGAATTCTCGAGCGATCGCGCAATCCCCTAGTAAATCGTCAGGAAGTCCAGAGCGAGAGCGTGATTCCTAAGTGCCAAGGGCGGGGCGACTCAATAAATAGCGAGGACGTACCACGCGAGAGCGCGATTCCTGCATAATTTTTGAAGAAGTCCGTCTTGAGAGCGCGATGATCAATGAAATGCGAGGAACTATCGGGCAGGAGACGTTGCTGGAGGTCAGAGCGGCCACGGGCGCATTCTGAGGCTCAAGACTTCCCCTTGTAGAAAGACAGGGTGCGCGCCCCAGGAGGGGGCGCTTCAATTGAAAAATGTAATGTGCACTGGAGGGGGGTCAACAATAATAATGAAATGTCAACACCAAAATCATTACCAGCAGCATCATCATCATCAGCAGCATCAGCATCAGCATCACCATCACCATCATCATCATCATCATCATCATCATCATCATCATCAGCATCAGCATCAGCATCAGCATCATCCTCATCCTCCTCATCGTCATCCTCATCATCCGTCTCATCATCCTCATATCCTCATCACAATCATCATCGTCGTTATCATCATCATCATCATCATCATCAGCAGCAGCAGCATCATCAGCATCAGCATCAGCATCAGTATCATCATCATCATCATCATCACCACCATCATCATCATAATCATCATCGCCGCCATCATCATCACCACCACCATCGCCGTCATCATCAACACCAGCATCATTATCGTGAACACCGCGCTCCTCCTCATCATCATCATCAACCTCCCCCCCTGCAACTGGTCCTCAACTCATGTCCTCCCATTCCTCCTCCTGCTTCTCCCCCTCCTCCTCCGCCTCCACCCCTGTTCCTTGTAAACAACTCCTCCCAGTCGCACCCCCAGACGTGTCCGTAGGGCGGTCCTGGCGTTTCGACTGAAACTTCATCACCGTTAACGGTCCTGGAGCTTGAAATTTGCAGCAGCTTCGAGGATGGGGGGCCGGTGGCTTTCAAAATGTGGCTCTCGCCTTAGCGCCGCGCAGTCATCTTGAAAAACTTGCAACAGCTTCAAAGACGGAGAGCGGGTGGTTTTCAAAATGTTGCTCTCGCCGCAGCGCCGCGCACATTGGTCCTAAAGCCTGCAACAGCTCTAAGGATTGGTATGATTGAAGTATCAGGAATGGTGGTCTGGCCCGACTTCGGATTGCCAGGACGCAGCAGTCACGATGTTCTGGCAATAGTTGGGATTGACAAGTCGAACAGTCACGTTGATTCGCGGCGTTGAAGTCCTAAGAATTGCGTTTTGATACGATTGAGGATTCTCAAACGGCTGTCTTCCTATGGGGCGCACGTCCCGCAATGAAAACCAAATCCTGTAGGGACCTATGAAGGGGGAACTTGGAAGGAGGGCTGATTGCAACATCGTTGATGCGTCTTAGGTTTACACTGGTCCTCTTCTTCCTCCTGTTCCTCCTCCTGCTCCAACTCCTCCTCCCACTCATTCTCCTCATCATCATAAGAATTACAGCAGCAGCATAATCACCACAACTATCTATCAGCACAATCAGAATCAGCATGAACATCAGCATGATCATCCACTGCATCATTATCAGCATCATCATTGCCGTCATCATCATCATCAGCAGCAGCATCGGCATCAGCATCGTCGTCATCAGCATCGTCATCATCATCATCAGCATCATCATCAGAATTATCATCATCAATCGTCGTCGTCGGCATTGTCAGCAGCGTCGTCCTCCATGTCACCTCGTCATAGCCATCAGAACCACCATCATCGTCATCACATTCAGCATGTGCATGCTCATCATCGTCATCATGATCATCAGCAGCATCGTCGTCGTCATCAGCCTCATCATCGTCATCACCAACAACACCGCAATCGCCCGCATACTCATTATCCTCTTCCTCCTTCTCCTCTTCCTCCTCCTCCGCCTCCTCCTCCTCCTCTGGGATGGAGAGTGTAAATCTCGCTGCTAGCTACCAGACTGGGATAGTGGGGAACAGAAGAACGCGGCGGAGGAGCAGGCGGCGGAGGAGGAAGAGGAGGCGAAGGACGCGAATGAGGGCGAAGGACAGCAGGATGCAGAAGTAGGAGGACGAGCAGCAGGAGCGGGGGAGGGTGAGGAGAAGGAGGAGAGGGAAGGAGCATTACCAGGAGGAGGGAAAGAAGCAGGGGGATGAGGAAGAGGAAAATGATAATGTGTGAGAGGGGGGAGACAGAGAGAGAGAGAGATAAGAAACAAAAAAATGTAAGGCTGGTGGGAACAGGGAACCGGCAGGAGGCAGGAGAGAGAAGGCTACAGGAGGCAGGAGGTATTTCAGAGGAATAAATACGTGCGACGATATTCAAGACGAAGGATGAGGGAGGAGGTAAGAGGGAGGATGGATGGATTTCGAAGATGCCAGCTGCTACGACATTAACAAAGATGAAGAAGAGAAAGGAGGGAGGAGTGAGACAAGACTGCGGCGATCCAGGCAGGCGGGTCGTGCAATCCGCTCGGCAAGCTGATCTCTGCGACTGCACGGCGAGCGGCGCAGAGTACAGCGCGGGGATCAGCCGCAGCAGGGCTGAACGCCGATGGCGGCAGCGACGGCGGCGGCAGCCTACTCGCACACACGGAGAAGGTGCCGCTTGCGCTGGACAGCGCCACAGGCTACGGCAGCAAGCCGAGCATCGCGGCAGCGGAGGTTCTGTTGCGGGAGCGCGGCCCCGCCAGGGCGAGTCGGTCGGCACGGCTCGACAAGCTGAGAAAGGCCAGGAATGCGGCCGGCCACCCAGACGTCGCGCTCGTCCAGGACATCCAAATCACTTTTCGACGGCGTGCCAAGCTGCTCCCTTGAACTGGAGCTGAAGGGTGTGCCGAGCTGTTTCATGACAAGTTCGGCAGTGGGCCGAGCACACGGCAGCGGTCAGCAAGTTGACGTGGGCAGGCAGGCCGAACAACTGGCGAAGCCGGTCCAGTAGATGGTCACTTTCGAGCCGAGCCGAGGCTGCTGGCGCCAAGCAGATGGAGCGCGAGCTGGTAGCTTTGCAGCACGAGATGCCTACGTTGACGGCGAAGAACCGGGAGTACAAGCGGCAGCTCGACACGCGGGGCGCGTGACGGCCTTCGGCCTTGCAGTACAAGATGTCCAAGCTGATTATGCGCGATTTGGGGTACGTGTGGCAGCTCCGTAAGCAGAGCGAGATGCTGGACGCCATGCAATCCGAGGTGTCCAAGGCCAACATTAGCAATGCAGAAATATGATCGGCAGCTCGCGACGCGGGGCGATCGGGTGGAGTCTCTGCAGCAGGAGGTGCCCATGCTCCAGACTACCGTCAGCAACGAGCAAACACACAATTGGGCGAAATGAGCACAAGTACAATCACAGGTCGAGACCAGACGCAGACGTTTCGGATCTGGCTACATTGCGCAAAAGCTTAAATGCCGCAGTATGAGGCGAAGCGATTATAGTACTGGCTTCGCAATGGTAGCTGTAAGCAAGTAGCTTGTCAAGAATGTGATCACGTCTCTGAACGCTTTCCCAAACACCAGGCTGTTGGATCAATGCATTCCGCATGTATCTGTTTCTGTATGAACATGTTGCTCGCTGTTTCTGAATATCCTTCTTTCCTCTCCCTCGCCATTCCGTCATTCTTCTCACTCGCGTTGCTGCACGGCCAGCGGAGAATAAGAGGAGGTTCAGGAAAACTGGAGAAGAGGAGGCTCAACGAGGAGCCTTGATTGGCCCTGGTAGCCGCTGGCAAGACGGACGCCAGGCT
The DNA here is from genome assembly GCA_963575745.1 of Prorocentrum cordatum. Lineage (NCBI taxonomy): Eukaryota > Dinophyceae > Prorocentrales > Prorocentraceae > Prorocentrum > Prorocentrum cordatum. The sequence goes on from CAUYUJ010006114.1 coordinate 251,052, forward strand.
AGACGATGTATGCATTACCTACTCCTTCCCCTCCCACTCTCCCTCACCCTTCCTTTCCCTCTGCTCCTCTCCTCATGGCCTCCCTTAGCATCCCCTCCAAACCTGTCCACTGCTGCCCTCATTACCCGTGTCTCGTCCTGCTACTCAACTGCTGCCCCCCTTCCTCGCCAAGCATTTTTTTCGCGCAAGGCTGCGCGCTGCGCGATCGATCGTCATATCTAACTTCGCTCACCAACATACTCGGGCGGGATTCCACTATGGATTACGGCAATTCGAAAAAAAAGATCCGCTGCTCCACCAGACAGGAGTACGGGGTGCAAAGATGGCGGGGACACGGTGGTACAAAACGGCAACGATTGACTGACAGACGAGCAACTCGTAGCGCAAAAATAATCAAAACCAGCCGTGTGAAATGGGGATTCCCCGCGGCAATGCCCCAGCGGAGAACTGCCGTCCACTCCCAGGTGCCGCTCACAGAGGAATCAAGGGTCCATACGAACAGCGGGTATGCATGTGATAATAATGACGTCTGTGGATTCGAGTGGTGCTGGCAATTGATATCATGATGGCGACCACGGTATCGTGGGTGCCAGTGGACGAGCATGATAATGGTACGACGGTGGTTACGCTTATAGCAAATATGATGATGCTGATGATGGTAATCATGGTGATGATGATGATGATGATGATGATGATGATGATGATGATGGTGATAATGGTGATGAAGGTGACGATGGTGATGATGGTGATGGTGAAGATGGTGATAGTGGTGGTGATGATGATGATGGTGATGATGGTGATGATGGTGATGATGGTGATGATGATGATGGTGATGATGGTGATGGTGAAGATGGTGGTGACGATGATGGTGAGGACGATGGTGATGATGATGATGATGAAGATGATGGTGGTGGTGATGATGGTGAGGACGATGGTGATGATGATGATAATGATAATAGTGATGAGGATGATGGCGATGATGATGATGATGATGGTGATGATGGTGATGATGATCGTGATGCTTATGGTGTTGATGCTAATGCTGATGATGATGGAGATCCTGACGACGATGATGATGGTGCTGAGGAGCAGGAGGAGGAGGCTGATGATGATGGTAGTGATGATGATGATGATGATGATGATGATGGTGGTGATGATGATGATGATGATGATGATGGTGGTGGTGGTAGTGATGATGGTGATGATGGTGATCATCATCATCATCATCATCATGAGGATGATGATGATGTTGTTGATGACAATGATGATGATGGTGCTTATGATGACGACGACGACTTCTGTCTGCTATGAAATGATCAGCCGCCGGTCTGGACTCAAAGATCCCCACGGTGGCGCGGCTGGGGCATGTTCATTCTACGAGAAAGGCGCCCCTACACCGTACCAGATCAGACTCTGGAGTCCAACGCGGTACGGTGTATAGTTTCTTGAGGGCCTGTAGACTCGACACTGTATCATTCCTGGGTCGAGGATCGGCGACGCCTCGGGAGACGCCAACGCGGCCCAGTGCACCGAGGTCGTCTGCGGACATCTGCTGGTCCAAATTTGTTTTCCCCAGTGGCGGTTGCGGGTGCGGTGGCAGGCGCGCGGGTTCGGTTGCGGGTGCGGCTCCAGGTGCGGCTGCGGCTGCGGCTGCGGGCGCCCGTGGGGCGGCTGCGGGTGCGGCCTGCGGTTGCGGGGACACAGCCTCGGGCGGCGGATGCGGGCGCCCGCAGACGGCCCAAAGTGTGTTCCGCGGTGGCGGCTTCGGGTGCGGCTTGGGGTGCGGCTGGGAGTGTTCCCCGAACTGTCCGTTGACGTCAACAAGTCGGCCAGTAAGCCAGTAAGCCACGGGCGGGCACAGAATTCCACCCAGCTCGGCAGGGAGCCACTCGACTATGAGAGATACTGGGAGCAGTGGTACGCAACAGCATAGCATGGCTGTGGCGAGCGGCATTCAGGCACGAGAGACGCTCGAAGAAAGGAGCGAGCACGGGAAACTGACTGGCACTCCATTTTTTGTGCACGGCACTTGCCGTGCACGTCTGGGGAATTCATGGGACGCTTCGGGAAACCTGAATCTAAAAATGTTCACATCTTAGGTCGACGAAGTCTATACACATCCACTGCTCCCTGGCCAGGCCTATCCTGAACCCAGCAGCGGCGTAAACGCCGCGCCCTCCTGGCTTGGCCAGCAGGGCGTATACACAGCTCCTGCGTTCAGGTTGGCCTGGCCAGAGAGCAGTGGACGTGTATAGACTTCGTCGCCCGACATCTCCTGGGTGGGCATCTTTTACTTCCGCCGGCTTCCGCTGGCCTGCCGCCGAGCGGAGCAGCCCCCATTCTGCATCCGCCGCCTTCCGCCGGCCTTCCGCCGAGGAGGGGACGTCAATTTCTTCGACCCTCGAATCGGGGGGGAGGGACGAGAAGGGCAGGATAGCAGAGGGCAGGGGTGAGAATCAGCTCACGTAGCTGCTTTTCCTGGCGCCTCACGGCGCCAGGAGGTGCCCATGCATCGAGGAATGGGCCCGGCGGCTTGGCGGAGACCAGCTGCATATGCAGCAGAGTTCGTAACTCCCCCGTTCCCTTTCCTGCTCTTTCGTCCGACCCGACCCAAGACGAGGCCCTGTCTGGCGCGCCCCATACCCGTCGGTCAGAAGAAGTAGGTAAAGGCATGAAGTAGGAAGGCGGACAAAGTAGATTGGTTTCAGGCCCTCCCAGAGAATGACAAAACATAGCAAAAGAATATCGATTCGTGAAGTAGGAAGGCACCTGAAGTAAATTGGGATCTGGGAATCCCAGAATACCCACTTTCAACGACAGGCGTGTACGGAAATGGAATCCAAGTCGAATTTATCGGGCCTGCTGTCACCCACCACCAAGCGCCAAGATGTTGGCCACACGGGGCCCGAGCCATTTCAGCGCAACCCGCGCGCGCGTTTCGTGACCCACTGGGGGGTTCGACGCGGCCAACAAGCCGAGTCACACCCCCAGAAGTCCCCAACTGCATTTCCCGCGCGCCAGGGAAAAAGGCCCTGCTCTTGCACAGGTCGTCCTTCAGCATTGGAGAAGCCCTCTGGTGCAAAAGCGCGGCCGACCCCAGGAAGGCTGAAAGAGGCGAAAGGTGTCGCCGAGGGAATGGGGAAAAGAGAAGAAAGAGGAACTCCTCCCAACCCCTTCCGCCTCCTACCTCCCTTGCTCCTCCTCCTCCTCCTCCTCCTCCTCCTCCTCCTCCTCCTCCTCCTCCTCCTCCTCATCCTCCTCCACAATTACACAATATGAAAATACTCTCCCACTTCCCCTGATGGCGTCCCGAAGATATCCGACCCCCCCCGCGTACTTTTTTTTACACACAGGATTCCCGGGAAACGGGTTTTCGCCTGCGTTTTTTTCAAAATGCTGCTCTCGCTGAGGCGCCGGCCTCATTTCTGCTCCCGAATCGTTCCGAATCGTGCTCCCGCTGCAGCGTGGGCCTCATTTTCGGATCGGTGTTTGGCCTCCGTCGTTCAGGATGGCGTTCTCGCCCCAGCGCGGGCCTCTTTCTCGCGCGCCCATCCGCCCGCCACCACCGCGCCGCACCACCACCACCACCACCACCACCACCACACCACACCACACCACACCACACCACACCAGCACCACCACCACCACCACCACCACCACCACAACCACGCACACACGCACGCACGCACGCACGCGCACCACCACCCACTACGCACGCGCGCGCGGAGCCACAGGTCCGCTACGACACGCGTCCGCGGATAGAGAAAATCAGCGCCATGGTAAGGGATGGGAGGGAGGGGTAGGACGTCAGATATGACGCGAGCGCACCCAGCTTGTCCTTTCCCCCTCCCTTCCCTCTCCCCCACTTTTTCCTCCCTCAATGCTCTGGGCCCACGCCCCCTGGCCCCTCGGGCCCGGCAGCCTCCCAGAGAACAGGCGCGGAGCGCGACTCCTGGCCTGGGGGTGGCCTGGCACACCGTGCGGCAACTTCGTGTCGGCACGACTGGCGCGCTGACTCCTGACACCGCGTGGATCGTTCAACCTCGAACGATCGAGGCTTGCCGACGGCGCGGATCGCTCGATGCTGGCCGATTCCGGGCCACCGGCGGCTGCCCACCTGGAGCGCCCGCGCTGGGGTCGCCGCCGAGCCGACGCGGCGCGATCCTGCCGTGTCCCTCTCCGGGTGCTCGCCGTCGCCGCAGGGGGGGGCAGGGTCGGCGTTCGGGATCCCTGCGGACAGGTGGAGGCTTCTGCTTTCGATTCTGGGGCCGCCCGCTGAGAACTCGAGAACATCAAATGACTGGATTCCGTGAGCATTGTGGCTCGAGCGGGCGCTTAATTTGGCTCGAGCACGCAACTGTGCCCGAACAAACCTCCACGGCGCCCGCCTCGTCGGAGCTGAAACGGACACGGGCGCTGCGATGAAAATGGCAGTAGCGCACGGCCTGGTCAACGCAGAGCACTCGAGGATCCTGCCGAATCCCCCCAGCGACGCAGCGCAGCTGCCACGGCTTCTGATATCCACGAGGACGCCCGACGCAACAATGAAGACCCTCTGGCGAACGCTCCGCGAAGAAACGCAACAGGATTCGAGTGGAACCTCTTGGGCTTTCGGAAACCTAGCAGCTCTGCGAGGGCCCCCGACGCAACGATGAAGACTCTCTCGTGTGAATTCCGCGAAGTAACGCGACAGGAATCGACTGGAACCGCGGGGGCTTTCGAAAGCCTGTCAGGAAATCGCCGAAACCTGAGCTGATAGCAGCACGTGTGTAAGGATGTATCAGGCGAAACAGATGGGTTTGCGCTTGGCGCATCATGAAACGATAAAGAAATTTGACGGAAACCGCAAGAAGCCTGCGAGAAACCGTCGGAAACCACTCCAGAAGTCGCTCGTGTTTGAGGAAGGAAGCACATGCGACATGTTTGGCCATACCCCAGGATAAGTCCGCCGCTAGGCCAACGCGAAGTCTTAGAATGTTAAGGGGGGTCTGCCCAATGGCAACCACCGCCGCCGAGCGGCTAAAACAAAGAAGTGTCATAACAATACACAGAAGAATCTGAAGATGAACTCTCCCGTCAGTAGGGGAACGGGATCTGACGCCCCGCGTCCAGGGCTCCCTCGCGGGAAGGGCAAGGACTGAGGGCGCCAGACAAGCCACAACTCTTTGCGTCCTGGTGCCAAAGCACCACAGCAGCGGGGCTCTCAAGACGGCACGGATTGGTTCGAGTGACGACTCCCCTCGATCTCTCCAGACCCCAAGTTGGCCAAGCAGGCGCCATGCCGCATGTATGGGCACTGCAGGGTTGCAGGATGAGCCTTCAACTCCGCGCCCGCGCACTCGATATACTGACTTGCAAAATCACGTCTCAAGACATTCAAAAACAACGTATCCGAATGACTATGAGGTGCTGGCATGAAACGTACACACTCAGCTTCGGTTACGATGGGGCCCCGGACAGTGGGAGACTGCACATGCGAGCCGTCAAGAGTGATCTAGCGCAGAAGGCATGCCCTTCCACATACTCGTTCATGGGTCCTGCCTCATCCCCATGCTCAAAACGGCGGCGAGGGCACAGCCAGTGAGATCACGAGTCCGAGTCGGCGCCGGAGTTGTTCAAGAAAGCAGAAACCTCGGACGCAATTAGATCTTCAAGATTGTGATTGTCGTCGGAGTTCGCCTGGGCAGCTCGGACTGCAGTATCAAGGCCATGCTCCATGCTCCAAACACATCACCATCGCTCTCTAGCAGTAACAGCTAATCCGATATCCAGTAGAAAAAGTTCACGGGCCACCCATTGAGGTAAAAACAAGACAGAACAGAAATGAAACACGCATGGTTTGGGACACCCCAGAGACCACAAGTATTCCACATCTTTCACCCGCCGTGGGAAATTCACGACGCCGTGAAAAAAACACACGGCTGGAACGATCGACACGAATCTCACACACTTTCAAGCCAGCGGCGCAGAGGAATCTCAGGCGCGGTCCACGGATGGAGGCGTGAATTGCGACCGAGCTTTGCCGAGCCGCGCAGTCAAGGATACGTCCACCACTGCAGTGCAGGAGGGATGGTGAAAAGAAAAAGAGAGGTACAGCAAATAGCAGAGAGTGAGTGAGTGTAGTGACCCCAACCACGATTGCAAACAATGGGTGGTGCAGCGATGGGACTGTCAGCCCAAAAGCGTGCAGCGGCCAGAACCCGAGGAGTGCGCAGAGCGAGCTCGATTCAAAATGAACTGAAGCGCGAGCAGCCCAGTGCAAAGTAAGGCCAATACTCACCGACAGATGATGACCCAAAGAGCATGCATCGGCCAGAGCCCGAGGAGCACGAAATCCCACCAGCACTTTAGGGCGTAGGTGGTCTAGGGAGCTTGCTCTTCCAACCCCCTCCTTCCCCTTCGGGGAGGAATTTATCACTGTTCCCTATTAACAAACACCCCCTCCCCCACCCGGCCGGCAGCCAACCCAGAACCATGCGCACACCATGAGGGCACCCGCCCCCCCCCCCACCATCTGTCAAAAAACAATACGAAATTCACATTGCGGGACCCACCCGCCAACATCCTCCACAACCCCTGTGGAAAAAAAAAAAAAAAAAAAAAAAAAAAAAAAAAAAAATGCTGCAAAATCTGGACAGTGCGCTGGCGCCCTGTGAGCACGTTGCACTGTTTGTTGACAAGGATGGCGGGGCACCCTTGGCCGCTTTATGCAGGACCACCATGCGTGTCAAAAACAATGCAAAGCGCACGTTGCGACAACGTCGTGGGTATTGTGCTGGCCACCCCCGATCACGTTGTATTGTTCTTTAACAGGGACGGCGGTGGTGCCCGCATGATGATGCTTGCTGTGCGCAGGCCCAGAACGATGCTGACGCCCCCCACATCAGTATCTGGACCATGCGGACGGGGGGGATCACGTTTTTTACAAGGATGGCACACCAACCGCATGTGGAGCCCGCGGCGAGCGTCGCGCACTTAGCGTCCGCTTTGGTTCCATCCAGTGGCGACACCTGGCTATGCCGAGACTCGGATGCCATTTATCTGGCGGGAGGGCGGGTGGGAGTGAACTAAACAGTTTGCGTGCGGAGAGGGCGCCTTGACCCCTCCCCCTACGCCCCCCCCTGGACCTGGACGGGGGGTTTGGCGGGTAGTTGGAGCGTCCAAAACGGCATCGGCGAGGAAGCCAAAACCAGTGGTTTTACCAAGGTGTTGGTCCGATTTTGGCCTCCTGGGGGGGTGGGTGGGGGGCTAATTAGGGAGCTCCCCTCCTCTGATCGATCTCACCCATGATGGCCCAAAGATGGTCCCCAAGGCCCCCATGGGTGCCCCAAGGGGGCCCCAAGAGGTGGCCAGGAGGCCCCAAGAGGCACCGAAGAGGACCCCAGGATACACCCAAGAGGCTCCCAAGAGACCCCCAAGAGGCCCAAGAGGCCCCCCAGAGGCACCTAAGACGCTGCAAGAGGCCTCGGCGAGAATGCCAAAATCACTGATTGTACGAATGTGCTGGCCACATTTTGGCCTCCTGTGGGGGACACTGATTAAGATGACCCCAAAAGCACCTGGGAAGCTCAAGATGACCTCCGACCAAGATGGTTCAAGATATCCCAAGATGCCTCAAGATGGGTCCCACGATGCCCCCAGAAGCCCCAAGATCGCTCCAAGACGGCTCCAAGTGGCCAAAGAGCTCCCCCAGGAGGCCCCGAAAATGCCAAAATCCTTCAGATACCTCGGGAAAATCAATGTTGTTGGCTTTCTCGGCCTTTCGCTTCCGATGGCCATCCGAGGCCTCAAGATGGCTGCGAGATGGCCCGAGAGGGCTCCAAGAGAGGCTCAAGAGAGCCCCAAGATGGCCCCAAGAGCGCCCAAGAGCGCTCCAAGAGCGCCCCAAGAGCGCTCCAAGAGGCGACTTTTTGGGCTCCTGAGGGGCAACGCTAACTAATGCTCCCTTTTGTTTGATCGATGTCCTCCACGATGGCCCCAAGAGCGCTCCCGAGGCTCCCAAGAACGCTTCAAAAGAGAACCTCAAGAGGCGCCTAGGAGGCCACAGGAGGCCCCAACAGGCGCCCAAGAGGCCTCCAAGAGGCTCCCAAGAGACCCCCGAAAGGCCCCAAGAAGCTCTCCGAAGCACCCAAGACGCTCTAAGAGGCGCCCGGGACCGCCAAGAGGCCCCCAAGACGCTCCAAGAGGCCTCCACTGGGGAACACTTCCTCTGTGTGCTGCCCACTTCCCTGACCGAGGCAATTCCTCTGGGCATCGTTTCTGGATGGGCTGGTGGGGTTACTTTTTGATCGCGAGTGTCGCGGAACCAACCGCACACCGTCAATAAAGTCGTAAGGCCAAGCTAACAGGACAGGCGGAAAAGAGCCACAACGGTGGCGAGAACTACGCGGCGGAGGAAGCCGAACAAAGGCACGCAGGAAGAGGGCAAGGCGAAGGGGCGACGGAGCAGAGAGAGAGGAAGACAAGCCGAAAGACAGAGTGCTAAGCCGCAGCTCAAACGCAGACCATAGACAACCGCTCCTTGCCGAATTGCCTGCACTTGTAATGATCTCAACATACCCGAACCAATGCACTCAGATAGGGTGTCGCGAAGGGCGAGGAAACCACGGAGTTGACCACCGGCAGTGAGAGGGGCGGTAGCGTAGGGCACTTGCAACCCCAAATCCATCAGGCCATCTCCAGGGCCAGCGCGGCCGAACAGCAAGGTCGTCACATACCCCGAACCCCAGGGGGGGCAAGAGGGAGGGAGCCCAACCGAGAGAGGCAGCGGACAGTTGCCTGGACTCGAAAAGCACCGAGGGCCGAAGGTGGGCGCACACGCCAGTGCCGACGAGGAACAGCCTGGACCAGCCGGGCGGGGAGCGGGTAACTGGCGCGGCCCGGGGGGCAAGGGCCACGCCTGCCAAGCCGGTTGGGGTGACCAGGCCCGCCGGGCTAGCAGCCTCAGGGCGATGGGGGATTGCATCGCCTGTGACCTGCAGCTCACTGGGGGGGTGCAGCTAACAGCCGCGGGAAGTAGGAAGAAGCTCGCGATTGCACCGCATGAGAATGCCCGGTGCTCTGGTAGGGTGCAGCTAACAGCCGCAGGAATGTGGGAAGATATGTTTGAACCTGAGACATGCTGGAGGTCGGACTGGGAGCGGCAATCGAGGGGGTAGCCGATTGCCGTCCACGACCGAGAGCGGGGTAGAGTGGAAGCTAACAGCTGCAGGATGCTGGGTATGAAAAGCTTCGCCAGGATGGTGTCAACGCTCTGCTGGGTTGCAGCTAACAGCCGCAAGAGTCGGGGAGATGGTTTCGCCTGAAACATCCCGTTGCTCGGCCGGATTGCGGATACCAGCCGCAGTGCGAAGGGGGTAGATTCGCCTGCGGTGAGCTGATTCTCTGGTAGGGTGCAGCTAACAGCCGCGGAATGCTTCGTGCTGGCAACGTATGAGACTGCCCGGTGCACTGGCAGGGTGCAGCTAACAGCCGCAGGAATGTGGGAAAAACTGCTTTCGCCTAAGACATGCAGGTGATCTGCCTGGGAGCGGCAAACGGGGGGGTAGCCGCGTGCCGTCCCGAAACACTGGAAGCCAAGGTGGGGGAAGATGCAGTTGTGCTACTGGCCACGCTCGAGCTGGTCGTCGTGCTGCTGGTGCCACTCGTACTGGCCGTCGAAGAACTCGTCCCGGACGGCGTGGTACGGAAAGAACTGGTCGAACCGTCACCGTCATGCCACTGCTCACCGTGTGCTGGCCGGACAGGGCTGCTCGACTGCGTCGCACTCGAAGTCGTACTGCTCGACGTTGCGCTGTCCGACTCGACAACGCCCATACTAGAGCACGATGTCGACGTGGAGCTCGCCGTGGAGGTAGCCGTGGACATTGCACTGTTCGAGACCGTACTGGTCGTGACCATGCTGCTCGAGGTCGCTCTGTTGGTCCTCCGAGACGTACTGTGATACAACGAACACTGGAAGTCAAGCTGCGGACATTGCAGTTGTGCTGCTGGCCAGGCTCGAGCTAACCGTCGTGCAGCTGGCGCAGCTCGAACGGGCCGTCGGAGAACGCGCCTCGGTCACCATGTTAATAGACCCTGCCGTATCCGTCAGCGTCGTGCCACTGCCCACCGTAGTGCTGGCACGACGTAGTGCAGGACAACTGTGTTGCGCTCGTAATCGTACTACTCGAGGTTGCGCAGCTCGTCTCGACACCGCACCCGCTGCTGCTTAATAACGACGTGGAGCCCACCGTGGAAGTGGCCGCGGGCGCCACTCTGCTCGAAACCGCACTGGTCTCGACCGTGCTGCCTGGGGTCGCACCGTGGTCACCTGAGACGTACTGCTGGACAACGGGGCGCTGGAAGTCCAGGTGGTGACCTACGCAGTTGTGCAGCTGGTCACGCTCGAGCTAGCCGTCGTGCTGCTGGTGCCGCTCGTACAAGCCGTCGGATTAATCAGCTCGGTCACCGTGGTATCGAAGGACCCTAATGTGTCCGTCAACGTCGTGTCGCGGCTCACCTAGTCGCTGACCGGCGTGGTGTCGCTCGATAGTGTCACAATCGAGGTCGTGCAGCTCGCAGCTGCGCTGCTCGTCGTGACCACGCTCGCGCGGCTGCTCAATGTAGTTGTGAAAGTGGCCGTGGACGTCGTGCTGCTCGAGATCGTACTGGTCGCGACCGTGCTGCTCGAGGTCGCACTGCTGGTCAGCTGAGGCGTACTGCGAGACAACGGTGCACTGGGAGTCGAGATGGTGGACGACGCAGTCGTGTTGCAGGTCACGCACGGGCTAGAGGTCGTACTGGCCGCGGCCGTGCTGCTCGACGTCGCAGTGCTGGTCAGCTGCGGCGTACTGCGAGACAGCGATGCACGGGCAGTCGAGGTGGTGGACGAGCAGTTGTGCTGCTGGTCACGCTCGAGCGGGCCGCCGTGCCACTGGTGCCGCTCGGACTAGCCGTCGAGAACTCGTCTCGGCCAGCGTGGTATTGAATGACCTTGTCGGTGGTGTTGCGTGACCTTGTCATACCCGCCAGCGACGTACCGCTGCTCATCGTATGCTGGCCGGCATTGTGCTGCTCGATGGTGTCGCACTCGAACAGGCACTGCTCGACTTGTGCTGCTCGTTTCAACCTCGCACACGCTCTTGCTCTTTGTCGTCGTGAATCTCGTCGAGGAGGTGGCTGTGGACGTCGCGCTGCTCGAGACCGCACTGTACGTGGCCGTGCTGCTCGAGAGCGCACTGCTGATCGCCTGCGACATCCTGCTAGACAAGATGCACTGCAGGCCACGGTGGTGGGCAATGCAGTTGCACGGTAGGTCACGCCCGAGCAGGCAGTCGTGCTGTTGGAGCCGCTCGTACTGGCCGTCAGAGACCTCGTCCCGGGCAGCGTGGTTTGAATGCCCGTGTCGTGTCCGCCAGCGGCATGACGCTGCTCACCGTGGTGCTGGCCAGCGTGGTGCTGCACGACCGTGTCGCACACGAAGTCGCGCAGCTCGACGTTGCGCTGCTCGTTGCGACCACGCACGAGGTGCTGCTCAATGTCGTTGTGGGAGTGGCTGCGGGCGTCGCACTGCTCAAAACCCTACTGGTCGTGACCGTGCTACCGTGCTGCCCGAGGTCGCGCACTATTGGTCGTCTGAAGCATACTGCTAGACAACGAAGCACTGGAAGCAAGGTGGTGGAGGATGCAGCTGTGCTGCTGGCCACACTCGAGTGGGCCGTCGACCCTTGGGGCCGCTCGTGCTAGTCGTCGAGGGCTCGTCTCGGCTAGCGTGGCATGAATGAATTTGTCGTGTCCGTCAGCGTCGTGCTACTGCTCACCGTGGTGCTGGCCGGGCGGCACTGCTCAACTGTGTCGCACTCGAAGTCGTACTGCTCGACGTTGCGATGCCCACCTCGTCCAAGCTCACGCTGTGGCTCGATGGCGACGTGGACCTCACCGTGGAAGTGGCCGTGGACGTCCCACTGGACGAGACAGTACTGGTCGTGACCGTGCAGCTCGAGGTCGCTCTGCTGGTCATGTGATACGCACTGCCAAACAACGATGCACTGGAGGTCAAGCTGCGGGCAGTGCAGTTGTGTTGCTGGATGCGCTCGAGCTCGCCGCCGTGCTGCTGGTGCCGCTCGTACTGGCCATAGTGGAGCGCGTCCGCTCAGCGTGGGATTGAATGACCCTGTCGTTTCCGTCAGCGTCGTGCCGCTGTACACCGTAGTACTGGCCGGCGTGGTGCTGCTCGACTGTGTAGCACTCGAACCCGTACTGCTCGACGTTGCGCTGCTCGTCTCGACTCCGCTCACGCTGCTGCTGCGTGCCGACGTGGAGCCCGCCGTGGAAGTGATTGTGGACGTCCATGCTCGAGGCCGTACGGGTCGTGACCGTGCTGCTCGATGTGCTGCTGGTCACGCTTGAGCTGGCCGTCGTGCCGCTGGTACTGCTAAGACTAGCCGAGGAGCTCGTCTCGGTCAGCGTAGTCTGAATGACCTGGTCGTATCTGTCAGCGTCGTGCCGCTACTCATCGTAGTGCTGGCCGCCGTGGGGCTGCTCGATAGTGTCGCGCTCGAAAACGCACTGCTCGACATGGTGCTGCACGTTTCGACCTCGTCCAAGCTGCTGCTCACTGTCGTCGTGGAGCCCACCGTCGGTCGCATAGCTCGAAACCGTACTGGCCGTGACCGTGGTGCTCAAGGACGCACTGGCGATCGTCTGAAACGTACTGCAAGACAACGATGCACTGGAAGTCGAGGTGGTGGACAATGTAGTTGCGCGGCGGGTCACGCTCGGGCTGGCCGTCGCGCCGTTGGAGCCGCTCGCACTCGCCGTAGACAACCTCGTCCCAGGCAGCGCGGTAGTGAATGACTCTGTCGAAGCCGTCACTGTCGTGCCACAGCCTCCGTAGTGCTGGCCGGCGTGGTGTTGCTCGACTGTGTCGCACTTGAAATCGTACTGCTCGACGCACGCTGCTCGCCGCGTCCACGCTCACGGCGCTGCTCACTGTCGTCGTGGAGCCCACCGAGGAGGGCCGAGAACGTCGCACTGCACATGGCCGTGCTGGTCGCGACCCTGCTGCACGGGTCGCGCTGCTGGTCGTATGAGGCGTGCTGCAGACAACGATGCAGGGGAACCAGGGTGGTGGGCGCTGCCGTTGTGATGCTGGTCACGTTCGAGCTGGCCGTCGTGCTGCTGGGGCCGCTCGTACTGCGGACACGGGGCTGTACTGGTCGTGACCATGCTGCTCGCGGTCGCTCTGTTGGTCGTCCGCGGTGTACTGCAAGACGACGATGCACGGGACGTCCCGGCGGTGGACGATGCAGTTGTGCTGCCGGTCACGCTCGAGCAAGCCATTGGAGCGACTGACGGTCGCACAGCGCTGGAGACACGCAGGGGGCGGGCGTGGAGGACGGGGGCCAGGGGGCGGGCGGGGGGCGGATGGGGGCAAAGCGCCAGATCGCCGCGAAGTGGAGCAACGTAACCGTGGGGACGGGGACCAAGAGGCGGGCGGGGGGCGGCTGGGGGGGAGCGGCGGGCGGCCGCGGAATGGAGCGTGGAAAGGGCACCGGAGGTGCAGAGGAGAGTGGCAGGAGGGGGTGATGGACCCGCGGTGGCAAGGGAGCAACCCCGATGGGGCGGGCGAGGCGAGAGGCAACTGACAGTCGCACGATGGGGGGACGGCTCGCCGACGCCGTCGTCACGGGGGTGGAGGCAAACGGCCGCGTCTTCGACGTCAAGGGCCCGACCTCGCCTGAGAGCAATCCCACCCTACAACGTCCGGCCACTGTCGGCGCCCACGAGATCCCGACCATCTCGCGGCGGTGCCTGGCGCCCCCTGTTCGCGCCGACGTGGTGTCCCAGGTGTTGCCCACGCACCTGCGCCTAGTCGACTCGACTCCCAGGCCCAGTGAGTCGCTCATGACCCGGGCATCGCAGCTGTGGCTGCGAAATGAGGTCAGCAAGGCGACGCAGGTTCGCTGGTCGTGCCGACGCGGGTCGAAAGCGCGCGCGGTCCCAGGGGCAGCGTGTTGCTCGGCAAAGGCGTGCCAGACGGCTGTGAACGACGCACCCAGGGTGACCTGAAGGTGCCTGGTCGTCTCGTTTGGTGGCTCCCCGTGGGGTTCCCACTGGGAGTCGTGGACCTGGGCTTTATAGAGCGGCCTTCCAGTGTTGGAGTCCCGTGGTCCTGGCTGCTGGCGATCGGCGAACAGCCTGGGCGTCCACCCACTTCCCATCCGACGCGCCACGGATGCGCCTCGGTCGAGCTGCCGGCCCACCTCGGCGGTCGATCTCACACCCTCACCAGAAAGAGGGGGTCTGGCACGCTTTGCGGGAATGCAGGAGCTGCCCCGTGGCTGCTTGAAGAAGCGCCCGCCCGTATCGGGTCGCTGGCAAGGGAAGGAAAACGAATCGGGGCGAAAGGGTTCCTCGAAACCAGCTGAAGGATGGCTTCGCTGTCCTGCTCGTCTGGGGAAGGAGGACACGTGGGCGCGGTGGGACCTCTCGGTGCCATCAGGAGGGTGGCTTCACTGTCGGGTTGGCCGTCGGGTTGGCCGTCGGACTGGCCGTGGGGCTGCCCGTGGGACTGGGCGTCAGGCAAGGCCTCAGGTAGAGCGTCGGGTAGGGCGTCAGGTAGGGCGTCGGGAACGGGGGTGAGGCGTCCGACTGGTCGTGGGGCAGGCCGTGGGGCTGGCCATGGACCTGGCCGTGGGGCTGGGTGTCGGGCTGGCCGTCGGGCTGGCCGTCGGGCTGGCAGTCGGGCTGGGCTGGCCGTCGGACTGGTCGCGGAGCTGGCAATCGGGCTAGCCGTGGGGCTCGCGGTCGGGCTGGCCGTGGGACCAGCCGTGGGGCTGGCTGTAGGGATGGTCGTGGGGCTGGCAGTCGGGCTGGCGGTGGGGCTGGCCGTCAGACTGATGGCCGTGGGGCTGGCCATGGAGCTGGCGGTCAGGCTGGTCGTGGGGCTGGCCGTGTGGCCAGCCGTGGGGCTGGCCGTGGGGCTGGCCGCGGGGCAGGCCGGGGGGCTGGCAGTCGGGCTGGCCGCGGGGCGGGCCGCCGGGCTGGCCGCGGGGCTGGCCGTGGGACAGGCCGTGGGACTGGCCGTGTGGCAGGCCGTGGGACTGACAGTCGGGCTGGCCGTGGGGCCGTCGGTCGGGCTGGCCGTGGGGCTGGCCGTCGGACTGGCCGTGGGGCTGGCAGTCGGGCTGGCCGTGGGACTGGCCGGGGCTGGTCGTGGGGCTGGCCGTGGGGCTGACCGCGGGGCTGGAAGTCGGGCTGGCCGTGGGACCGGCCGCAGGGCTGGCAGTCGGGCTGGCCGTCAAGCTGGCCGTGGGGCTGGCAGTCGGGTTGGCCGTAGGGCTGGCCGTGGGGCTGGTCGTCGGGCTGGCCGTAGGTCTGGCCGTGGGGCGGGCCGCGGGGCTGGCAGTCGGGCTGGCCACGGGGCTGGCCGTCGGGCTGGCCGTCTGGCTGGCCGCGGGGCTGGCCGTGCTGGCCGTGGGGCTGGCAGTCGGGCTGGCCGTCGGGCTGGCCGTGGGGCTGGCAGTCGGGTTGGCCGCGGGGCCGGGCGTGGGGCTGGCAGTCGGGCTGGCCACGGGACAGGCCAACGGGCTGGCCGTCAGGCAGGCCGTGGGGCTGGCCGTCGGGCGGGCCGTGGGGCTGGCAGCCGGGCTGGCTGGGGGGCTGGCCGCCAGGCTGGCCGTGGGGCTGGCCGTTAGGCTGGCCGTCGGGCTGGCCGTGGGGCTGGCAGTCGGGCTGGCTGCGGGGCTGGCAATCGGGCTGGCAGTCGGGCTGGCCGACGGACTGGCCGTCAGGCGGGCCGTGTGGCTGGCCGCGGGGCAGGCCGGGGGGCTGGCAGTCGGGCTGGCCGGGGGGCGGGCCGCCAGGCTGGCCGCGGGGCTGGCCGTTGGGCTGGCCGCGCTCCGCCGCGGCGGCGCCAGCCACCGCGCCCTCCGCCGCCGCCGCCGCCAGCGATGAGCCAGCAGCGGCCGCGGCAGCGGCAGCAGCAGCGGCAGCCGCGACAGCGGCCGTGGGGCTGGCCACGGCGCCGCCGGCCGCCGCCGTCGCCGCGTCGGGCTGGCCGAGGGGCTGGCCGTGGGGCAGGCCGTGGGGCTGGCAGATGAGCTGGCCACGGGGCTGGCCGACGGGCTGGCCGTCAGGCTGACCGTGGTGGCCCGCCGCGGCGGCCGCGGCGGCAGCCGCCACGCCAGCCGCGGCGGCGGCGGCAGGCGACAGCGCCGCAGCGCGCGCCACCGCGGCGGCGGCCGCGGCGAGGCAGCCGCGGCCCGCAGCGAAGGCTCTCGGCGGCGGGCGGCGGCCGCGGCGCCCTCAGAGGGGGCCCGGCGGCGCCCCTCAGAGGGGGCCCCGGCGGCGACCTCAGAGGGGGGCCGCGGCGGGCGCCGCGCGGCGGCGGCCAGGGGGGCAGCCGTGCCGGCGGCACCAGCGGCGCGCCCGGCCCCCACAGCGCAGGCGGCGCCAGCGGCCGGGGCGGCCGCAGAGGCCGCCTTGGCCGCGGCCGCGGCGGCGGCGGCGGCGTCAGCGGCCGCGGCGGCGGCGCACGCGGCGGAGGCCGCGGCGGCGGCAGCGCTGGAGGCACCGGCCGCACGCGCAGCGCCGGCGGCGCCGGCCGCCGCAGCCAAGCCAGAGGGGCCGCCGCCGGCGGCAACCAGGGCGGCGGCGAGCCGCGCGGCCGCCGCCTGGCGCTGAGCGCGGCGCAGCGCCGCCCGCGGCACGCCAGGAGACGGGGAGGGGCGCCTGGAAGAGGAAACCCCTTCCAGCGCCCCTCAGGCAGGCCGAACCAAGGGGGAGACAGCGGCCCCCAGGCCGCCCCGGCCAACCTCGAGCCCTAACCCCAGGGGGAGGAGGCCCCCCCCCGGAAGACGGCTTAAGTCAGGGGGGGCGGAGGCTGGTCGGGTGACCTTTTTTTGGTCGCGGCCACCAGCGAGCGCGCAGGCGGCGAGAGAAGTTGTCCGGGCCGACGGGCAACCTAATTAGCTGCTAAGCGCGACTCAAACCGGCCGGGCCAGCTCACAAGGCGGCCGCTGGGGCAGCAGGGCGGGCGCTGGCTGGCTGATCTGGCACCCAGGGAAGCTCGAGCACCGTGCAGCCCAGAGCAAAATGCCAGGGAATTCGGTGTTACGCGCTGCGGCGTCAGACCACACAGGTGGAGGTGCGGAAGCAGGTGGGTGACCAGCACGTGCGCTGGTGGGGTTACGCGAAGCGTCTAGAATTCACGAAAATCACACACACACACACACACACACACTCTGTGTGCACGTGTGAAACCATATCGAAATGTGAAGGTTCTGGGACACGAAACGGGCACAAAAAAACGGTGCGAGCTTGCTCACGACAACAAGATGCCCCGCATGTCCAACGAACACGCAATGTCACCGAGCTCCGTCCTGATCCGCTTTCCAAGCCGTGTCCCGCTGCGGCGACAACAAGGAACCCTGGCCACGCCTGGCCCCTCCGCCGCGCGTCCGTCTCCTCCACCTTCTGGTTCCTTCCCCCTGCTCCTCCTCCTCCTCCTCCTCCTCCTCCTCCTCCTCCTCCTCCTCCTCCTCCTCCTCCTCTTCATCCTCCTCCTCCTCCTGATCATCATCATCCTCCTCCTCCTCCTCCTTCTCCTCCTCCCACCTCCCTGGGCGATATGCTTGGCGATCTTGGGCGTAAGTGGTAAACCGCGCCAGAATGCCCCAAGGGAGGCCTGAAAAAAGCACAAGCGCCACCCGAGGTATCTGGACATCCGAGTCTGCGCCTTCATTGCCTCACTGTTGCGAGGGAAGCTGAGGAGGACAACGCCCCCCAGAGCCACCTAGCAGTCCAAAAACAAACTCCCAAACATTCCCCTCAACCCCCTCCTCCATCCTCCTCATCCTCGACTTCATCCTTCCCACTCGCTCCCACCCTCCCTCCTTCATCCTCCCTTCCCCTTCCCTTTTCCCTTCCTTCCTCTCTCCCTCCATCCTCCTTATCCTCCTCCAGTTGTTCCATCCTCGCTACTGCCCCCTCCTCTTGCTCCGCCGCCTCCTTCTTCTTCCTGGAGGAGGACGATGAAGAGGAGGAGGAGGAGGAGGAGGAGGAGGAGGAGGAGGGGAAGGAAGAGGAGAAGGTGCCCGTTCGGGGGGGAGCGAAGAGACTGAAAAACTTAGTCGATGTTTGGGGAGTGCAGAGCCCAAGTCGGCCTGAGGTCCTCATCCAATCATCATCCCACCTTGGGCGGGGATGGAGGGGAGGAGGAGGAGGAGGAGCAGCAGCAGCAGCCGCAGCAGGACGACGACGACGACGACGACGACGACGACGACGACGACGACGACGACGGCGACAACGGCGAGAACGACGGCGGCGATGACGGCGAGCGGATGGACCCCGTCCGTGGCCTGCGCGGCGGCCCCGACGGCACCCGCGGGCTCCAGGGTCGGCGGCGGCGGCGGCGGAGCGTGTGGCGGCATCCCTGGATGCGGGCCTGCCGAAGCTGGGGGGAGAGGCAAGCACCACTGGCAGCGTCTGTGCCACTCAGGGGCCCTCCCTCCCTCGTTCCCCTTCCGCCCTCACCCCCCCTGCCTCTCCCCCATCCCTCCCCCCCTTCCCCTACACCTTCGTTCCGTTCCCTCTAACTTCCCTCCCTCTCCCTCGCCCGCCTTTCCACATAATCCCCCAAGCTCGGCTCGATATCGCTGGACGGTCAGAGTGCAGCCAAGACACGTAGCCTTCAGCACCCTCCAACCCGGTGAGACTGCAACCGTATCAATCACACGGGACCGATACATGTCACATACCCTTCTTTCCGTGCGCGCGTCATGGTTCGGAAAGGGCCACGCCATGCGCCCTCTGCACCACCGCAGCCCAAGCCACCAGGCAAGGGCCAACCAGAGGCAACCTTAACGGACCGACAGGACCCCAACTGCAGGCGAACGGAAGCCTGCGCCGCAGCATTCCAGAACAGTGGTGGCGTCGACCGAGCAGCCGCTGCACACAACGAACTGGCTCACAAATATCAAATCGATCTTGACACCATTTACCAAAAACACCGTTCGGACCAGCGAAAACTCAGGGGAGAACTGATGAAATTGTGCGGGGAACAAAAAAAAACAGCTACACCAGGGTCCGCGGCTTACAGCCGCGACTCACCGAGGTCCGCGGCTTCCGCCGACGCCCACCAGGGCAACACCACCGCCCCACCCATCAGCCTGGATGCACAAAAATTGGATGCCCCTGTCGCCCTCGCCCCCAACAAGGCGGATGACGGGACATCATACACCAGTAGCATCCCACTCCACTCGCTAGAAGAAGATAACCGCCTCCTGCAACAGATCCGTCGGCAAGGCAAACCCCTCGCGCTAGCCGCCCTGGAACTGATCAACGCTGATTACCCACGGCAAGAAGCCCTAACCCCTGCCCCCCGACGGACGGCCAAAAAGCTACCAAACCTACGCCAGGACGCATAACGGGTCCGTCTGCCCGCTGGGCCGCGCAGAGGTCAACTAACCCCAAAACGTCGTACACTTCACCTTCGACCCAGCTGACGGCGTCGTTTGGATCTGCGGCGACATATGCGAAGCCGACCCTATCGCGGCCACGCACCGCCAAGCTAGCTGGCGCCGCCCCCACCAATGGCACCCGCAGAACAGGCGGCACAGGCACAGGCACAGTAGAAGACCACAGAGCACAACAGGGCAGCCAGGCACGACAACGCGCGGCAACAACGGGATCACGACCTCGCAGAAGCCCCCACAGCAATCCTGACCTCTGATTTCCGCACCGTCCAAATCCATGAGCCCATGAAGCTCCTGGGGCGACACGGAACGGGCGCGGGCAAACGCAGACTGACGGCCACCTTTGGAATCAAACCAGCGGAAAAACCCATGGCCCTGTCCACGTCTGGCCAGGGTGGCATCCGGTTCGACGTCGGCTACCACGGCACCAGAGGGCCGCCGCCCAGTGATTACACCACGGCATGGTACCCAAATGCCACCAAAATGCACGCCAGGAAGCACACGCGACCTCACCAAGGCACAACGCCTACGACGCCATCAGCGCGGACAAAAGAGTGGGCATCCGCGTCAAATCTGACACCAGCGAGGCAAAGCAGGTCGCGCTCGAACTCAGAGGCACCGATACCGCACTCGCCAACACCAGCTGCCACATTACGGGCATCGAGCCACAGAGCGCCACGAGGATACAACGCGTCAAGATCCTCACATCCATTGAATGGCACTGCGAAGTGCAACACGCAGGATGGCACGAAACCACCCGAGGTGATTCTGTCACCACGCCCATGGATCCAACATCCCCTGGACAATCGTCAAGATCGAGCCGCCCACTGACCGAAACGATCATCACACCAGAGACCATCGCTGCGGATTGGGTCCTCGGCAGGGACACCACGTGGACCAGGCGGCCACGCCCCGCCATCGCTCCATGACAGAGCGGCCACCAGGCCATATCTGCAAGCCGCAAGCCCTGCTGACGCCACCGCCAAACCACCAGAACGCGGCCGCCCCCCCCCCCCCCGAGGGCCCCGCCGCCCGGCAAGAAACAGCGCGACAACAACGCCAGGAAGACAAACCAGCGCCCTAGCACATAGCACAGCCCCGTAGGCCACGGAACCTACAACAGGCGAGCCGAAGGTCAGCCCAGAACAGGCACCTCTGGCCCTGCGCGAGGACGAGGACTGCGACATGGCGGAGCAACACGTAAAATACGAGGGCACCAACACCCCACTAAACTCGCCCAAAGGACGATCCGAGCCACCAGGCTTCGAGGAAGACTCCGGAGAAGAGTGGCCCCAAGGCCAAGTGTCCCGGGGATCTCAGACGCGAGGCTCCGGGGCCTGGAAGCTGATCAACAGCAGCTGGCCGACACGGTCAGGCGCATTGAAACCACAGTGACAAGCGCGGCCACTAGCCAAGCCACCCTGGCCCAGCAATGCCACCAGCTTGAGCAAGGCCTCTCCCCTGTGCCACTGAAGAAGACCAGTCTCAACACGGACCTACAGGCCCTCATGTCCCAGAAGGCCCCACTTATCATGCCGGCCCAAGCACAAACGGCACAAACGGCACAAACGGCCTCACTGCTAGCACCCACGCGCTGTATCAGCGGGCCAACCACTTCGCCCAATCTCTGCAGCACATCTGGGAACAGTCAGCCCCTATGTTTGACAGGTCCCACCGAGCGTAAGCTGCCTGGAACGGTCCCCAGCAGGCCTTGCTCCCTACCGCTTCCCTCGGGGCGCCCTTCCAGGACAACCTCCAGGCTCTCCTTTGCTGATTAACGCGCGGCTCACCAGTGCTAGCTCCCCTACCTCCGCGTGGGTTTCGCGAACTGTTGGTTCCTGGTCCGCTGCCCTCTCTGGGCCGCCGCCCAAAGATGGCGCCGTCACTGCTTGGGCGCCGTATCAGGTGTGCGGAAGAGGCGAGCCTCGCCCTTCTCGCCATTTCCTGTGCTTGCCTTCCAGCCGGGGTCCCTGCAGACCGCGCCAACGGGGAGGGTTGTCTCTTCACCGCTGATCGCACAAGCGGCACCTCCCGCCTCACGAGGTGGGCGTGGCGGGCGCTGGTAGCCCGCGCGCCCAGACGGACGCCCCGCCCAGACTGCTGCGACCAGCCTTCCTCCCTCCCTCCCTCCATCCTGCCTCCACCCCTCCCATCCAGCGGGGGCACTGAGACGCCCCTCGACAGCAGAAGTGATCGATGAGCTCGACCATACGAGGGCCTGCCTGGAGGCCTTCAGCGGCGCCCCTCCACAGCAAGAACAAACGGCAATGACCATGTGGGTACTATCTGGCGGCGCGTCATGGGCGCTCCTCTGAAAGGGTCCTCCAGGGCTACGCCGTCTGGCTGAAGCTGGCAGCGATCTGGCGGTGCGCGGCAAAGCGCGTTCGAGCGCCGCGCGCAGGCAGCGCGCCCCTCGACCGCGCCGCGGCACTGCTGGGTCATCTCTGGGATGGAAAGTTCTATACCGCCCGCGGAGGATCAAGAGCCAGGAATTGCAGCCGCTCAGAACAGAATGCTGCCCCTAGCGATACTGGCACCGCCCTTTCTGCCTCTGGGCGCTGGGGGGGGCCGTCGGGCCACGCGGCCATTCCACTCTTGGCCAGGATTTTGTCAAGGGCACCTTTGCCCATGGGGTCGGGGCGCAAAGCTTGACGAGTCCAGCGCCCAAACTATCTCCAGCGGTGGTCGTGTGCCCGAGACACCCGCATGTCCAACAACAAACCGCCCCCGCGTAGTGCGACACGAAACAGACTGAAAGCATGTCTCCCCTACGTCTGCAATTCGGAAGGAAGGCGCACTGGGCACCCTGCAAGACTCACATGGTGGAACGTGGGGCCTGGGCATGCGCCTTACAGGAAGAAAAGAGGGAGGAGAGGGAGGAGGAGGTGTAGGAGGATGGAGGAAGGAGGAAAAGGAGGAGGAGGAGAGGAGCAGGAGAGGGAGGAGGAGGAGGAGGAGGAGGAGCAGGAGGAGCAGGAGGAGCAGGAGGGGGGAGGGGGAGGAGGGGGAGGAGGATTAGGAGGAGGAGGAGGAGGAGAAGGAGGAGGGGGAGGAGGAGGAGGAGGAGGAGGAGGAAGAAGAAGAGGAGGGGTACAAGTTATTATCGCATCACTGAAATCATTGCTCCAAATCGGTGTTCACCGTCCATGATTTGATGAGGAGGAGAACGAGGGCGACTTCACACGGCTATCCGCTTGACCTGGGCCCGTGCAGAGGAGGATGCGTGAGACCGCCCGCTGCGCGCCACAGAGCGTTCGCCGATAATGTGGAGCGGAGGGATAATGATGATGATGATGATGATGATGAGGAGGAGGAGGAGGAGGAGGATGATGATGATGGTCATGATGGTGATGATGGTGATGATGGTGATGATGATGGTGATGGTGATGGTGATGGTGATGGCGATGGCAATGATGATGATGCTGATGATGATGTTGATGGTGATGTTGATGACGATGACGATGACGATGACGATGATGGCGATGATGATGATGACGATGATGATGATTATGATGATGACAATGATGATGGTGATGGTGATGCTGATGGTGGTGGTGATGGTGATGACGATGGCAATGATGATGATGCTGATGATGATGTTGATGGCGATGATGATGATGATGGTGATGATGATGATCATCATGATGAGGGTGGTGATGATGGTGATGCTGATGATGGTGATGATGCTCATGCTGATGCTGATGCTGATGGTGTTGATGATGATGCTGACGATGGTGATGGTAACGGTAATAAAGATGAGGATGAGAATGAGGGTGATGATGGCGATGCTGCTGGTGGTGTGATGATGATTATGATGGTGATGTTGATGATGGTGATGACAGCGGTGATGATGATGATGATGCTGATGATGGTGATGGTGATGGTGATGGCGATGATGATAATGGTGGTCATTAAGATGGTCGTGGTGATAATGATGATGATGGTGGTGATGAAGATGGCGGTGATGTTTATGATGATGGTGGTTAAAATGATGGTGATGATGATGGTGATGATGATGGTGATGACGATGATGGTGATGATGGTGATGGTGATGGTGATGGTCATGATGATGCGCCCTCTGGAGGCGGAGTGTCCTGGCTATCACAACAACTCAAGAGCGAAGCTCCCCTGTTCTGTCTTCACAGCCCAGGCTGCGCAGAAGCTCGCTTGCCAAATTCCAGATTATCTTATCTATTACGAGGCGGAACAAGAGGAGGAGGAGGAGGAGGAGGAGGACGACGACGACGATGACGGGGGCGAGCAGAGACGCGGGCACGAGGACGGTGCGCATGGGGGGCTTCCAAGAAGCCCGCGCGCCCAGTGCCAGACCACCGCGGCCCCCGCTCACTGGCGCCCTCTGCGTCAGCCCCGGCGCGTCTCGCGCCACATTGAAGCGGGGCCGCGGCCGCCCCGGCGTCCGCGCCGCCCGCGGCCGCCCGCGGCCGCCAGGCGGTCGCGGGGGGCGCCGCGCCCGCCTCGGCCAGCGCGACCGCACTCGTTGGGCCCACCCGCAGGGGCTGCTGCTGCAGCAAGTGCAGCAGCTGCAGTGCAGCTACGGCTGCAGCAAGGCGACGGCGGAAGCGAGGCAACGGCTGCAGCAGTGCGGCGTCCCTGCCGTGCTCCTCCG
Organism: Prorocentrum cordatum; assembly: GCA_963575745.1. Classification (NCBI taxonomy): domain Eukaryota; class Dinophyceae; order Prorocentrales; family Prorocentraceae; genus Prorocentrum; species Prorocentrum cordatum. The sequence continues at coordinate 275,139 of CAUYUJ010006114.1, forward strand.
CCCTCGGCCTGGCGACCGCGGAGCTCTGGCCCATCATCTCCTCGGACCGCCGAACCCCAACCCCGACTGCTGCTGCAGCTGCTGCTGCTGCTGCTGCTGAAGCTGAACCTGCTGCAGCCACGGGGGAGTCGCCGGGGGCGGGGGCGGCCCAGAGCCCTTCACCAGAGGCTTGGGATCCGCAGCGGGCACGCCCGCGCTCGCCTGCTGCCCCCTGAACGCAGGCGCGAGCGAGCGCACAGCCTTCTTCACCTGCGTCTGCTGCGCCCTGCGAATCAGGAGCTCCATGCAGATCAGGAAGCGCTGCGCCACCGTCAGCTCCGTGAAGACGAAGGCCAGCTTCCGCTTCATGAACTCTACAACCACGACGTGCTCCGAGCCCTCAGGGGCAGGACCTGGTGGAGGCGCGCCAGCAGTGTACCACTTGTCGTCGCTCTTGATTATCCTGTAGACCTTGGACACGTTCGTCAGCGGAAACTCGACGATCCTGCCAGTGCTCTGGTCGAGCTTCAGTGTGTTCATGTCGTCCGCGAGCTGGCAGTGGATGTCCGAGTAGTCCCGCGTGGACGTGAGCTGTGTGAGGTACATGCCCGAGTGCAGTTCCATGGCGAACTCCCTGTACATCTCGAGCAGCTTCCGCTGCCTCTCCTCCGCGCACTCCTCGGCGCTGCACGTGGGCGGCGTCGGGTAGGTGTGCAGCGAGGGCAGCTCCAACTGCTCATGGATGTCTTGCTGTCGCGGGGTCACCGTCCTCGACCTCGCGCTCTCCGCGAGGTCGCCCAGCAGGTAGCGGGGCGTGAAGGTGATGTCGAGGGAGTCCCCCTGCGTCAGCGGCAGATGCGGCTTCGGGCGCTGGCTGTGCGACAAGTCCGTGCTGAGCTGCACCTGCTGCTGCTGGACCTCCAGATTCTGTCCTCGGGTGCGCCGGTCGAGCTGGTCCACCGCGCAGCCGCCGCACGTGCCCAGCAGCCACTCGAAGCGCGGCGTCAGCAGGCCATCCATCGGCTCCCTGGCCCAGGTGGAGGTGGTGGATCTCGAGCCGATCCTACCTGTCGCCCGCCAACGGTGGCCCCCAGAGCTCTCCTGGGATGTTCTGGCCAGAACTTCGAGGCAGATCCGGCCGTGGCACGAGAAGCCTCCCACAGGCCCGGAGGAAGCAAGGGTTCTTTCGAAACCACGAGTCGGCCTGGCGCACTTCCAGGACTTGATCGGCCGCGGGACGGGACTTGACAGGTGGGCGGGACTTAATCCTACCATATTTTGTATGGACGGGCCTTGGTTTGTCCTGGTCTAGCAATATGAACCGGGCGCGACCGAAAGTAAGGGAAAGCTTCCTAGGAAAGTAATGAAGCAAGAAAGGCACAGCGTTGCATTGCTTTGCGTTGCTTAACGTTGATTTGCAATAGATTGAACTGATTGGCATTACCTGGCAGTGCTGTGCATTGCATTGGCATTGCCTGGCATTGCCTGGCGTTGCTTGACGTTGCATTGTGTTGCTTGCCATTGCTTTGCTTTGCTTTGCTTTGAATTGCAGTGCTTCGCATAGCTTGGCATTGCTTGGCATTGCTTTGCAGTGCTTGGCGTTGCTTGGCAATGTTTGGCGCTGCTTTGCTTGGCATTGCTTGGCGTTGCCTGGTATTACCTTACATTGCTTGGCGATGCTTGGTATCATTTAGCGTTGTTTGGCATTGCTTGGCACTAATTGGCGATGCTTGGCATTTGTTGGCATTGCATTGCATTGCGTTGCGTTGCTTGACATTGATTTGCTTTGCTCTGCTTGCCATTGTTTTGTTTGAGATTGAACTGCATTGCTTGGCATAGCTTTGCATTGCTTGGCATTGCTTGACAGTGCTTGTCACTGCTTGGCGTTACTTGGAGTCGCTTCGCGCTGCTTGGCGTTGCTTGGAGTCGCTTCGCGCTACTTGGCGTTGTTTGGCGTTGCTTGGCATTGTTTGGCATTGCTTGGCATTGTTTGGCATTGCTTGGCATTGCTTGGCGTTGCTTGGCATTGCTTGGCGCTGCTTGGCGTCATTTGGCGTTGCTTGACGTTACTTGGCCTTGCTTGGCCTTGCTTGGCGTGACTTAGCGTTGCTTGGCGCTGCTTGGCGTTACTTGGCGTTGCTTGGCGTTGCTTGGCGCTGCTTCGCATTACTTGGCCTTGCTTGGCAATACGTGGTGCTGGTTCTGGTGCTGCTTGGCATTGCTTGGCCCTGATCGGCATCGCTAGGAAGCAAGACCGAGGAACCCGGGGGAAGCCTATTCAAAGACGGCAGGGACACAAGACCAAGGAACCCGGGCAGGGCTTCTCCAAAAACCGGAAAGCGACAAGACCAAGGAATCTGTGCAAGGCCTCTTCAAGAACAGCAAACAAACACGACAAAGGAGCCCGAGCAAGCCCTCTTCAAAAACAAGAAGGAGACCACCGATGTTCCAAAACCAAATATGAACCCTCAGGCAAGCCTGGTTAAGGAATAATACGAATGATACTCCTGGGCACGAACAGGTCCCATCCAACCCCTGCTGCGAGTCGTTGTTAGGGATATAGGGGCGACGGGGGGAATCATCATCATCATCATCATCATCATCATCATCATCATCATCATCATCATCATCATCATCATCATCATCATCATCATCATCATCATCCGCATCAGCATCAGCATCAGCATCAGCATCATCATTATCAGCATCCTCATCCTCATCCTCATCCTCATCATCATCAGCAGCATCATCATCAGTATCAGCGTCATCATCATCATCCTCATCATCATCACTGTCATCATCATCATCGTCGCGGTCATCATCATCGTCATCATCATCATCATCATCATCATCATCATAATCATCACCAGCATCACCATCATCATCAGCAGCATCATCATCAGCATCATCATCGGTATCATCATCATAAACATCACCATCGAAATCATCACCCTCACCATCATTATCATCATCAGCATCATCATTACCGCCATCATCATCAGCAGCATCATGATCATTGACATCATCTGAATCATCATCGTCATCAGCATCATCATCAGCAGCAGCAGCATCAGAATCAGCATCAATGTCATCATCGTCATCACCATCATCAGAACGGTAATCATTAACATAAACAGAATCATCGTCATGGCAATCATGGCGATCACGGTCATCGTCGTGAAGATGTATCTCGGCGGACATCAGCAAACAGATAATTATGACCCGAATGCCAAGCATGTGACCGCGCGCCACCTATCGAACGCCCGGCCTTTTCTGCCCCGCGCGACGCCGATCTAAAAATCCAAGTAACGTCCACGAGAGTGGTGATTACAATTCCTCCAAACCCAAAGGCTTGTATGATCCCAGAAAGCCTCCAGATGAACCCAGAGATCCAACCAAAAAACATCAATAAAAAACATCATCGAACCTAGATCCTTCAACTTCAACTCGAACGAAAGAACAGGGTCCTGAAAGAGAAGGCCTAGGAGCCCGAAGTCTGTGAACAAATCTCAAGGGTCCCTTTCTTTGATGCTGAAGCTGCTATTGACCGCCATGGCTACGACGACGACGACGACGACGACGAGGATGATGACGACGACGACGATGACGGCGACGACGACGACAGCGATGACGACGACGACAGCGACGACGACAACGACGACGACGACGACGACAACGACGACGGCGACGATGACGACGACGACGGCGGCGACGACGACGACGAAGAGGGCGCGCCCCGAAGTCTTGACCGATTGCAGAGGGGCAATCTGCCGTCCCGGATCATCTTCTGGTACTGCACAGACAGGATCCTGAAAACTGCACCTGGGAACCGAAATCGAAGAACCATCCATCGTTCGGCGATCAATCCGTCGATCCTCGGTCCATCGATCGGCGCCGACCTAGATCGATCGATCGAGGGCAGAACACCACCGATCGATCCTCGATTGATCAATTGGCGACGAGATGGAGGCGCCGACGACGACCCCGCCCGCGCTGGCCTCGCCGCTCCGCAGCCAGCTCATCCCCTGCCCGGCCTGGCGCGTCCTGGGCCGCGCGCCCGAAACGGGAACAGCTGAGATCCCAAGGAGCCCTCACATCCTCGCGTCTCGAAAAAAATCAAGGTGGACAGTTTCCGGCCATTCTCTGTTTTTCGGGGGCCCCACAAGGGCCCCAGAACTGGCAGTTCCTGAGGAATGGGGTCAGGGAAGGGGGACAACATCGAGGATTGAGATGCTCAGAGTCCGAGTGAAAAGGAGCACGATGACACCGCAGGCTCTCGGGCGGTTCTCACCTCGCCGAAAGCGCTCCTGGAGTGCCCGGATCGTCCAAGACGGCAGCCAGAGGCCCGCCGCTTTCGTGTTCGATCATACTCCTTTGGGGGTATATCTTCCTGACTTGCCACGCGCATTTAGCGCAGCTCCAGAAACTGGTAGCGTCGGCGGCTAGGCATGGGTCGTCTGCGCTGGCGGAAAGATCTAACTGAACGGGGTCACCACTGCAGAGAAAGAACTGGCCCACATGCAGGAGAGGAGAAACGGGACAGAGTGGGCGGCCGCAGACGGGGGAGGCAAGGCGAGGGCCACACAGGGGGACGGATCACATCCCTGAGCGGGCTGGCACGGCCAGCCCCACCGGCGGGGACCGAGGCGGCTGCTGCGCAGGCGCACCTGCTGAAGCGGGGCCCAACGCACTGCAAGTATACGAAACGCGGGTCGCCGACGCAGAGCACGAGGCGCAGGGCCGACGGGCCGCGCACCGCCCAACTGGGGGCGCAGGACAAGTTGCGGGAAGTAAAAGAGCATCCAAGTTGGACCGCATCCTGCAAAATGCTGGGTCAACGTGGGGGAACCGGCGGCAAGACCAAGCCCAGGATCCCGAACCCGAGGCGGCTGTAGGCAGCAGCCCAGGCGCCGTGGCGGCGCGCGGAAGGAGGAGGGCAGCCCCCACTGCCCGGGTGAACAGGGCGGGCCGAGGGGAGAGCCAGGGCGGCCGCTCGCCGCTAGGGCGGGCGGCAAGCGGCGCTCCGTGGCCAGTCCAAACTACGGCTGAAGCCGGCGGCCCCCATGCCCGGGTGGACAGGGTGGGGCAGGTCGGGGCACCAACTCGGCGCAGGAAGGTGCGGTGCTGCATCGTGCAATCGGCAGCACAGGGGTGACGAAGCGCGGCGGAGGAAGCAGCGGAGGAAAGTGGCGTCGCGCCGGCTAGGGGCCGCGGGTGCCACCGCCACGCAGAAAGAAATATCTGTTCCAGGCCGCCCTAAGTTCAACACCTGTTTGGTGCATCCTCCTGACACGGGTCACCAGGGGCCCATTTGAGTTGAGGAATCGAACATCGCCAGGACGCGCCCGCCCCTCGCCTTGCTCTCTGTAGTCCGAGGCGAACGAATCCCAGAGGGCGCGGGTGTCCGGCAAAGCGGCCCAGGAGTCTTCGACGAGGAGCACGAGCTCACGCCGTGCAGGCGGAGGTGTCTTCCCTCGCAAACTGGTGCCCATCGCTCTAGAAAGAGGCGCCCACAGCGCGCAAAACAGCCTGCCGGCGAAGAATATGAACCGGCACACCGTGTCTGCGATAAATCACCTGCATCGTCGTGGGGAGCATCTGGGAGCAGGTGGAGTGGAAGAACGGGTAACCCCATGCTCACGATAATAAACACTAGGGGATAATAAAGTTCGGGGTTCAGGGGGAGATAAGCAAAGTAGCCCACCAGACCTCAGCATAATCTCGGAGTAAGAGATGATCAAGAGGAAACTAAACCGAGCACGTTTTGAGACATCCTTGGCGTTTAGTCTTCATTACATCCACAAACTATTGCTTATTTCGCTTGAGACACCGTCAAACTATTGCTTATTTCGCTTGAGACATCCTCGAAATACTTGTGTTTTTCGCTTGAAGCATCATCAAACGATTGCTGATTTCGCCTGAACATCCTGAAACTATTGCGTATTTCGCTTGAGACATCCTGAATAAATTGCTTATTTCGCTTGAGACACCGTCAAACTATTGCTTATTTCGCTTGAGCCATCCTCGAAATAATTGTGTTTTTTATTCTCGAAGGTCTCATTGTCTGGTTCTGCTCTCTGAGCAGCCATCTGCTTGAGCAGCTCTGCTTCAGCAGCTCACCTTGAGCAGAGTGAGATAGTGAGAGAAAGAGGAGAGAGGGAGGGATATATATAGAGAGAGAGAGAGGTGAGACTCTCTCTCTCTCTCTCTCCCGCCGTGCGCTCCTCTGAGGTTTATTATCGTCGGCAGTTTTTTTCTATCATCGGCTGAGGTTTATTATCGTCGGCAGCTTTTCATCATCGGCAGGGGTCAACCGCAACTCCTGAGCTCTCCCGGAAGACGGCGGCACGCAAATGATACGCATTGTTTTGAAAAACTTCATCTTGAAAAAAAAAAAAAAAAAAAAAAAAAAAAAAAAAAAAAAAAAAAAAAAAAAAAAAAAAAAAAAAAACGAATTCCATTGTAATCCTTTCAAAATTGCGAAATCGAGCCGTCAGGCGCTTGAATGCCACATTGCGTTCGAGATTTAAGCACGCGGCGCATTTATGAGAAATTTGCGTCGCACGCGCTTTTGCCCGAATATCGAACGCAGCGTGGCATTCAGGCGCGTGCGGGTTCGAATTCGCAATTTCGAAAGGATTTCAATGGAATTCGCAACCAAATATAGTATTTTTTGTCAAAATAAGGTTTTTCAAAAAAATGCGTGTCATGAGAAAATTGCGTCGCACACGCTTTCGCCTAAATCTCGAACGCAGTGCGGCATTCAAGCGCCTGACGGCTCGATTTCGCAAATTCGAAAAGATTTCAATGGAATTCGCAATTAGAAGTTTTTCAAAAACATGCGTATCATGCGTGCCGCGTGCCGCCGTGTTCCCGGAGAGCTCAGGAGTTGCTATCGACCACTGCCGATGATAAAAAACTGCCGACGATAATAAACCTCAAGAGGTTGTGCTGAGGGGTTGTGCTGCAGGGTTGTGCTGGAGGGTTGTGCTGGAGGGTTGTGCTGGAGGGTTGTGCTGGAGGGTTGTGCTGGAGGGTTGTGCTGGGGGGTTGTGGGGGGGTTGTGCTGAGAGAGAGAGAGAGAGGGAAAAAAAAGAAGATAAACAAAAATATATTTAAATATATAAACATAACAATAAAAAGAAGAAGAATAGAAGAAGAATAAGAAGAAGAGAAGATATATAGAAAGAAAGACAGATAGAGGAGGAGGAGGAAAAGCAAAAATTTCAAGTTTCAAATCCATCAGATTTTATTTAGAAACGCTTTATGAAAATTGAGAAAGAGAGAGAGAGAGAGAGAGAAGAGAGAGAGAGATAATGAAAAGCAAGAGAGGAAGGAGAGGAGGAGAGGAAAGGAGAAGACAGGAGAGGAGCAAGAGGAGAGAGAGATAGAGAAACAGAGAGAGATAGAGAGAAAAAAAAGACAGAGAGGAAATAATAATACAAAAAAACTGCCAGACTTTCCATGGATAATCAACCACAGGGATAAACAAGTTCAGGGGGGCATGGGGGGGAGAGAGACAGAGAGATAGAAAGAGAGAAAGAGAGAGAAGAAATAATGAAAATGAAGAGGAGAAGAAAAATTCAAGAGGATAAGTAGAAGAGGAGAGGAAGAGGAAAAACAAAAAAATCAAGTTCCAAATCTGTTATAGTTTATTTACAAACGCTTTATGAAAATTGTTTTTTTTGTTGTGCTCGTGTAGGAGCTCATGTGCCTCACTTTCCGCGGATAATCAACCCCAGGGATAAACAAGTTCAGGGGCGCATGGGGAGAGAGAAAGATATAAAGAGAGAAATAAAGAAAACAAAGAGAGCGCTGAGAGAAATACATAAAAGAGATATTAAAAAGGAAAGGGACAAGAAGAAATGAGGAGGAGAAGTAGAAGAGGAGAGGAAAGGAGGATAAAACAAAAAAACTGAAGATTCAAATTATTAAATTTTGATGCACAAACGCTTTATGAAACTTAAAATGTTTAAGTGCTCGTGTAGGGTAGCGCATGCGCCTCACTTTCCGTGGATAATCAACCCCAGGGGTAAACAAGTTCAGGGGGGCATGGGGAGAGAGAGGAAAAAAAGAAAGAAATAAAGAAATATATAAAGAAATAAAAATATAAATTAAGAAAAATGAAGGAGAAGAGAAGAGCAAGAAAATGCGCAAAAAAAATCAAGTTCCAAATATATTAGATTTAATTGACAAGCGCTTTCTGAAAATTGATTTGTTTGAGTGCTCGTGTAGGGTAGCTCATGTGCCTCATTTGCCATGGATAATCAACACCAGGGATAAACAAGTTCAGGGGGGCATGGGGAGAGAGAGAGGAAAAAAAGAAAGAAATAAAGAAATACATAAAGAAATAAAATTATAAATTAAGAAAGAAAAAAGGAGAAGAGAAGAGGAAGAAAAAGAGCAATCCTCGAGTATATCCTTGTTTCGCTTGAGACATCCTCGACAAGCTTCTCGAATCGCTTGAGACATCCTCGCAGAATTGCTGGTTTCGCTTGAGACATCCTTGAAACATTGCTCGTTTCGTTTGAGCCTGCCTCCCAAAATTCTTGGTTTCGCTTGAGACATCCTCACAGAATTGTTGTTTTCGCTTGAGACATCCTTAAGAAACGTATCGTTTCGCTTGAGACATCCTTCAGTATACGCTTGTTTCGCTTGAGACATCCTCGAGTATATGAGTGTTTCGCTTGAGACATCCTCGACAAGCTTCTCGAATCGCTCGAGACATCCTCGAGTAGATGCTTGTTTCGCTTGATACATCCTCGACAAGCTTCTCGAATCGCTTGAGACACCCTCACAGAATTACTGGTTTCGCTTGAGACATCCTTGAAACATTGCTCGTTTCGTTTGAGCCTGCCTCCCAAAATGTTTGGTTTCGCTTGAGACATCCTGAAAAAAGTGTGATCGCTTCGCTTGATGTTGCTATTTCAACATAACTTGATCTTGCTATCTCAACATAACGTTCCGAGGTGATAATGAAGTTTGGCCTCCGCGCCCCGCGCCCCCGACCAAACTCTTATTGGTCGACGATAAAAAACTCTAACGACTTAAGGGGGGGTACATTATTATCGTGGGCATGGGGTAATAGAAGGTCGGAGCCGAGGTTGAGTGCATGGAGACCACCGCATTGAGGAAGAAGATCTGGAGAACACGCGACTTGGGGAGGAGGATGAATTCGTAGTGCCGACGTCCCTGCCAGAATTGACCACGGAGTCCTGGAGCAAAGCACTCGGCTGATCGAGGGGACAGCGGAGAGATATGTCGAGGTCCAGCAGCCAATGGGTACGGTAGGGCCATCCAATTCAAAAACTTGAATTCCAAAGCGCATGCATTGGCGATACACCGCCGTCCCGGGTGCCCGGGGATCGCTCAGGGCACCCGGCACCCGTTTCCCGCCAGGTGGCGCGCATCCATCAAGTCGCTGTGCACCGTGATCGACAACCAGTCGCTCCCAACCTGGAGCACCTGGCCATGAAGGGCAGCTTGTACTTTCGCGACTTCTTCCTGAGTACCCAAACTGAGGCGAGCTCGCCCAGGAGGGGCCGCAGGATCATGGGAGGCGAGGTGCTTCCAGAAACCGGAAACCGGAGCGCACGTTGGAGTGTTCTCATAAGCAGTCAACGTGATGCCGGTACTGCTACTGACGTGGGCCATAATCCTGTCGAAGATGAGTTTGTCCTGGAGCCCGGGCTCGCCGTTGATCCTGACCTCCGTCGCGAAGTCCATCAGCTGGGGTGCACGTCCAGTCTTACCCCGGCGGCGCCGAGCAGCCGCCATGGTACTGGCAGTGGCAGAAGGTAAAGCGAACGGGCGCCCGCCGAAACGGCTTGCTTTGTATCGGAGTTTCGTGATGATGGTAAGCTCCCCCTCCCGACATAATGAGTCCATCAGCTCTACCCAGGTGCCGGCCGACGCCTGCGTCTGGACCAAAACCTTCTCCGACAAAAAGAACAGAGCTTCGGTGCACAAGGGGCCGGCTTTGGCCATCACCGCCGGCGAAAGGCATTCGAGGATCAAGGCGTCGTCCGCGACGAAGAGATCCCTGTTCCTGACGAGCATCTCGGGGGGTGAGCACCAGGCGTTTCATCTTCCTGACCATGATCTCCGCCCCGACCGGGGAGAGGCCATGCGGGAGGAACACCTCGACCGAAATCCTGTGGAGCTCCACGGTGCTGCCAACGCTCTGGGTAGGGTCCCGGAGCTGCAAGTCGCGGAATTCCGTTGTGGCCAGCTTGCCCATGAGGGTCGGGATCAAGTCCGTCGGCGTGTCCACGATGATGCTGGCGGAGCTGGGAACCTGGAGCAGAAACGCACGAGGGAGGACGATCGTGGGGGGGTCCGCGGACCCGAGCGTGCAATGCGAAAGCACGCAAGCCCTCGACGTACATGACGTGGTCCTCGAAGCCCCGGGAGTACGTATCCCATCGGCTGCGGAAAGAGGCTGACGTTTTTGACAATGTTCTTGACCGCATGCTTCTCCCCGAGGAGGGAGTGCCCCACAGGTCCAGGAACTGCGTCACCGAGGATACCCCAGGGAAGAAAGGTAGGGGCACGAGGAGAAGCAGCGAGGACGGAGTTTCTTCAGGGTCCCTGCGTGGGAAGCTGGACAGGATCCTGTTGAGCGCTCCGGTGTCGGAGGGCGCCCACGCCGTCACCTGCTGCCCCTTCACCTCCCCCAAGAACTTCTCGTCGCCTTTCTCCAGCATGTCGGAGAGCTGCTGGTGCCTAGCGACCGACGCCGCATGCTGGCCCATGGTGTCCAGAACCTGAGACCACTGAGTCACGAGCAAGTTGCCGTTGGCCTCCGGGCTGGCCCTCACCGCGATGATGGCGTCGCCGCCCAACTCTTTCCACCGAGGGAGTCGATCCGGATGGAACTGCCTGCGAGCCCGGTGAATGTCCGAAAGGCCGTCCTCACAGCGGGCCGCCGCATCCGCTATCTTAGCCTGAGCCTGCATGGCTTGGGTTCGATCGCGCTCGTCCCAAGTAGTACCCTCCCCCAGGCTGAGGAGAGTCTTGGCCAGGCGGGCCCGAGAGAGTGTCCACCTCGGAGGGCTCGGGGCCGTTGAGGGGGCCGAATCCGAGCACCGCCCACGGATCCTGCGCATCGAGCTGGTAGGCCATCTTGCTGAGGATGCCCATCATGTCCAGCCATGTACCAGGAAGGGAGACCTCAGCGCGAAACTGTGGTCGGGCTGCCGCTGCTTCGGCCTGGATGAGCTCGAGGTGACGAAGCGCTCCAGCCTCCAGGAGCTCCCGAAAGTCTGTCAGTGAGATCTGCGGCGCTGCAAGCCCAAAAGGGTCGACGTCCATGCCAGCGAGCGCCTCATCGTTGTTCCTGACCGTCACGAGGCCCAACCCCTGCGCCGGATTGTCCATGCCGAGCTCGTCCAGCGACTGGGTGAGACCTGTGGTGATCCCCTCCGAGGCCGTGCTGTACGGTTGGTGCGCCTCGCAGACGTCCGCGCCCGGCAGGGCGAGGCCGTCGACGCCGTGAGCCACAGATCCGGCAGCGTCCCGCCATGAGAGATCGGAAGCTGAGAGGGGGGACTGAAAGTAGGAGGAGAGGTGTGACCAGGAAACTAAGGGGGTACAGGTGCGATTGGGAATTTAAGGGGGTACAGCTCCTGAGCTCCTGAGCTCCTTGAGGGTTATCTTGCTTGAGCCAGAGACGAATGTGCGCGGCACTAGCGCGAGAGCCACATCCTGAAAACCACCCACCCTCCATACATGTCACGGTTGGATGTGCCATGCTTGAAGATCAACAACGGCAAGGAAACCTCTAGCGAAACGCCCAGCCCGCTCTACTGACACTTCTGGTGGTGCGACGAAACAGCTATTTCGTGAGGAAGACGGATGGATCAAGAGGAGGAGGAGCGAAGAACTTCGATGTATTTGGAATTTCGGGGGGTGGGCTCATGGCCAAAGCTAGATCCACCTCGAAGTCCCAGCGTCCTCCTCCTCCTCCTCCTCCTCATCCTCATCCTCGTTCTCAATCCTCCTTCTCCTTCATTCCTCTTCCTCATCATCTTCCCTCCTCCTCCCTCCCCCTCCTCCTCCATTGCCCCATTGCTCCCTCGTTTTCTGAGCCATCGGGGCCCGCACTCGTCGCCAAGGCTGGGCGCGGCTCGACCACTGGTCGGGAGTGGTGCCCCGGAGGGGTCCGTGGGCCTGACTAGAACGGACTCGAACGAACGCGAGAAACGCATTTTACCCGCCCTGCACCGTGCCCTTCACAGTGCCCTGCACTGTTCCCTGCACCGTGCCCTGCACCGTGCCCTGCGCAACCCCTGCCGTGACCTTGTGCCGCACCCCACGCATGCCCCCCGGCACAGATCTCCGGAGAGCACTCGGCGCCGACGACAACGACGACGACGACGACG
>CAUYUJ010006114.1:290000-302500 GCA_963575745.1 Prorocentrum cordatum
ATCATCATCAGTGTCATCGGCATCGTCATCGTCATCGCAATCGCCGGCGCCGTCGTCAGTGTCGTGATCATCGGCATCATGGTCATTATCCTCCTCCTCATAATCATCATCGTCGTCGTCGTCATCGTCATCATCATCATCAGCATCATCAGCAGCATCAGTATCATCATCATCATCATCATCATCATCATCATCATCATCATCATCATGATCATCATCATCATCATCATCATCATCATCATCATCACCATCATCACCATCAGCATCATCAGCACCATCAGCATCATCAGCATCATCATCCCCATCGTCGCCATCATCAGCGAATTATCATCAGCAGCAGCAACAGCATTATCAGCAGCATCATCGACATCGTCATCGTCATCATCGTCAGCGTCATCAGCCGCATCACCATCATCCTCCTCCTCATCATCATCATCATCGTCGTCAACATCATCGCCATACTCGTACTCAACATCATCAGCAGCCTAGACATTATCATCACTGTCATCATCATGATCGTCAGCATCATCGGCATCATCATCACCATCATCATTAGCATCATCATCATCATCATCATCATCATCATCATCGTCATCCCCACCACCACCATCCTCACCATCATCAGCATCATCAGCATCATCGTCGTCGTCCCTATCCTCATCATCGTCAGCATCATAGGCATCGACATCCTCATCGTCATCGGCATCATCATCGTCATCACCATACCATCATCACCATCACCACCATCATCATCATAAGCAAGCAGCATTAGCACCATCATCATCATCATCATCACCACCACCAGCATCCTAATCAGCAGCAGCATCATCATCATCATCAGCATCATCATCATCATCATCATCATCATCATCATCATCATCATCATCATCATCGTCGTCATCGTCATCGTCATCGTCATCGTCATCATCATCCTGACCATTACGATAATCCTCCTCCTCCTCCTCCTCATCGCTCATCTTCGCCTCTTCTCCTCATCATCATTATCGTCATCATCCTGATCCTGGTCCTCGCCCCCCCCCCCCTAATCCTACCACTCCCCGCTCAAAATCCCTCCCCTGACCCCTCCCCAAGGTCCACCCCGACCCGCTCTCAGCCCCCGATCGATCTCTGACAGAACGATTCTGAACGCTCCTCCTCATCATCTTCCTCCTCCAACGGCTCCTCTGTCTCCTTCTCCTCATTCTCATCCTCCTCCTTCTCCTCCTCCTCCTCCCTGTTTAAGCCGTTCTGGCTCGGATCTTCTTACTGAGTTTGCTGACGCAAACATTCAGAGCGGCGTGCGTCAGCGGCCCGCAGACACATGCTACAATGACTACGTGCAGGACGGGATCGGGGACCCGCCGCTGTGCTGTCCTCGCTATCCCATTGCTGCAGCTGCTCTTCTGGGCCGCCTTTGTCTCCGCTGGGACGTGGCTGAGCAACAGCAGCCATTGTCATGAATACTTAATGGCATGATTGGCACTGCAAGAACTGCAAACACCCCAAAGCGGGCAAGCAGCTCATCAACTTGGGCAGTAGTCTTGAATGCTTCGAATGCTGTAAGCATAAGACGGATGCGTTCAAAGGGAACGTGGAGCCAGCTTCGCCGTCTGAGAAAAAGCGCCGGATTGACAACAAGGATGTGGACACTGAAGGTTGTCCTTGGCGTGGAGGTGGCTCGTCAGCCCAACACGTCAAGCGCATTGTGGAACTTCGCGGTGACTTGGCTATGTATCCTAAGACTAGTACCTCTGGGCGTGACCTTGCTGCAGCAGACATGGATGTTGGCTCTGGCGCTAATGATGATGAGCCTACTGATGATTCGTCGGAGATGGAGAAGAAGAAGAAGAGGCAATCGGAGATCAAGCCTTTGGAGGCGGCACTTGCTGCCATCAAGTCGTTCACGGGCTCGTGGGCTGACGGGCACAGGGAGGCGATTTCGAAGGACCTCTCACGACTGTGAAATGAAGATCACGCTGCCAAGCCTTTACACGCCCAGGCACACGTTTTGGCCAACAAGGTGCGGCAGCAGAGGATCAAGACTGACAAGCTGCAAGTTCGGTTGTCATCCGTTGAGGAGGATTTCAAAATCGAATATTTGCGGTTGTATAAGGAAAAATTTGGTGAGTTGGTGTCAAGGGCTGCGGACGGAGGTACTTTGTCTAAGGAAGCTCAAGAAAAGACCTCGGTGGGCATCCGTGGCGCGATTCGTGAGTTGTTCGTGTCCAAATAAATATGTCGGCACCTGTTGCTGCACCTGGCAAGTAGCTGGTGACGATGGTAGCGGTGCTGCGATTTTTGGTGCCATGGCAAAAGACCGCGATAAGTCGCTAGTTGAACTTCATGAAGTTCGGGGGCCAGCAGAGGCGGACACTGCTAAAAATCGGCAAGTATTGGGAGCGATTCACCGTCACGGGCAATGACGAAGAGGTGCCCGAGAAAGCGAAGCTGCTGTCGAAAGGACGCTATCATCCAAAACGTGCTGCCATTGTTCCGTATACAATCGCGGTCAATATAAAGCGTTTTGTTTTTGGGATTTCGCGTGATCCGGATGATAATAATGATTAAAAATCGAAAGGTATGCAGCAACGGTCAATGTTACATCTCACGGGTCTGTAGAGCCGTGATTGGAGACGCTTGACTAAGAGATGGCCGCGGTGGTGCTGCATGTGCGGGGAGCTGGACTTGGAGCGTTGCGGCGTCAAGTTCGTGATCATGGATACGATGGTGACGGATGCTGTGGAATCGAGATCTTATTTGGGTATTTCGGGTGGCGTCGCGATCCTTGGCCAAACATCCATTCTGATCACTGCCCCCCTCTGCCCTGCGGCCTTTGCTGATGGGCGCCCACGCCTGGCCACTTCCGCGGCCAGGCGTCTCGGTTGCCGGCCGGCCGCGTTGCTTGCACTGGCCGGGCCCGCCGTTCTCCGCCCCTGCCCTGCTGCTCCTGCATGTGGGCGCCCCCGCCCCGCCAGACCTGTGGCTGGGCGTTCCCGCCACACCCGCTGTGATGCGTACGTTGGCCAGGTCGGCCCTCCTTCTCCCTCCTCTCGCCATGGCTACCGCTGCGGGCGTTTCTGGCGGCGGACGGCGGCTCCTCGCCGCTCACGCCACATTTGCAGCTGGCCTGCTCAGAAGCCCACGGCCGCTGCCCTCAATAGCAATGCAGCCAGCAGTCTTGCAGCAGCTTGCAGCCCGGCCATCAGCAGCTCAGCACGACAGCCTGGAAGCATTTCGCTGCCGCGAGCGACTCGCTGGCCAGCCCCCATGGCCCCGGCCCCCTCGCACCCCGCTGCCGCCTCACCACAAAAGTGCCTGTCACGCACGGCCTTTTGACGAACGGTTGGACGCCACCCACCCCAATGGGCTCGCTCGCCGCTCCGCTCCTGTACTGGTCCGACTTGCCCTACGCTTTCCGCGCATGCAGCCCTTGCCTCAGCCCCTGGGCGCAAGCGCGATGCCGCTCCACGTCCACTGCCAGGACGCCTCAGCAATTGCCGGCCGCACCGGCCATTCCTGCCGAAGCTCTTCGCGTAGTGAATGCCCTCACCCCCTCCCCGCCTTCTTCGGCCGCCCTCTCTCCCTCCCCCTCTCGCGCTGCCAGATTTAATACGCTTCGCACAGGCTACTAGAACACGCGCGCGGATTGCCTCTGCCGCGCCGCGACGGAAATAAAAGAAAACAACAACAACAACAACAACAACAACAACAACAACAACAACAACAACAACAACAACAACATCAACAACATCAACAACAACAACAACAACAACAACAACAAAACGCCCCCCCCACCCCCAATTCTTGACTGCACCGTCGCTGGCGCCTGGTCGGATGTCAGCTGGGCATGTTCATTGGAGAGTCAAATAGACGCATCATTGTCATCAGCGTGGACCTTTACGACTCCGCTGGCATGAATAGGCAGTTGCTGCGGCAGTTGGCGGTCTACACATTGAAACTCACAGCTGCCCAGTATGATTGGATCGCTGCAAGACTTCAACGTGATAAGGGAGCAGGTCGAGTTACCGTGGCTGGCTGACATGAATGGGATTACTGCTGTCCCACCTATGTCGACACGCAGGCCCAACAGGTCTGAGGAGCACTCGATCATTGACTACTTTTTGGCATCGCCTGACCTTGCGGCGCGCATCTTGCAGCCCCAAGTCAAGGAGGGCGGGCCCACAGCGCCACATCTACCGATACCCATTGGCTTGCTGGCGGAAGACTTGGACATGGAGGTGGGGCGGTTAAGCAGCCGCGGAAGATCCGCACTGCCCCTCATCCAGCCCGCGCTCGCGGCACGACCACTTGGGGGCCTGTCCTCAGACGGTCTGCGGCTACGTGATCCACTCATGAATTAACTGAGCTGTGGGACAAGGTCACTGCGAACTTCGAATGCGAGTTGTACGATCGCTACGACATGTTGGAGCATGAGCGCGCCTCGGCGTTTCCTCGCAGCGGGCAGGTTGCGGCGAAGGTCACCCAGGGAAGTTGGCAGCCGCGTGCCAAGAGGGCTCGAGTCGGGGCTGTGGCATCGGCGCACAAAGCGGCGGCTCGATGGGCTAAGCACCTCATGCCCGTGTTCGCTTATTTCAGAAGGCGCGCGTTGGAGCTGCACGCGTCCAACCTGTCCGTTGAACTGGGGGCGCGGCACTACAGCAACGCCAGTTGTTCCTAGTGGAGGCGGCGCAGAACTGCAAAAAGATCCCAAAACACGACGCTCTTCGGATGTTTCTGTCCCAACCCTCCTTGGTTGGGTATTCGTTTTGAATAGAGCACTGCGGTCGCGTCTTCTCCTCCTCCTCCCTCCTCCTCCTCCTCCTCCTCCTCCTCCTCCTCCTCCTCCTCCTCCTCCTCCTCCTCCTCCTCCTCCTCCTCCTCCCACCTACCGCCTCCCGCCTTGTGCGTACCTTTTGTGCGTGCATCGTGCCTGCGGTACCTCTTGTGAGTGCATCTTGCCTGGGGGGCTGCGATTTGCAAAACTGTCGCCGCTTTCGAGGGCTGTTGGGGGGGACAGCATAGTGGGTAGCCGCCGCAGACCCAAATTAGACCTCGCCGTCCCTGGGGGGGCTGCGATTTGCGAAACTGCCGCCACTTTCGAGGGCTGTTGGGGGGGGCAGCATAGTGGGTAGCCGCCGCGGACCCAAACTAGACCTTGCCATCCCTGGAGGGCTGCGATCTGCGAAACTGTCGCCCCTTTCGAGGGCTGCTGGGGGGGGGCAGTATCGGAGGTTGGGGGGTGAGATCGAAGTGGAACGGAGAGCCCCCCTACCGGGAAATCGATTTCGGTTTCGTGTTCGTGCGTGCCGTGCGTGCGGGCGAGGCGAAGCTGCGTGGGCGGGCGAGAGGAAGGCCTCCTGTGGCTGAGGCGCGGCCGGACCAAATGATTCTCCACCGGGGCGCGGGGCCGCGCGGTGTCCCGCTGGTGTCCCGGTGGTGTCCTCTATGGCTGAGGCGCGGCCGCACCAAATGATTCTCCACCGGGGCGCGGGGCCGCGCGGTGTCCCGCCGGTGTCCCGGTGGTGTCCCGTCGGTGTCCAGTCGGTGTCCCGATGATGATGTTGATGATGATTATGATGATGATGATGGTGGTGCTGATGATGGTGATGATGATGATGTTGATGATGGCGATGATGATGATGATGATGATGATGATGATGCGGATGATGATGATGTTGTTGATGATGATGATGATGATGATGATGATGATGACGATGATGATGATGACGTCGATTGTGAGATCGATTGTGATCGGAGGTTCGGGGGTGAGATCGAAGTGGAACGGAGAGCCCCCCTACCGGAAAATCGACTTCGGTTTCGTGTTCGTGCGTGGCGTGCGTGCGGGCGAGGCCCCGTGCACCCACCAGTACAAGCTAGGCTTTGCCAGCCGCTCTCTCCGAGCGCGCCCCGTTCCTTCGGGCGGCCGCGCGGGCTCGCCGCCGTGGCTGGAAGCGAATCGAAAAACTGGGGCGTCTGGGCCCGTGGAGTTCGGCCGTCTACATAAAAAGGGATCCGCCGACAGGACGCCGGCGCCGACAGGACGCCGTACCGCCGCCGTCGCTGTCGCAGCAGTTCTCATCAATTGCATTTGCACCATGTGCAACCCGACAAAGGGAGGGAGAGGAGCCTCAGCAGGCCTCCGAGAAAAAAATCTCCACTGGCATCGTCAGGAGAACAATCACCACTGTTGCCGATTGCTCGGCCCCTCCCCCCCCCCAACCTCCTTATCACCCGCAGGGTGGTCGTATAGGTAGTGTGTAGCCGCCGCGGACCCAAATTAGACCTCGCCATCCCTGGGGGGCTGCGACTTGCGGAAATGTTGTCACTTTCTAGGGCTGCTGGGGAGGGGCATCATAGTGGGCAGCCGCCGCAGAGTCAAATTAGACCTCGCCATCCCTGGGGGGCTGCGATCTGCGAAACTGTCGCCACTTTCGAGAGCTGCTGGGGGGCCAGCATAGTGGGTAGCCGCCGCGGAACCAAATTAGACCTCGCCGTTGCCGTCCCCGGGGGAGGCTGCGATTTGCGAAACGGTTGCCACTTTCGAGGGCTGCTTGGGAGGGGCAGCATAGTGGGTGGCAGCCGCCGCAGATCCAACTTAGACCTCGCCATCCCTGCGGGGCTGAGATTTGCGAAACTGTCGCCACTTTCGAGGGCTGCTGGGGGGGGCAGCACAGTGGGTACCGCAGACCCAAATTAAACCTCGCCATCCATTGGGGGGGGGGCTGCGATCTGCGAAACCGTCACCACTTTCGAGGGCTGCTTGGGGAGCCAGCGTAGTGGGTAGCCGCCGCAGATCCAAAGTAGACCTCGCCATCCCTGGGGGGGCTGCGATTTGCGAAACGGTCACCATTTTCGAGGGCTGCTTGGGGGGGCAGCTATAGTAGGTAACCGCCGCAGATTCAAATTAGACCTCGTCATCCTTGGGGGGCTGCGATTTGAGAAACTGTCGCCACTGTCGAGGGCTGCTTGGGGGGCCAGGATAACGATCTGCGAAATTGTCACCATGTTCGAAGGCTGCTGGTGGGTCCAGCGGAGTGAGGCACCGCGCAGATCTGAGCGAGACCTAGCAGTCCCTGGGGGGGCTGCGATCTGCGAAACCGTCACCACTTTCAAGGGCTGCTGGCGTGTCCAGCGGAATGAGGCACCGCGCAGATATGAGCGGGACCTCGCCGTCCTTGCGGGGCTGCGATTTGCGAAACCGTCGCTACTTTCGAAGGCTGGTGGGGGGTCCAGCGGAGTGAGGCACCACGCAGATCTGAGCGGGACCTCGCAATCCCTGGGGGGCTGCGAGCCTCTCGAATGCCGCTCGCAGAAGTAGATGCGCCCATGTTACGTCATCACCTCCGTATAGCGTATCCCAAGCTACTCATGCCCCGCACTGCGCAGGGGTAGGGTACGTCGCCAGGGACATTCCCAACCCTCCTGCTTTGAGTTCTGGTTTTGAATAAAGCACTGCGGTCTCCACCTTCCTCGTCTGGCCTCTCTTTTCCCCTTCCCGTCCCCTCTCCCCTTCTCGCCTGCCTCTGACCTCGCTCCCTCCTGCGTGCCAGCTTGCCTCCTACTAGTACCTGGCCATCCCTTAGGGACGGCGATATGCGAAAATGTCGCCACTTTCGAGGGCTGCAGGGGGGTACAGCGGAGCGACGTCTTACACGGACTCAAACTACACCTCGCCATCCCTGGGGGGCTGCGATTTGCGAAACTGTCGCCATGTTCGACGGCTGCTGGGGGGTCCACCGGAGCGACGTCTCACGCGGACTCAAATTACACCTCGCCATCCCTGGCGGGCTGCGATCAGCGAAACTGCTGCCACTTTCGGTGATTGCTGGGGGGTCCAGCGGAGCGACTTCTTACGCGGACTCAACTTCGACCTCGCCATCCCTGGGGGTGCTGCGATCTGCGAAACTGTCGCCATTTTCGAGGTCTGCTGGGAGGTCCAGCGGAGCGACGTCTTTCTTGAGGGGTGCCAAACGAGACCTCGCCATCCCTTGGGAGCTGCGCTTTACGAAACTGTCGCCACTTTCGAGGGTTGCTGGGGGGTACAGCGGAGCGACTTTTTACGCGGACTCAAGTTAAACCTCGCCATCCCTCGGGGACTGCGATCTGCGAAACCAACGCCGTTTTCGAAGGCTGCTGAGGGGTCCACCGGAGTGACGTCTTACGCACACTCATATGAATAAGCTCGCCGTCCCAAGGGGGATGCGATCTGCGAAACTGTCGCCACTTTCAATAGTGCTGGGGGTCCAGCGGAGCGACGTCTTACGCGGATGAAAATTAAACCTCGCCGTCCGTGGGGGGCTGCGATCTGCGAAACTGTCGCCGCTTTCGAGAGCTGCTGGGGGGTACAGCGGAGCGACGTCTTACACGGACTCAAACTACACCTCGTCATCCCTGGGGGGCTGCGGTCTGCGAAACTGTCGCCACTTTCGAGGGCTGCTGAGGGGTCCACCGGAGAGACGTCTTACGCGGATTCAAACTAGACCTCGCCATCCCTGGGGGGCTGCGATCTGCGAAACTGTCGCCACTTTCGAAGTCTGCTGAGGGGGGTCACCGCGGTGACGTCTTACGCGCACGCAAATTAGACCTCGCCATCCGTCGCAACTTTCGGAAGCTGCCGGGGGCCCAGCGGAGCGACTTCTTACGCGGACTCAAATTAAACATCGCAATCTTTTGGGGGATGCGATCTGCGATACTGCCGCCACTTTCGAGGGCTGCTGAGGGGTCCACCGAAGTGACGTCTTACGCGGACTCAAATCAGACCTCGCCATCCCCGGGGGGCTGCGATCTGCGAAACGGCCGCCACTTTCGAGGGTTGCGCGGGGGTCCAGCGGAGCGACGTCTTACGCTGACTCAAATTACACCTCGCCATCCCTGGGGGGCTGCGATCTGCGAAGCCGCCGCCACTTTCAAAGGCGGCCGGGGTGTCCACCGGAGCGACGTCTGACGCGGACTCAAATCAGACCTCGCCATCCCTGGCGGGCTGCGATCAGCGAAACTGTCGCCACTTTCGGTGATTGCTGGGGGGTCCAGCGGAGCGACTTCTTACGCGGACTCTACTTCGACCTCGCCAGCCCTGGGGGGGGTGCGATCTGCGAAACTGTCGCCACTTTCGAGGGCTGCTGGGAGGTCCAGCGGAGCGACGTCTTTCTTGAGGGGTGCCAAATGAAACCTCGCCATCCCTGGGGGACTGCGATCAGCGAAACTGCCGCCACTTTCGAGGGCTGCTGGGGGGGCGAGCAGAATGGCGTCTTACGCGGGAAACCTCGCCATCCCTTGCGGGCTGCAATCTGCGAACTGTCGCCACCTTCGAGATTCGGGGGCAGTGGCGTCTTACCCAGATTCCACTGAGACCTCGCCACCCCTGGGGGGCTGCGATCTGCGAAACTGTCGCCACCTTCGAAGACTGCTGGGGCATCCAGCGGGGTGACGTCTCACCCATACTCAAATCAGACCTCGCCATGCTTGGGGGCTGCGATCTGCGAGCTTGTCGCCACTGTCGAGGACTGCTGGGGGGTCCAGCGGAGCCGCGTCTCACGCGGATTCAAATTAGACCTCACCATCCTTGGGGATGAGGGGGGGGATCTGCGAAACTGTCGCCACTTTCGAGGGCTGCTGGGGGGCCCAGCGGAGTGGCGTCTTGCGCAGATTCAAATTAGACCTCGCCATCCTTGGGGTGGAGGGGGGGGGGGGGGGGATCTGCGAAACTGTCGCCACTTTCGAGGGCTGCTGGGGGGCCCAGCGGAGTGGCGTCTTGCGCGGACTCAAACTAGACCTCGCCATCCTCGGAGGGGCTGCGATCTGCGAAGCTCTCGACACTTTGGAGGGCTGCAGGGGTCCAGCGGAGTGACGTCTCACTTGGATCCAGATGCATGAAACCTCGCCATCCCTGGGGGTCTGCGATCTGCGAAAATGCCACCACTTTCGAGGGCAGCTGGTCGGCCCAGCACAATGACACACTGCGCAGACTCAGATTCGACACCATTCCTGGGGGGGCTGCGATCTGCGAAACTGTCGCCACTTTCGAGTGCTGTTGGGGGGTCAAGCGGGGCGCACGCAGTCGCGGGTCGGCCGTGGACCTGGCGGCGCGCCTCGGAGCGCTTACCTCCCGCACTGAAGAGCGCAGGAAGGAGGCAGGGAAGCTGGCGGGCGAGCCGGGCCTCGCTCGCTTCTTGCACTAAGTATAAACAGGTTTAATAATTTTGCCGAGCGCCGCGGCGACACGGCGCAGGCAACGCTGCATCTTTAGCGCCCAACCGACAGAAGCAACACTCTTCGGTCTCCCCCCGCCACTTTCGCCCTCGCCCTCTGCCCCCTGCCACCTCCCCTCTGCCGGCGCCGCGCTGACCCCCGCGCGCCCTTCCCCCGCCCTTCATTCCCGCACCCGTGCCCTCAAGCCCGGGCCCTCGCCCCTCGCCCTTTCGCTATCCAGTGAGCCGCGCCACGCCAGCGCACCCCACATCGCTTGCACAACATACAACGGCGCCTGCAATGTCATTGCCCAGGCAATCTTGGGCCAACTCTTCTTGTCACTTGATGCACATGAGCCAGGTACGTCGCAGGGTAATGTCAAGTTGTTGTTTCTCATCATGTTCACGCTGCCTGAATTTGGCATGATAGCTGGCGACGTTGCGCAGCATGCAAATGAGCGGCACGACCAGGCGCTCCGCTACAAGCAAAAAGTGCGAGAGCAATTTGCGCGGCAGTCTCTCGAAAATGGTGCTGGCATTGCCCCTCAGACTATCAAGGTGAAGGACTTAGAGCGCGCGCTGAACCGATGGGGGGATCGCTGCATGGAGGCGTCGCCACAGGCGTTGCGCGATCGCGAGATGGGCGTTTCACGTCGGATCTGGAGGCAGCACGTCACGCAACCTCTTGACAGGCTAGCTGACTGGAAGAGTTGGTCCCAGATATCTGACATCCGCATCTTCACGACGATGAACTCGATCCTGCCATTCCCAGCCGAGACTGCAGCATCGCCTGGCAATATTGCGACGCGCGCTCCCGTTCATGCATCTGATAAGGGCTCGTTCACGTTAATCCATTTTGTAGTAGCGCGAATCCTCGGGTGAGCAGCCTCAGCAGAAGCTGTAGAATGAAATGGCAAGGCTGCCCCAGGCGCCGGGTGGAAACTGACCAATCAAGCTCAGGGACTGAAACTTGCGACAGCTGTCTCGCGCGCGCGCCCATCACCAAAGGGCGGCGCATCGATGACCCGCCCGCTGACATCTGAGGGCTGGGAGGTGCGAGACCTTCGTCGGACGTAGCAGTCGCCCTCAGCTTGGAGGCGCAGGTATTTTCCGCGGCGGGCGAGCACTCTACCGCGGCGCTTCTGGACGCCTAGAAACGCTTTGAACTTATCCTTCGAGACACGCTGTTCAAAGGGGCGCGAACCGTTGGGCGCGTCATCCGATTGGGCGCTGCGCCAGCGCGACTCGCTGCAGCGCCAACTGCAAACACTCGGTTCCATCAGCTACCCGGACTGCGTAATTCAAAAGATTCTGGCAGGTTGCTCTCACGCGCGCGTCATTATGTCAGCGCAACTGGCGAGGTTGCGGGGCAGAATACGACGGCCCGGCGCAGCCCGGCGAGCCCTCGTCGATGACACGTCCTTGCAGCAGAACGGGGCAGCGCTGCGAGACACGCGCGTGCCACGGCAGCCGACGGCCAAGTTCAAATTGGGGTCTCCCCCAGAGAGACCGTTGATCCAGCCTGAGAAGTCAGAGTACGCGGCATCGTCGCGAGCTGCGGCGCAGGCGTCAAAGCACCACCCCGGGGCTGGCGGTCAAGGAGCACAGCTGGATCAGGAATTTTATGCCACGATCATCACGGCAGACAAGTTATTTGCAATTAAACCACGCCCCGCACGAAAGCCCGAAACGCCAGGAGAAGCAGGACCATGGCCTTCAGGCGCGCGCTTGACAGGGAATTGGCGCCCTCTGGAAAACAAGGCCACCCCCAGCGGCTGCCCACGGCGCCGGCGCTCCGGGCTCGAACGAGGGGACTCGAGCGAAGCTGAGGACTGCGGCGGGCATGCTCGTTGGAACGCACAATGGCTCGTCCTCGCGCACGCTGTACTTGGCGACGCAGGCTTGCGCTGAGTACGACCCGATCTACGTGGCCCCCTGCGTCGTCGCAGCGCGGCGCGCCGGCTGGCTCCGGGATGGCAGAACTCACTCGGCTCGCCCACTTGACGCGCGGGCCTCCATCACAACGCGGATTGTGCCAGATCAGTCTTGGAAGCCTGCGAAGGGTCCGATCGGCGCCGTTGCACTCGAGCCGCGGCGCACTCGATGGGCGACGCATTCCTCGACGGCCACCATCATTGACCAGGGGCAGCTCATCTCTGATCAGGGCATCGCCGAAGGACATCAGGAATCACTTGCGGCTCGGCATTGCCGGCGGCAAGACGAAAGAATCACGACGAGGCATGACCATCACGCGGGTGGCCTGGCACAGGCGTGGATGCGTTCGCTTCGAGCTTGCGTTGGCGATGCGGAGCC
>CAUYUJ010006114.1:307500-332500 GCA_963575745.1 Prorocentrum cordatum
ATGGCGATGGTGACGGTGATGATGATGGTAATAACGATGGTGATTTTTTGGAATGAATTCAGGATTATACGGGTGCAACAGTCATGTGGGCACCGAACAACTGCACCTCCATTGAAACAGCCAACAAACGGCAAGGCGAAGCATGTAAATTTGTACCGCGGGACTGGCCAAGGCGAAGCACTTAAATTTGCACCGCTACACCGGCCAACGATTTTTCACGCTCAAAGCAAGTCTTCGATGCACGCCTGAAGTGAAACAGCCCACTGTGATACGAAATCACCTTGAAACATAGCGACTCCACCAGGGAGGAAAAAGAGGGGCGGGAGGAGGAGAGAGGAGGAGGAGGAGGAGGAGGAGGAGGAGGAGGAGGAGGAGGAGGAGGAGGGACAAAAGGGAACAGCAGCAGCGGACGACGGAGGAGGGCGAAAGGGCGGGAAGGGGCGAGAAGGGCGCGAGCCCCACGCACGCACCAACGCACGCAGCCCGTGCAGGACGATCCACGTCATGCGCTGGGCAGGGAGCAAGTGGACAGGGAGAGGAAGGGGGAGACGCGACAAACGACCAGCACGACGACGAGGGGGAGGACAAGGAAGAGGGAGGAGAAGGGGAAGGAGGGAGAGAGAAGAAGACAAGGGGGCACCGGAGCATAACTTATCGGGCCCAGCGTGCATCAAGCATCTGCACGGCGGATCTGTGCCCCGCTGCACGGGCTTTGCAAAAATGCTCAAGGGCGTCACGAACGACCGTTTCTTGAGGAGAAGGGTGATGGTGATGCCCTGCGCTTTGGGGCGATTCGTCTAGGCTCGCTGGGCCTGCACAACCACGCGGAAAGAGAACAAGATAGGGACCCCCCCTCGACTGGACTCTGAAAACGGACTCGGCACAGAACAAGCCGAGACGGAGTCGGCGCGCCTCTTGCCTCGGGCACGGGACGGGGCACTATCTGAATAGTCGCCAAGCCAGATCGGTTAAAGAGGCTAACAGAACTCTTAATCAGATCCGAAAGGGTCATACATAGTCGGCCTCATCTTCTAGCTCGATCTCGACCCCCATCGCTTCCTCCCAATCGGGGAATGAGGGGGAGGGGGAGGCGGGAGAGGGCCGGAGAAAGTCAAAAGAGCGAGACGAACGAACTGGGAACCCGAGAACCCCGCGGACCGATGGGCAGGGGTCTCGAAACGGCACGCTTCTCGCGGATCTGAACGATCGTTTGATGCATCACGGTGGTCACTGAAAATATGTCCGGGGTTTCCTGAACAACAGAGGTCGGGAGGGGGTGGTCCTTGGCGGCGTTAGCGGCAAGCTCATCCATTTTTCATTCAACTCTGCAGCGAGCGAGCGCACAGCGCAGCGGTCCACGCCGCCCTCGCCCTGGCGCGAGAAGACGCGCTCGATCTGGAGCACGTAGGGCTTAACGTCGATCGCGTTCTTGAAATGTTTCCAGCTGTCGGTCCAACTGCCCACGGGGTCTCCGCCGTCGAGTAGACTCTGGAACTCACGTACACATTGCTCACTGTCGCAATAAGTCCAGACAGGTTCTTCAACAACTCGGGCGACATGGAGGAGGGCTCGAGCTTCTGCGCGGGCGCTGCTCTCTCGGGGTCCGTGGATCCTCGAGGAGTAGTTCAGTCGATGAGAAGGTGCCACGCACACCGCATAGCCCGCACGGGCACGCCAAGGATCTCGTGGAAAGCAGCATGCGCCATCCGTCGACAAGTCGAGCCATCTTCTGCTCTGGTCGACGGTGATGTAGTTGGCACGTTCCTCTCCAGGGTCATCGTCGTGGCGGGCGGTGTTGTGGAGGTTCGGGGTCGGCCACCATCGCGTAGTAGAGCAGGATGGCCTCCTCGTCCATGCAGGTGGGCCCGCAATGTCGCGAAGATTGTGGCCACTGTTCTCGTTCCTGTACTTGTGGAAGTCGAAGTAGGGATCTCGCTCTGCTTGCCAGCAAGGACAGTCCCGAACGATGTGTGCCTGCGTCTCCTGCTCAGCGTCGCAGAACCTGTAGGCTGCTGAAGTATCTTCCGAGACTCCAGCTCTTTGCAATCGCTGTTGTGCGCGATCCCCGCCGGCGAGAAAGACAGACAGCATACCACGCTGCTACTTCGTGAGGCCGCGCTTCTTGCTGGTTGTGCGTAGTGGCCAAGTGTTCGCCACCGTGTCGAAGCCGTATTCCTGCCTGGCGGCGTCACCGAGGCCGCTTCGGGTGGCGGGCACTCGTCGTTGGAACCATCGTAGTTGTGCGTCACGAAGGTGATGCATGGGGTGGTCGCTGCGTCCCTCCAGCCAGTAGACGGGTGTCCCCCGGTCCTCGAATCGAGGCCAGCGCCACTGGAGTTGCGTGAGCATCCTGATGAAAGTGCGCACAGGTCTTGGGCAAACTGCTTCAGCGCCCTGGATGCGTTGCCGGAGGTCGGCGACAGATGAGCATAGTAGTGGCACTCGTAGCACTTGGCGCGGGATGGATAACATGACTTCGCGCTGGCCGATGGTGCGGGGGTCGAGGGGGTGGCCCTTGAGGACGATGTGTAACAATATTCACTGGCAAGTCCACTGTCGACCCCTCGGCATGACGGCAGCAAACATGGCGCGGCAATGCTCGCGCATCTCGAGCCTGGACGGGGCCCCGAGGTCGGAGCCAACGGCCTTCAGGGAAGCGGCCATCGCCTGTGATCTCCGCGCGCTTCTGCATCCGTAGTGGTAGGCGTTGGGCTCGTTGGAGCCGAAGTATGGCTGCCGCGACATGCTGGTCGAAGAGGCCGGTGTCTTCCCCTCCCCGCGCGACGATCTGGCCGCCCGCATGTCGGAAGGCCCTCTTGACGGGGAGGGCCGCAGACCTGCGCGCTGCTCAGCTCGCAAACCACACTGTCGCCAGTAGCCCAGGCGACTCACTTTGACCAGAAAGCATGTCGGAAAACAAAGATTGGCGGAGAAATTCACGCGTGCCTGGCATGTCCCACACCGTTGAGTTGGAACCATCGATGAGAATTATAGAGAGTAACTTCGGTATCACACTAGGCTGTCTTGCAGTCCACACGCACGTGAGCATTCACGTCGTCGATGCTGAACGCAGAACCTTGGAGGCGGGCGTTCGCAATGCTCATGGCATCACTGCATGTGCCAGACATTCTGGGGCATCTCCGATGATTGCCGCAAAACGCCTGTCGTACACGTTGAATGCTTTCTGGACAACCAGCGCGCCTCTGGAGTTGCATGCGCATGTCCGCCACCAAAAGGTCGAAGCACTTCTTGCGGTCCAGCGCCAAGCCGTGGACCCACCTCTCAACATGCCTGGACCACTCGACCTGCAGAGCGAGACTCGTCGATGCATCTGACAACCTGGCCCCCGAAGTGGCCCAAAAGCTAGCGGGGCGGCGCCGCTTGCGCCGCCATGGCTCAAGCTTCCGGAACAAATCGGAACGCCCCAAGAGCAAAGCCAGACCGAAAGGATCGAGAGCAAACGTTACTCCTCAGGACCACCACCACCACCACAACCCCCCACCCACCCACCCACCCACCCACCCACCCACCCACCCACCCACCCACACCCACCACACACACACACACCACCACACCACCCCTTCGTCAAAGCTGGACTGGGCACGCGGTTGCAAGCCGAGGGGACCTGGCCCGAACTCTGCATCGATCGAAGAGCCTCGTCAAAGACAGCCTACATGGATGGCGGGAGCGCCTTGGCCTCCACTGTTGTCCATCCACCAAGGCCTCCAGCCTTGCGGGGGGGGGGCGCGCCTAGAGAAAAGCGCAAATCTCAGCATCGCTCAAGTGGGGCTCGGGGCATGGGCACACAGTGGGGGAGTTCAGCATCATACTCAGCACATAAGTCACCCTACGTCGGGACCTGCGAAGCCCCACGATACATACGAAGGATCGGCCCCCAGGTCACCTGCATGAACCATATGGTGTCAAGCGGGTTGGAGATTATTTCATGTGTCGGGTTTCCTTTTTTGTTTCAGGAATGTGGTAGGCCGTTGGGTTTGCGCGTTTGCCCAGGCACAAACCTCTCGCCCCCCCTGCCGGCATGACGTCGGAATGCGGGCTCGCCACTGCTGGAGTGGGTGCCGTTGCGCTTCAGCCGTATATCGTTCTTGTTCAGCAAGTACCTGCGCGGCAGCTTCTCGCGCCTGCCCTGCGGTGGGCCAGCACATCGGCGTCCACCAGCCTGGCCAAGAAGCGCACGCAAGTTGGGGCTGTCTGACTTGCTTGCGATGGAAGTACTGGCGCCACTGGTCTCGCAGCGCTCGGCCCGGTAGCTGAGCTCCAGCAGTCGTCGGTAGAGTTTCGCACACTGCCACTCGATCCGCGACGTCGCGCCCGGCTGCGGCAAGACTGGCGGCGCCGCCCAGCCTCGGACAAACCTCGGGGGCTTGCCGCGCCCACGAGTGCCCTGCTTGACATGCCCAGCGCAGCACGTGTCCAGGAAGTCTTCGGCATGTCGTCGGCGATCTCAAAGGCACGCTCGGCGCTGCCACTGGCCCCCATCAAGAAGTGGAGCTCGCTGGTCAAAACGTAGTTTGCCAAGTGCGATCCTCTCTTCGTAGGGCATGATCATGTCGTGGACACTGTAGAGCTTGGAACGCTGCCATCGTCGAACGCGGGCGGCGAAGGCGTCGACGTCGAGGGTAACCTCGAGACCGGGATGGCCAGGGCATTTGAAGCCCCGCACAATCTAACCGTTGATAACCATGGAGCTGACGCTCTCGTTGGCGAAGACGTAGTCCACTCTGGACGTCTGTTCGGTGGGGTCGCAGCGGTTCCGTTTGGGGTCGCGGCCATAGGTCATGGCGCCGTGGTCGTCGCAACCGTTAGCGACGTCGCTCCACCCCTCATCCCAGAGCACCCAGCTGAGGTAGGTCGACTCGGTGACGTCGCACTGCGCATCCACGGTTACGAAGTAGGGGGCTGCCGCACCTCGAAGCGCGGCTGGCTGCCATACGTCAGCAACTAAATTCTCGTTCGACTCGCCCGCAACACCGCGCACCGATGCCAGCCAGGTTCTGCCGGGACAACGGGGACAGACGTAGGCGACACAATTGCGACTCCACAATGCCCAGCCTGCACTCCTCTGGCCACGTACTGTGCTTGCCGTGCTGCGATGGAATGACTCGCTCACCTGGCCCCAGTGGCTGTCCCCAGTGAGCTT
The DNA here is from genome assembly GCA_963575745.1 of Prorocentrum cordatum. Taxonomy (NCBI): domain Eukaryota; class Dinophyceae; order Prorocentrales; family Prorocentraceae; genus Prorocentrum; species Prorocentrum cordatum. The sequence continues at coordinate 312,662 of CAUYUJ010006114.1, forward strand.
TTCATCCATGGCGGTGTAGGTGCCTTTCCATATAAGCAAGCCGTCGTCGGGCGTGGCGAACTTCCTGCAGGGCCGCAGCAACCACTCCGCGGTCGCCGAGCGCCGCAAGGAGACCCAAATGCGCCTGCAAGGATCACGCTTGGGGAGACTAGCTCGCGATGATCTGGACGATCTCCCAAAGTAGAATCCGAATACTGAAGTGAACGATGGCCCTGGCTGTACCCAAAATAAGGAGAGCCTGCTTTGCGACCGTCGCTGGATGCTGCGGTCGCGCTCGGGAGTCGAGCGAAGCGCTGGCCTCTCGGAATGTGGCACGGTCGCGTCGCAGTCGCAGCAGTCACCCAGACTGGCCACCTGCGGGGCCCACGCTGCGGAACGGCACGCACGCGCGCAGCCACCCCACGCGCTGCAGTGCCCCAAGACGTGAACAAGCTGACCACTGCCAGATATATCCCAAGATTTGAGTTGGCGCCCCCATTCACGAACTGCCCCACGGAAGGTGGGACTTGCCATCCTTGGGCACCCTCAGAGCTCGCTGTCTTTATCTGGGTGCGCGGGGTCTGCTTCTCGGGAGCGCCGGCGCGCTCCTGCCGCAAGTTCATCTTCATTGGGATATGGGCCGGGCCCCCTTGGATGGCAAGCTGGCTCGACTTGATCGTCGCACTGAAGTTCTCGCTGACTTGCTCCAGTTCACCGATGGCCGCGTCGGTCTCCTGAGCGACGTCGTTGAGCTTCTCGCCGAGGGCGGAGGCAGAGGCCTCCTGCTCAGCAATCGTGTCCTTCATGGTCTCCAAGGCGGCTGCCTGCGCTCGCACACTGGCCTCGAGCGCTCGGATACGCTGGTGCTCCGCATCGGGTAGCCGAACTGGTGCGGGGGCAGGTGGCGTGGCCTTCGGTTCGACCTCCATCTGGTCGCCGTCGGAGCTTGGAGTAACCGGCGCCATTGGTGGCTTCCCTTGGATTGCCACTAGCCAGGGCGGAGCGTCGGTCGCAGGCGATGCTGGCGCGGCCCCGCGGTCTGCAGCGGCGCCGGGCCCACAGCGGCGTCGCCTTTAGTCGCCGCCGCGTTGCCCGCCACAACCTGCGCCACGACCCGCGGCGTGGGAGAACCAAACTTCCAATGCTTGTTGGAGGGCTCGGTGTCGGAGCGGGCGATGGCGAAGGTGGTCTTCTCGTTAGTGTCGAAGCCGACGTAGACGATGTCCGCTGCCCAGCCCACCGCCTGCGCTGCGTCCGCGACCTGGCCATTGGTGGCTCGGCCGTTGGAAACGTCGTCGATGCGCCACATGCGCCGCGCCAGTGCAATGTCTGACCCTCGGACAGCAGACAGCAGCGGCTGCTTCATTTGCTTGTGGATGGTCACGGGGCACGCGCATGCCGAACTGCTGTCGACCGCTCTTGGCGGCGCCCTAGGCAGCTCCGTGGGGCTTGGCCATTGAGTAGGCGTCCTGCATGCTGATCGTCTTGTTGAACCATACTGCGTGCACCTTCTGCCTCTCGGTTTCTTGCTTCGCGGAGCTGGCACCGATGTAGGAGCAGGCGAAGTCAATCCCCTGGTAGCACGAGCACTTCAGCAACTGGACCTCCTGAGCCTTTCTCATAGCAAGGATGGCTCCCAGTGACTTTTGACCCGCCCGACCCCCCGCACGCACTAGGCGACTGGGCTCGTCGAAGATCTCGATCTCAGGGCAGATGGCGCTCACGGTGGACTCGGCGACCTCGCGCAGCCCTGTGTCGAGGGAGAGTTTGGCATCAGATCGACGAGCGTGCTTCCATCTCTCGTTCGCCGTCGTGCCGAGCTTGCCTCTGTGCTTGCATCCGATCACAATGGGTGCGGCCCCGCTGAACTGCGAACTGAAAACGTCTTTCCTCGTGGGGTTGACAAGTTAGGCGTGGGCCTCATGGATGGCGATGCGCATGGCGGCGGCGTTGGCGTCTGCGGCGTCGAGCTGCGCGAGGTTCGTATTCACCTCCACCTCAGTCTCGCCAAACTGGTACATGACCCCCTCCATGAATGTCTTCCGAAGCATATTGGCGACATGCGGGGCCTTCAGGACTGGGATCTGGATCTCAGTGTGTGCGCCCAGCTGTCGCTGCCTGTGCCAATGGCGAGGATCGCGAGCGGCTCCTTCTGTCGGCGCAGCAGGGCAGAGCACCACTTCTCAGCATCCACCATGGAGTGCAGCGAGATGGAGGGCTCATAATCCACCGTTGGGCGACTTCTAAAGGGCTTGGGGCAATCGGGATCGACCAGTCGTTCTCGTCGAGGGCGATCGGCTGGGGCTCTGGCCGCGGCCCTCGTTGACGTCCGTGCTCCCGTCAGTCACAGCATTGACGCTAGAGACGCGCCGATGGTGCTCATGAGTCCACGAGATCGTGTGCTTCGTCAAGAGTTTCCGCAACGCTCTCAACTGCTTGTCGTCTGGGGTCTGACCCAGCATCAGGTCTAGCCCCGTCTGATCATTGTGGGCAAGCTCGCTGTATGCTGCGATAGCACGATCGCCCCCAGAATCTTGGATCAACTTCACCACCTTCGATTTGCGAGCAGCTGGCCCGCTGATCTTCAGGACCGTCTTCCATCTCAGCTATGTCGTATGGCGGCGAGAAATGCAAATCTGAGAGAAAGCCGATCTTCTGCAGTGGCTCACTGCTGGTACCGCCACGAGTACGTCGAACGTACTCTGAGGGCAGATCAGAAGGGCTGCGCGCTTTCGCTCCCCACCGAGTTCGAGTTCAAGGGTACTGATGGTAATGGTGATGGTGGTGATGGTGATGGTGATGGTGATGGCGATGGCGATGGCGATGGCGATGGCGAGGGCGAGGGCGAGGGCGAGGGCGAGGGCGAGGGCGATGGCGAGGGCGAGGGCGAGGACGAGGGCGATGGTGATGGTGATGGTGATGGTGATGGTGATGGTGATGGTGATGGTGATGGTGATGGTGATGGTGATGGTGATGGTGATGGCGATGGTAATGGCGATGGTGATGGTGATGGTGATGGTGATGGTGATGGTGATGGTGATGGTGATGGTGATGGTGATGGTGATGGTGATGGTGATGGTGATGGTGATGGTGATGGTGATGATGATGGTGATGATGATGGTGATGGTGATGGTGATGGTGATGGTGATGGTGATGGTGATGGTGATGGTGATGGTGATGGTGATGGTGATGGTGATGGTGAAGGTGATGGTGGTGATGATGATGTGCCTACTAAATGGTGTTACTGAGCCTGAACAGAGGATGCTGACTCGGGAGAGAAAGAGGAAGTTCGAGAATCAAAATGCGTCGTACTATTTGAGGGGGGGCTGGGTAGGAGGAGGGGAGCTTTAGGTGGCTTCTGCGCGGGTATCGGGGGCGGGCGAAAGAGAATGAAAGGATCAATGGGTAAAGGGGGTTGTAGGGAGTGCTCAAGGAATCGTTGGAGCTTCATTCGGGAGGTGTGAGTTCAGAGAAACAGAGAAGGGGAGGGGGCGAGGAGGGATAAGGGAGGAGGGAGAAAAAGAAGAAGGGAGCGAGGAGGAACGAGAAGGGAACGGGGATGATGAGGAGGAAGAGGAGAAAGATGAAGATAAACAGCGGGTTACGACGGTTGCTGCTACACGGGTTTTTGGAAACTCGATTGGCGTGGGTGCGAATGGACAGAAGTCCCTGGCGGAGCCAGTACGAGGGTCGAGGAGGAGGAGGAGGAGGAGCAGGAGAGGGGGGGGGAAGGAGAGGGAGGAGTGAGACCAGGGTGAATCCAAGATGCGCCACGGATACCGAAATACAGCCTCGTGCCGCAAGTCCCCTCCTCAGAAGTCGTCACTGGAAAGACCAGCACCCCATGGGCCTGCCATTCAGGCGAAAGCCCCGTTTCGAAAAGAACTGCCTTGTATACTTCCGGCGCGTAGTCAGGAGTGCGACAAGGTACAGTCACGAGGAGGACCGCCCTCCATCTGTGACTGTTGCACCAGGTTGCACCTCTGGTCATGAGCTTCGAAGACTTCCCACATGAGAGACCCATGTTGAGAAGGAAGGAGCCGTCCTCAGTCCGTGTAACTGTCGCAAGCTTCGAGGCAAATGTGCGCAGCGCCAGAGCGAGAACAGAGAGTTGAAAGGGAGCCGCCCTCCATCCCTGCAAGTGCTGCATGCTTCTCGGGCGAATGCGCGTGGCGCTGAAGCAAGAGCTCAATCTTGAAAACGCTTCCCCCCTACCCGCGAAACTGCTGCAAGCTTTTAGGATGAGTGTGCGCGGCGCCAGGGGGAGAGCCCCATTCTGAAAACGACCCGCGCTCCAGTCGTTCAAGTGTTGCATGTTAAAAATGAATGCGTGCAGCGCTACGGCGAGAGCTCCATTTTGAAAACAACCCCCTCCGTCCGTGCAAGCACTGCAAAGCTCAAGCTTCAAGAACATGAATGGCTAGGCAGTCGCAGGCGAAACGCCCAGCCTGCCCAACCGACTCGCCTGGGGGCACAGCAGTGAAGTGTCATTACAAATACATATACATGTATACACATGTACATATATATATATGTATATGGAATAATCGAGGATTAGATTGGACACAGCGAGAGAAAGAAAAGAGATGGAGAGGGGGGGAGCAACAGGGAAGAGCAGCATGAAAGACGTTGATGCAACGCGGGGCTTGGGGGACATCCGTGCTCCTCAGCTGACTCGTCCACAACTCTTATTATTAAAAGAAGCAACGAACAGCAACAAAAAGAAAAGAAGGTGCCGATCCCTCCACCTAGCCGCTAATGAGCAAGGTGTTCAAGGCCGCACGCGCGGCCCCCCTCGCCGCCCGGAGCCTAACCCCCTCGTCTGGGGGGGGGCGCAGGGGCGAAGCAGGAAGGAGTGGGCACCTGGATTCGGCGACGGGCAGCCCGTCTCTCTTTCGCGAGAGCGCGCTGGGCCGCTATGCGGTCGCGCTGCTGCGAAGTGAGCTCGAGAGGGGCAGGGGGAGGCGGCAGAGGCGACGGAGGGGGGGGAGAAGGAAGGAGCAACCACTCCGCAACTTGCTCCTCTGGGGAGCCATGCATAAGATCAGCGTAGTGCTGCTCTTCTGAGGCCTCGGCATCCTCGCCATGCGAGGGAGGCTGAGACGCTTCCTCCTCCGCGTCCGAGTCATCGAACCTGTGGTTCTCAGGATCGACGCGGTGAGACCCCCTACGCGAGAACCCCGCGAAGTCAGGAGCAGGGCTCTCTTGTGGAGGGTCTACTGGCTGAAGCTTGGCGTAAAACACGGCAAGCGATTCGCGGATATCGTCAACATCCTCGGGATAGTCCAGGTCAGCACGGGGCGGGGTGGAGGACTCGGCCGAGGAAAGGAGAGACCTGGCACTATCCGCGATGGCCGAGGCAATCGCCTGGCACATCAGAGGCGGGTAAGTCTTTTTAGACGCAGTGTAAAAAGAACCCGAGGCCGTTTTCCCAAGAAGGGTCTGGTGAGAGCCTCTCGGGTGTGAACATCTACCGCCTCCTGGAGTGGCCTTGAGGAGCCTGTCCAAGGTGGGCATGCGAACCGAAAGGATAGTTGTGGGGGCACGCCCCACCTGACCAGGGTCCACCTCGGGACCCTGGTGCTCGCATTGATCGAAGGTGGTGACCGCGGCGCTTGGGGCCGCGGCCAGGGCCTCGAGAGGCCGCCAGCGAAACGCGGAAGGGGCCCGTGGGGCCCACGTGGGGTTGGCGGGATGTTCCATCCAACCCCCCGTGCCAGCCCTCAGATGCTCCGCCAGGAGCCAGACCAACGCGCGCAATAACTGAGACCCAATACGGAGCTGCTCCGACTGGCGCTGAGACACCCAAGGTAAGCCCCACATATACTGGGTAGACCTGAGAGGGGGGGGGGGACCTCCCTCGTGCCACCGGGCAGCAGACCAAGTTTCACAGGGAGGCCCCCCCCCTGTGTTGATGACCCTGTGACAACGTATGTGTTCCGCCCATTCGAGAAGTGTCGCTTCCTTCGTCAGGTCCCCCCTGTCGGCGTCTATGGCTATGTCTACGCTGAGAATCACCAGATGGAGGTCGGCCATGAGCATCTCATGCTCGAGTTGCCACTGGACGTCGCCTCTGCGACGCTGCCCACAGTAGAGATGAAGTACGTACACTGTTGGACGACGAATGCGAATGGGAACCGAGGATGCCAGAAACTCTGGATATTCACCAGGGTTGTAGACATAGAAGGGTGGCTCAGGGACGACAGGGGGCACCGAGGGAACATCGGTACATATGGTAGTATACTGCGGGATGAGGTCATCGGGGATGGCAGGGTCAGCCTCCAAGAGGAGCTGAAGTGCATCTCGATGTGTAAGGTGCGAGGTGAGGGCCACAATATCGGGGTCACGGGAGAAAGTGGGAAGACGCGTCGCAGGGATTTCGATACGCCACCGCCCTTGACCACGTGCTCGTTGATTTCGCATTCGTACGTCCTCTTGCTGCTGAAGGGCGGTGGCCTCTGCTACCGTGCACTGCGGTGCGGACACGATGAGACCAATTGCACAGGGTAGTGAGTCAAATGCAAGGTGCGCCGTGAGAGCAGACCGATGCGCAAAGGACTGAAAGCAGGTACAGCAGGAGAGAGACGAACCCTGACAATTACGAACGAACGCCACTCTCGAATGATGAACGCGCTGAATGTGCGAACGAAGCCCTCGAATACGAGAGAAGGATCGCGAGCACCACATACATGTAAATACGTTGGCGTCCTCTCTCTCCTGCTGGCGTAGGCGATGCCGTGGGTCGTCCCAAGCTGGTGGAACCCCCGCTGAGTCTAGAATCTGGAAGATCTGGTCTTCGGCAGCGCGAGCAAGGGTGTCTCGCTGAATATGCCGAACATGAGAAGCAAGCGCTTGCCTAATTGTCTGCTTCCACCCCACGGCTGACTTCTTGGCCTCTATCTCCCAAGACTGTAAATTCTCGAGGGGGTCAGGGAGCTCCTGAAACCTACGAGTGTACAGACGCAGCCATCCAAGATCCTCCAAAATCATGTGTCCCCAGGTCCTGGAAGTCTCTATCATAGCAGTGTGAACCAAAGCCATAATGTGGGGCGGACCTGATACCAAGAGGCGGCCAAAAAGTCGAAGCCTGTGGGCAGACAGTAGTGCGTCGAGCGGTGGGCGGCCCACTCGTGCAAGTACAAACTTAGACGGCATGGCAGTGTCGTCCGCTCGGGGAAGTCTGGCAATAGCACGATAATATCGGAGGAGACCGTCTTGAAGATGATTGTGCTGGGCCTGGGTAAGAAAGCCCCATGTGCTGGATTGAAATAATCTCCCAGAACAGACAAGAGAGTCCAAGAAAACCAATGCAGTCTGCATCTCGATAGTTTTGTGCTTGAAGACCTTGCCACGAAGAACCCTCCAAGCCTGCGAACACCCAGAAAGACGGTGAGCCAGTTCAGGCCCCATAGACGCTGACATATCATGCTTAGTACCAAGATGCACATATTCTTGAACACGATGAAGACACATGGGCCCCATGCTATGCGTATACGTATGAAAGGTATTGTGCATCGTCTGTACCAAGGTACGTTTGGTCCCTTTGGAGGAAAGCCCACGAAATTGGAAGAGAAAGGCAGACTTACCCGGTTTGACGTTTACTTGGAGGCCCGAAGCGGAGAATGCGTCAATGACCACGGAGGCAATGAACGGCGCTTGCTGCAAGAGGATGCTGGCACGGCCTTCAAAGCAGAACAAGGCGTCATCAAAGAAGGCGCCGTCCATAGAGTGGCATGTGCGAACTGGCGGCTGCTCCACATTCCCCGCGGTGTAGATCGCAAGAGACGAGACGAGGTGACAGGGAAGACGAAGCCCTACTCCCAAAGCGAGAAGACCTTCCTGGGCAGTAGCCATGATTTTGGCCATGATGAAATTGAAAACCAAATCGCCAATTTGCTGGCCAGGCCCAGATCCCAAACAGGGAAACGCCACACCCGATCCGTCTTGAACATAAAACCAGGATTGATCGTACGCGTCCGAAATTTGGCCCCGACGAAATGCGGAAACTCCGTGATGTTCGAGCAGGGGGGTGGACGATCGCATGGTCGCAGCCAGTTCCTGAGTGGCCTCCGGAGGTAACCCACAGAACTTGAGCAACTTGGCGATGGCTTCGTCATTAGCAGAGGTACGAAAGATTAGTTCACGAACTGATGTGTAGAAAGCCTGAACAGCATCAATGAACAACATCATCACCGTGTGGTTGCGTGCAGCAGCGAGTTGTTGAAACACACGGAGTTCTAGCGCAGAAAACTCAGCACCGCGACCTGCCAGACCGCCGAACTGCCGATCTCCTGCTGCCTGCTCTAGCTGGGAAACCACACTTTGACGTGTAAGAGCACGAAATCTCTTCCCTACTTGAGAGGATCCCAGAATGGATCTGTAGTTTTTGACATTGGAGGGGATACCAACTTTGAACAAACTCCAGTAAAACCCTCCCTTCCACTGGATAGGCTCACAAATACGGACCGCGCTCTTAACGTACAGTGGGTGAAAGAGGCGACCAATCTGCAGAGCGAACTTCTTCAGGACTGCGCCCGCGATGCCGTCGGGGCCTGCAGCGGAAGCCTCGGCACGGAACAGCCCCTGCTGGGTGATACCGAGGGACGGGACGTCCTCTATCTTAATATCCACGTTATGCGTAACATCTGTGGTGGGGGCAGGGAGGGAGTGCATGTACCATGACACATCGGAAAACGGGATAACTGGCGCGGCCTCCTCCCCACTGAAGTGCTGTAGCCAACGATCGGCGACCTCGATGTTCGAACGAAGTGGCTTGCCCTCGAGTCCCAGGAGCATCGGCAGTGGCCGAGCTGATTTTTTGCGACGTGAACAGGCTCCCATGGCACGAAGTTTGGCGAAGGACTCTTTGAAATCCTGACGAGACCAGGCCGAAGAAACTTTTTGGGCAAGGTGTTCGGCGTGGGCTTTCGCATCCTGGTCAACGAAGTGCGTCACGTACCGAGTCATGATTTCGAGTGCAATAGCACGGGAGGCCAATCCAAGGCCCGACAGTCGAACGACATAGTTCCAGCAGGACGCATAGCCCGAGAGGGCCGAAGTGCCAGGTAGAACCCACCGCATGTCCTCCAAAGTAGCCGGGCTAGATAGACGATCCAAGACGACCCCGCCAGTGCGAACCCAGAGCCTGAAATAAACGAGGTACTTATTCGAATCCACGGCGAATCTAACGTTGGAGATCCGCTCACCTAACATGTCCCGCAAGCAGTCAATGTAGTAGAAGAGCTCGAGAAGGGTAGGCCTGAGGAGGGAAGAAAGCTGGCTCGCACGCGAGCCCCATCTAGTGCCAAGTGCGCCTGGCGTTCGAGCTGACAACTTCCACTGCCTGGTGCGTAAACAAGCCCATGGTCCTCGAAGAGGCTCAGCCCAGACATGGAACAAGAGAGCCAACTGCAGTTGTCGGCAGGCAAAGCCTACCTGTCGGTAACTTCGGAGCTGGTAAGTACGAGCATCCATCAGTTCCAAAGTCTTCTGGGAAATCCAGGGTTGACGAGGCCGTCTGCCTGTGTTAGTGGTACGTATTGGGAACGCAGTTTCCAAACAGCACTGGAGATGATCCGTGAGCACCTGGCAGTGAGAAGAAGGCGAGACATCGAACGGCACTGCAGGGCATTCCCGCAGAAGCTGAGAGAAAAGCTGCTGCGCCTCCAAGTCAGCAAAGCGAGCCTGGTCGCACTTGACTTTGTGCGAGTTGGCCACAGGAAGCGTGACGGAAGCAACTGGTACTGTAATACTTGCGGCAACCAAGAGATGATCTAATACAGATATGGTGAGGTCCACATCCGACACGACAGACTGCATAGCGACCGAGATCCCAAACGAGCAAGTGATGTAGTCGATACGGCGACCCGCAGAAAGTCCGTGGGAACCAGGGGGGAAACCACGTCGCAGCCGAAGTTTGACCAGACTCCAAAAAGGTCGAAGGGACCCAGAGCTCGTTCTCCTCCAAAAAAGCTGTGAAAATACTGGCCTGGAAGGTTCTGGGTCTCCGCCGCAATAAGACCAACATAGCGGGGAACTATCGAACCGATACGAGCGTTGGCGCCCAACAAACAAACCAGCTCAACACCTGGAGAACGATGCGAAGCGATAGCGAACGAGACCTCCCTCCACCAGTCCCCGATGACTTGTTCTGGCTTCTTGCTGTGAGGAGCGTGAGCGACGAGAACATCCACGGCGAACGAGGCGACGCGAAGAGCGACGAGGAGGTAGGTAGGGGTCGCCGCAAGCGTCCAGCAATGCTTAGCCTGCAAGAAGACACCGGGAAGAACCTCGGTAGTAGTATTGATCCAAAGAGAACAGCCGAACCGACGAGATTCATCAGCTTCTGAATGGATAATGTGATACGGTGCCACAGTAGAAACCCCAGAACGAGGAAACCTGGTCTCGACGGTTCCGATCAAGAAGAAATGGTGACGGCTGAAAGCGGAACTCAACTGTTTCATACGACCCGAGAGAAAGAGTCCCGAGGGCTTGGCCGAGGACGAGGAGAGCGTGCCAGGGCTAAGAGATAACACGTTGGCCGCTGCGACCCATAGCTGACAGGAAGAAGCAGCTGAGGTAGATGGATCGCGAGCAACTGGCTGTCGCGCGTCCAAGCGCAAGAGAGAGGTGAGAGCTGATGCCTTCTCGGACGCCGTCTCGTGGAAGGGAGGCATCACTGCACCTGCGCTGGGCGGGTACTGCGACTGCACGCTCTGCGGCTCGAACCTGAGCCACAGCCACTGGAGCGCCTGGGGTGATTGTAAGCACCTTCTCCAGGAGGCGTCGGGCGTCGGGAGGTCACCATTGCCTAATGAGGCGAGCGTGGCGACTGTGTCCGCCATCTCATTCCAGGGCTGACCTGAATGGCCTGATACGTGATTCCAAGAGACACCACGAGAGAAATAATGAACAACTTTTGCAATGCTGTCAAGTTCAATGCGAGCAGAATGCAGTGAAGCGCTGAGTGCACCGCCTCTGGCAACACGGAGAGCCTCTAAATTATCACAATGAACCTGTACTCCACATTCATGGCAAAGACTAGCATACGAGGACTGCAAGAACCAAGCCAAGGCCCATTGAGCTCCATACAGTTCGGCTGCCAATGAAGTAAGATGGGGGGGGATCTCGATGCCCAAGACGTCGCCCTCGAAGCCTAGGAGCGCCATGTGCCCAAGAGAGTCCTCGACGAAGACCACAAAGGCCCAAGCAGGCCTGCCCCTAGACGAACCACCAGATCCGTCCGTATATATGTGGAGAGTAGATGGGATGATATCTGAAATAGATACGAGCCCTGGTAAGGCCCCGATGGTAGTGGAGTGCCAGTACTTGGCCAAGGCCCAATAATTGGGATTGAGAGGCCTATCCCAAGATCGGAAAAGCTCCCGAGAGACAAAGGACGTGTCCAATAGGGGACTCGTCTTGCAACCACGTACGTCATCAGCACAGGGCTGTAGTAACTGAGGTGAACCCGAACAACCAGGAGGCCCTTCAAGAGGGCCTTGCTCATGATAATTAGACTGACTGTCATTCTCATCCACCTGACCTGGTGGCTGCCAGCGCGCTGCTCTGGCTGTTCGGGTTAGCGAAAAACTGCAGCAGAATCTGCGGCAGCGATGGCCTGCTCCGCGTCCTCGACCAGGAACTGCGTGCCCTCGGCGTCTGGCGCGTCGAGCATGGCGTCGGCGTGAAGCTCTTCCTCGGCATCCTCGTGCGGGAGGCAAAGGCTCTTGTGTGGCGGCTCGAGGCTGTCGTCGGCCTTCGATGATCTGGCTAGCGTCAGGCGCTGCTGCCCAGGGGCCTTGGCGGCCTGCTCGAGTCGAGTCCTCGCTGCATTCACCTTGCCAAGTGTCTTGATGACGCCACCCTTGCCGATGTGTGCGGTGGGTCGCGGCGCAGCCGCGGAGCCTGCAGCCGCTTGGTCGCTGGCTCCTCCACCGGGCGGCACTGCATGCACTGAGGCGGGAGATGAGGTAGTCGGATCTGCAGGGACCGCAGGCTGTGGCTGAATAGTTAGCTGACTCAGGGTCGCTTGAATCGTCACGATGGAGCCCTGCAGCGCAGTCAGTGCAGACGTCATAGCACTCTGATTGGCCTGTAGGTCGGCAATGACCTGAGGCGGCACCGATGCTGGCGGCGCGAAAGGCGACGGTGGCTGTGGGGAAGGAGTCGCCGCCGAGGCTGGCGTGGGCGTCTCTTCGAACGTGACGGTCCTGTGAGAGCTCTCCTGCTCGGCCAACGCCTTGAAACCCTCCAGCAGCGAGGTCGCCTGGTTGAGTTCCAGCGACATGGCCTCGCGATGCCTCTGTGCGGCTGTCAACGCCGCCTCTGCCTGACGTTCTGACTCCTGGGCTGCCTCGAAGCGCTTGCTGATGCGTTCGAGGTACGCCTGCTGGTTGCTGACCCTCTCCTTCGACGGGTACGAGTACAGGTGCATGAACTGGTATACCGAGTGCTCGATGCGCTTGGATTCCAGAAGAGGAGCGTCGGTGGAGAGCTTCTCCTGTGCCAATATCTGCTGCTCCACTGCACGCATGGCACTCTTCAGGTGGGCTCTGTGAGCCTCTCTGTCGGCTGCGAGCGGCGGTGGCTCGGTCCAGAGGCGGTGTGCCTTGGCTTCTTCGAGCGTCGCCACTCTCCTTGTAGTGGATAGGCTGGGCTGACTGGCAGCCTGAGAAGCCGCCTCGGAGGGCTCTCGATCTTGAGCACCTCGTGAAGCAGCGCGGGACAGAGAGCGGTCGCGGCGCCAGGGGCGACGGCTCAATCCCTTGCGATCGGGATAGCAGGTTGTGCACCAGGCCGTAGAAGCAGCATGTGAAACCCCACAGCGCGAACAAAACCACGAAGAGGCGGCGCGCTGCCATGATGCCTTGCTGGACATGTGCACGTACTCTGGGCTGCTGTGGTGCTGAGCGAGCGTGGCCTGCGCCGAGGCCACTCTGAGCAGCACGCGAGCCTGGCTGCGGCGTTCACGAGCTCGCCTATGCCAGGCGGGTTCGCTGGAGTAGGGCTGACGGCCCGTGGCGCTGGCCACGCGTCAGCGGCGGCACGGCCTGCCAGGGAGCGCCGAGGAGGCCCTGGCTGGCGCGTATGGCCGCCCGTCCTGAGGGGCGCGCAGCTACGGGGTAGCTGCACCCGGGGCCCCTGAGCCAGGACGGCGGCTGCATGAAGGACGAGGGAGGAGGGAGGACAGAATGGAGACAGGATGGGTGAGAGGGAGACAGGACGTAGACGGTCTTAGCATTGTGAGAAGGATCTAGGAGGTCTACTCTAAGGCGCTGTTGCAGGGGAATGTCAAAAGACGGAGAAGCAGGAGGAGGAGAAGGAGGGTGATCAAGGATCACGAGGGAAAGCCTGCACTGCCTTGGGGGCATCTTGGCGGCTGGGAAGAGACCCTTACGAATTCTACCCAGGCTCTCTCTCTCTCTCTCTCTCGCTCTCTCTCTCTCTCTCTCTCTCTGCCTTTGCGCGTCGGCCCGCAACGCTTGCACAGCTAACAAGCACAGACGATTTCATGGCAGAACGAGCAGATGAAGAGTGAAAACGCTGGATACTGGAGGGAGAGCGCGGAAAAAAGGGGGAGAGGGAGAGACAGAGAGAGAGAGAGAGAGCGCAAGATCGGAGCGGGGATCCGCAACAGCGCCGCCCAGACTAGCGGGGCGCGCGCCCGACCCTAGTGAAAGCGGCGCGACTGCAGGAGAGGAAGGTCAAAGAGCGAGCGAGAAAGAGAGAGAGAGAGAGATAGGAAAAAAGGATTGACATGATCACCTCCGACTCTGTGATTGACCCACAACGCGCGCCTCTGGAACTCTTGGAACACCACCCCGACATCATGTTTGGGGACCATATTGTTGCATGCGTTCGGTTGGCGGACTTGATCTCAAGATTTTGGGCAGCTATAGAGCTCTTGACTGCACGAAACGACTGAGCAGCATCGGAAGCTTCGACCTGTAGCTTCGAGGGACCTGAGATCTGCCTCCTACCCGAGTTATCTTCGAAAAACTCGTATCACTCTGTAATCGCTTCGCTCCTCTGTCAAACGGTTTTCATAATGAAATTTAACCCGACGCTGTCACTTCGGCCCGAAGAGGGCCTCCAGAGCCCCAGGCCAAGGGGAGAGACCAGCCCCACGGCGCCTGAGCCCTGGCCCCTCCCCCTCAGAGCCGATCCCCGGAAGCGCCCTGCAGCACGCTCCTCACGACCAGGACCCCTGGGCGAGCCGAGCCGTGGTCGCGAGGGCCCCCCACGGGAAAGGGGTTAGGCCAAAAAAACAAACAAACAACAAAAGAAACAAATTATCCTGGCAAAGGGCCCAACCATGTCCAAATGTGGGTACCGCATTATGAGTGCAGCTTTCGGTGGAGCTCCCCATGGGGCCACGAAACGTGTGAGCGGTGTGGCTAAGTGGGGAGGGAGCTCCCTGCGAACCCTGCCACTGCGCCTTCGGTGGAGCTCCCTCTGGGACCAGAAACGTGTGAGGGGTGTGCCGAAATGGAGCGGCGCCGAAATGCGAACCCTGCCTCTGGGGCCTTCTGCCAGGCTCCCTATGGGGCCACGAAACGCGTGAGAGGTGTGCCGAAATGGGGCGGGGCTGCCATGCGAACCCTGCCACTGGGGCCATCGGTGGAGCTCCCGATGATGATAATGATGATGATGATGATGATGATGATGATGATGATGATGAGGAGGAGGAGGAGGAGGAGGAGGAGGATGAGGATGAGGATGAGGATGATGATGATGATGATGATGATGATGATGATGATGATGATGATGATGATGATGATGATGATGATGATGATGATGATGATGATGATGATGATGATGATGATGATGATGATAAGGATGATGATGATGATGACGACGATGGTGATGATGATGGTGACGATGATGACGATAATAATGGTGGCAGTGGTGGTGATGATGATGGTGATGATGATGATGCTGCTGATGATAATGATGGTGATGGTGATGATAATGATGATAGTGATGATGATGATTGTGGGTGATGATGATGATCATGACTGTGATGGTGATGGTGATGGTGATGGTGATGATGATGAGTATGATGGTGATGATGATGATGATGATGGTGATGGTGATGGTGGTGATGATGATGATGGTGATGATGATGATGATAATGATGGTGGTGATGATGATGCTAGTGATGGTGATGATGATGATGATGAGGATGACGGTGATGATGTTGAGTATGATGACGATGATGATGATAACGATGGAGATGATGATGGTGATGATGATAGTGATAGTGATAATGATGGTAATGACGATGATAATGATGATGATGATGAGGAGGAGGATGATGATGATAAAGAGAAGAGGAGGAGGAGGAGGAGGAGGAGGAGGAGAGGAACTCGGGCACTGTCTCTTCAAAACGAGGACCCCACACCACAGGATGGTTGGAAACAAACACAGAGACAGACAGGCAGGCAGACAGACAGACAGACAGACAGACAGACAGACAGACAGACAGACAGACGAACGAACGAACAAACAAATAAAAGCATAAACAAAAACAACAACAAAACAGAAACAACACCAAAGTCAAAGACAAACAAAACCACAGAAAATTGCCCGATGGTCCTCGTAGCTCCCTGGAGACCTCCAGCTGCCCCTCCAGCGGTGCCCCTGAGGTACCGGAGGGCCTCTGCGGAGGACCTAGGAGCCCCAGAGCAGAGGGCCAAACGCACACGCCCGAGAATCTCGAACCTTGACCTTCAAGCCTCGATCCTCGGAGCGGGGATGCACTTCAGGCAATTAAGGCGAAGGCAGGGCGAGAACAAAGTCGAATGAGGGTACATCTGGAATCGCTGAGAGCTGGCAGGTCTTGCGGACGATTCGAGCGCCGCGGCCGTTTCCGAGCGTTCCAGAACGCTCTGAGAGCGGTCCGGCGAAACGCTCTGGAGCGATGCATTCTTATCCGATGCCTGCCTGAAAAAGGGACCTGACGGAAGCGGGTCTAAAGGAAGCACGATATCTTCGACTTCATTGATCGAGGCTGCTCAACTGATGGGTCCAACCTGCTTTCCTCTCACTGTTTTCACTGGCACCGAACTCATGTGTAGCAGCATACTTTCGCCTGAGCTTTCTTCAGGTCCGACGTCTCATCCCGACTTGATCTTGGACGGCCCTGGAGCCCAGGGAGGACCCTGGGAGCCCGAGACCAGCGAAAGACCATTTGAAGCCATGTCCTCCACAGATATCCGATGATGTGTTCTTTCGTCGGGCGTTGGCAGGACTGGGTTTACTGGGGCCTGGTTCAGTGATGCGCACCGGAGGACGATCCCCCCACCACATTCCACTGACCAGAAATGCCGTCACCCGAAGAACACCAACTTCCGGCCTATGTTTTGGGCTTCGGGGCCCCAATCGCTGACCGGCTCCCCTGAACTGGGGTCCTGACTATACCCGATTCTTGTCGACCCGCTGCCCTGGGGCTCCCGACCCACTTTTGGCCGGCCTCCCCCAGGGGGCCGTGTCTCGCCCTGGGCCCACTTTTTTGATGGCCCGGGGGCCCTGTCAGTAACGGCACCCGGAGGCCGAAAGGCGAGGAAAACCGCCGCGGTTGGAGAGAAACATCCGCCAAAAGTCTGGGTACAGTATCATCCAGGATCCCCCTCCTCCGTGCCGAAAGCAACACAAGGGGGGGCCACCACAAGGGGTCGCCACCTCCTCCAGGAAACGGACGCCCCAAGACGCCCAAAACCTCCTCGATGCTCAGCCCTCCCTCCTCCTCGATCCTCGATTCCCATTCCGGCGGCGCCCAGAAGTGGGTGGCGCGAGCGGGCTGGCCTAGCGTCGAAGAAGGCAGGGTGGGGGGCTTCTTAGAAGCCAGCTCGGCTTCTGAGAAGCCGCGCCAGAAGCCTCCAGGGACTTCTCAGAAGGCCCCTGCCTCCTAAGAAGCCCCATCCGCCTCCTTGGTATAGACCACCCCCCTCGCGCCCCCCCCACGCAAGGGCGCCGCCAACCCTGCCCCCAAAGCGGGGCGGCGCCGCCACACCCGAGGCCGCGAGGGCGCCAGACTCGACAACCCCGCCGTGCGCCCGCTGCTCCCCGCGCTGCCGGCGGCGCAGTGCCCGGCGCCCCCCCCGCTGCGGCGCCTGGCAGGCACAACGGCGAAGGCGACGGCGATGGCGACGGCGACGGTGGTGGCGGCGGCAGCGGCGAGAGGAGAAGGCGGTGGTGGCGACGCTGGCGCGACAACGGCGGCGACAGAATGTGGATGCTTTCGTCCCGCCCTCGGGGGCGGGCAGATATCCGCACCCACCACTCCTCGAGAGGTTCCCAAGATTCCACAGGGCACCCCGCGAGCCCTGCTTCAGCGCGCCCGCACCCACGGCAGCAGCGAGCTCATCCTGCGGCCCAGCGGGCGCCCCACACAGGAATACAGCATGCGTCGTGCCTGCGAGAATGCGCGACCCGTACAAGGCACGGGATTGGACCTGCGCTCGGGTGCGTCGCCCCTGGCGGTACCCTACCCGAAGATGGGCCGCCGGTGCCTCACTAGGTTCACACGGCCACTTGCATCTACTGTCCACCGCGATGCACATCTGGCTGCAAGCAGGCGCCGGCACGCCTCGCAGTAGGCCCCAGCGCAGCTCCATGGTCTGACAAGGTTGGCCAGTCGAGCAGCGAGTACTGTTGGAGCACCGCCAAACTGCGGAGGACCATGACGAAAAGCGGCCGCGCCCTTCAGAAGGGCCGCCAGTAGAAATCATCCTCCGGGAGGATGAACAGGCGGGCTCGTCGGCGGCATACGTCTAAGACGGCGCGCTCGCTGCCGCCGAGCTCCCGATCCACTTCGCACAACGCCACCCCCGAATTCCTCAATGGCGCGCCACCAAGGATGGCTTTAGCCCATCGTGCGTGTGCCTTGCAGAGCTCCTCCAGGGAGCCACACACCGCAGCCACCGCGAGGCCAAGAGGACGCCTTCGACATTTGCCTCGAAAACGGCCAGTGCAAGAGCCAGGGGGAGATCCCCACTCGCCACCAGGCCGACGATGGATGCGCACACCGCTTCTGCCACAGCGAGCCGTTCCTGGAACATCGGCGCCATATCCAAACCAGGGCGCCAGGCCAGAACCGACCAGCAATGCTGAGAGGAGAAAGCCAAGGAAATGCCCGTCACCGTGCCCAGCCGTGGCAGCAACAGTGGCACACCGCTGTAGGCTGCCTGCACCGCCGTGTCCGACCCAACCACGAGCACCACCGACTTCTTGGAGCCAGCGTGAAGCTAGGTGTTGTGGTAGAGGCACCACCACGCGACAATTTGGAGAGTCCCCTCTGCCGCCCCGCGGCTGGATCCCAAGAAGACCTGAACAGTGCGGAAAAGCAGCCGTCCTCGCGCAAGTCGAGGACACGCAAGGCGAAAGCTTCCAAGTCCGCATCTACGGCAAAGACGTTGCTGGATGGGAGCAGTTCGGGGATGTCCAGGAGCGCCAGTAGCTCCGACGTCAGGTGGGCGCGCGGCTCGCCAGAGCAGCCGACCCAGCGGTGGTAAGACCAGAGGATTGGAACCCAAACAGCGGTCGCAGTCCCGCACCTCTGGCCGCGGAGCAGCTGCAGCAGGCGGTCCAACAAGAAATAATCGCCGAGTGGGAGACCACGGCCCCTCCGTCGGGACCCCCGGTGTGGATGTCGACAACGCTGAACCCGGTCGAAAGCACCACGACTTGATCTCACTGTCCGTGCCACATCGTCGCATTGCGTCGACGTCGACGTCGCATTGCGTCGACGCCGACGTCTGTCACTGCTGCTACTACTACTACTACTACTACTACTACTACTACTACTACTACTACTACTACTACGAAACCCTAGACGTAGACGTAAACGTCGACGTCGACCTGGACTTAAACTCAAACTTAGATTTAGACGTACACGTAGACGCAGACGTAGACACATACGCAGACGTAAACGCAAACGCAGACGTAGACGTAAGCGTAGACGTAGACGTAGACGTAGACGTAGACGTAGACGTAGACGTAGACGTAGACGTAGACGTAGACGTAGACGTAGACGTAGACGTAGACGTAGACGTAGGCCGTAAAGGTGAACGTAGACGTAAACATGAACGTAGACGCAGACGTAGACGCAGACGTAGACGCAGGCGTAGACGTAGACGTAGACGTAGACGTAGACGTAGACGTAGGCCGTGGCGTAGACGTAGACGTAGACGTAGATGTAGATGTGTAGACGTCGACGTCAACGTCAACGTCGACGTAGGACGTCGACGTCGACGTCGACGTAGACGTAGACGTAGACGTAGACGTAGACGTAGACGTAGACGTAGACGTAGACGTAGACGTAGACGTAGACGTAGACGTAATCGTAGACGTAGACGTAGACGTAGACGTAGACGCAGACGTAGACGTAGACGTAGACGTAGACGTAATAGTAGACGTAGACGTAGACGTAGACGTAGACGTAGACATAGACATAGACGTAGACGTAGACGTAGACGTAGGCGTACACGTTGACGCAGACGCAGATGCGGACGTAAAGATAGACTAGACGTCGACGTAGCAATAGTAGAGGCCGCGCGAGCGTACGAGAATAGACGTAAACGTAGAAGTAAACGTAGACGTATACGTGGACGTAGACGTAGACGTAGACGTAGACGTAGGCCGTAAAGGTGAACGTAGACGTAAGCATAAACGTAGACGCAGACGTAGACGTAGACGTAGACGTAGACACAGGCGTAGACGTAGACGTAAACGTAGACGTAGGCCGTAGGCGTAGACGTCGACGTAGACGTAGATGTAGATGTAGACGTCGACGTCGACGTAGACGTAGACGCAGACGTAGACGTAGACGTAGACGTAGACGTAGACGGAGACGTA
>CAUYUJ010006114.1:335154-355154 GCA_963575745.1 Prorocentrum cordatum
ACTACTACTACCACTACTACTACTACTACTACTACTACTACTACTACTACTACTACTACTACTACTACTACTACTACTATACAACTACTACTACTACTACTACTACTACTACTACTACTACTACTACTACTACTACTACTACTACTACTACTACTACTACTACTACTACTACTACTACTACTACTGACTACTACCACCAAAACTACTACGACTACTACTACTACTACTACTACTACCACTACTACTACTACTACTACTGCTACTACTACTACTCCTACTACTACTACTACTACTACTACTACTACTACTACTACTACTACTACTACTACTACTACTACTACTACTACTACTACTACTACTACTACTACTACTACTACTACTACTACTACTACTACTACTACTACTACTACTACTACTACTACTACTACTACTACTACTACTACTACTACTACTACTACTACGAGGGTGCACATCAGATAATGCAAAATGCGAATTCCGCAGCACATGTGGTGCAATTGCACGATGTGGTTTGCACAGCCTCGATTATTCGACATAGCTTACACGATGTACCTGATACCACGGAGTCTACACAACTTAGTGCGTACGCCCGAATCTCAAACAACATAGCTTGCACCACGCAGTGTACACAACAGATGTTGCATCGCATAGCCTACACCTCCACACTCCAATAGCTCAATGCTTGGGGTCCACGCTGGCAGACCTATAACCTAGATACATCAATAACTGCATGTATGATAAAGGAGGCGATGGAGCCGCCTCGTCCGCCTCTGCGTACGCCTCGCGCGGCGCCGCGTCCGCCTCAACCCCAGCGACCTCGCGCGCGCGGAGAGCTCTCTCCAGCCTGCGAGAACCGAGCCGAACTCCAAGGGCCAAGAGAGTCGTTCGGGTCGGACGACTTGGGGGAATAACGAAGGGGGATTCGTGAGTAAGATGCATGCGGCCAGCACGTATCGAAGAAAATGCCCCGCGGCGCGGCCGAAACCGGCTGCACACACAGATTTCGAAACCCACCCTTTCCCAAACAACCCCCGTCTCGTCCGACCCGAGTCGTGCGTGTCAGCCCCCATCTGCACTGTGCTCACCCTGAAAAGGAGACCAGCGATCATACACCTGCACAGGTCCTGGCTGGGCTCACCCTGGGCCCGGGATCGGTTTATACACCCTCCTGGCTCGGCATGGAAGGCATATACAGCGAGCCTGGGCCCGGGATTATCTTGGCCAGGATCGGTGTGGGTGTCTATTTGGCGCCTGCCGACTTTAGGCAACCACATGCGAGAGCCGGCCCTGCAGAACAGATGTTTGAAACACCGTCAGGGGTCAGAACTTCAAAGGATGTCCGCAGCCGAGTGAACCCCAACAGGGGTGTCTGATACTGATGCCCCGGCGATGGCTGGACCCGGAAAAGCGGTGTTCGCCAGCGGTTGCCGCCCCTTTCTTCGGGGTGCTACCAGCCGCCCTGCGGCGCAGCGTGCTTGCACGAGGCAACCTCGGGGCAGGGCGAAGGCTCGTGGGCTCCCGAACCGCCCCCCCCACCGCCCCTACAGGGGGGGTCATGTGCAGCTCCCGCCTGCCCACCACCAGCCGCTGGAATGAGCACTCCAGGGGGGCGCAGCCCCCTCGTCAGCTGCGGCACTGTGGTCTGTGCTCCAGAGCGTTGGGGCGTGTGTGCTGCGACGCCTCTGGGCGAGCTCGGGGGGGAGAGAATGGAAAAACAACGGACTGGTCAATCCCGCCACCCTCTGGGCGGCATGTGGCATCTGCACTATTTGAATCCCCGGTGCAAGAGATTGTTCCTCCCCTAACCCCCACCCCGAGGTCCCAACTTCGGCGGACTGCTGGGCTTCAAGGACTCATTCTTTTGTGTCTGAAACCGAAGATGCAGATGTGCAAAAACGCTTCTCTGACACTTCTCGGCCTCCAAGACAGGTCCCAAAGGGCGACACCATCTGGCATCCGCCGCCTCTTGTTCCCGAAAGGCTCCCAAAGGCGGCGAACGAGGCCTTCAACACGTTTTCAAGAGGCCCCCAAAATGGCCCAAGAGGCCACCAAGACAGCTCAAGAGGCGTCTCAGAGGGTCCACGATGCCCTTAGACAGTCTGGTGAACCAACGAGAAGCCCCAGAGACGGCCTGAGGGCCTAAGAGAGGTTCCTAAGATGGCCAAGAGACTCTTTAGACGGTCCAAGGATTTCAAATCACCTCACCAAAAGACGTCCCAGAAGCGTCCAAGAAGCTTTGAGGGTGGTTTAAAAAGCCATTGGAAAGCCTGGGGGGCAAGGGGCTTCAAAGACTTCCTAGGAGGCCTCTGAGATGTCGGGAGGCATACAAGAAGCCACGTAAAGACCTCGACTCTCTCAAGAAGCCCCCAAGAGGAGAGCGCACATCCCCGAGAGGCCCCCAAGACTGCAAACAAAAGCCCTGAAAAACGGCCGAGGAGGACCCCAAGCGGCTGGCGAAGGAGACTGTGAATGTTGGTTATTGGTGCCACACTGCTTTCGTGCTAGCGTGACTCTTTCGCCCGCTCCTCCCGATCACCGCCGCCTCGCTCTGATTATCAATACTCGGTCACATCGGACAAGGTCATATTACACTAACTATACATCGACAAGACAAAACCAACCACGACAAGACCACTCACGAACAGACCAAGCCAAAACGGGAATGGCCCGAATATCACAGACTAGAGGGGAGTGAGGTACCCGTGTGTCAGCTGGCCCGCCCCGCCCGAATGCTGACACATCGGTAACATAGCTGGGGGAGCTCACAAGTGAGAAAAAGGGGGCGCAGACAGGGCAAGTGTGTAAAACGAGGAAACAGAGGCAGGAGTTCAAGCGAAGGATGAAGCCTCCGATGGCGGGGGGGGCGGAGAACGATGGAGAGTAAGAAAGCGAACAGGGGGAGGAGGAAAGGAGAAAAAGAAGCCAATTGAACAACCAACCCTCTTGTAGCCGATTGTGCGCGCCCAAACGTCAGCAAGCAGATGAAACCAGGTCGCGAATCGAAGAAAATCACCAAGACCAAATCGGCACACGTGACAGCACGCACGCTCGATCACACCGGATTCCACCACACGCGCCCAGACGACACTAGACCACACTGGTCAAGGTGATTGAACGTGAGACCCCCAAGAATGTGAGCGTTCATGGCGGGGGCACGCGAGGCGTCAAGATTGACGGTGAACACAGGGGGCAGGCAGGGCGAAAGAGACGCATCGGCAGCCAGCAACATGCACACGCGATTTCGAGCCACAACGTCAGCATCTTCCAGCACTTCTCAACCTGGAGACGTGGGCTCAAAATAAGTTCCAGCCCGCTTATTTGATGCGGCGATATACTTCGAGCAAGGTCCCCCTCTGGGAGCCACAAGAGCTACCGGCTGCATAGCCCGAACTCCTCCACCGGTGTTTCAGACGGGGCATGGCAAGCACCCCTTTTCGATGATCCGCAGAACATGTGTTAGCGCCAACGTGTGCATGTCCACCGGAGCTCTTCGATGCGACGGCAGGCGGTGCACTGAGGGCTGGCACAGGCTGCTTGCTCGTGGGGCTAAATAGGGTAAACACACATTCAGCTCGCACTGGAGGCCTGCCAAATTGGGTCCCAGCATGCAGGGTCGGAAGATCGCGCCGCATCGTCGATGCATTGGCGACCCAGGCGATGTATCGATGCCGTCGATGTGCAGAAAAGCAGGCTCCACATCGAGCCGCAGCATCGATGAATCGGCGATGCGGCGCGATCCTCAGACCCGATCTATTCCGACCCCACTTGCAAGGCCTGGATTTCGGTAGAGCTGAACGGGGTAAACTATCTGTGTCGCAGCAACGTGAGCGGACGACAAAGCGTCAGAGGGCTCTTGGGCCGCGGCCTAGCGAATTGAGCATCGCAGATGCGGGAAAGTGGAGAGCGCACGATCACAACGTGTAGCACACATCACGCGTGGTGAAGGCTGTCCCAGGCCCCACGGAAGAACACGCTGGGCTGCCACGCGCCCAGAGAAGCATCGACCTTTTGGCCCCTCTCATCCCTGCCACCCCGCCACGGGAAGCGCGAGCGCGGACGAAGCCTCGCCCCCAGGCTCCGACTCCCCGGCGCACCGGTCGCTCGCAGGAGGCCGCGGGGCCCCAGACGAAGGAGGGCCAAAGATGAGCAAAGGAGGGCGTGGCGCGTGCGCCCGCGACGGGGCCCAGAGGCCTGGCCGCCTCGGGGAGGGGGCCTTTGGGGCGGCGAGTCACGCGCCAAGGGCGACCCTGGGCCAGAGCGGACCTTCGGGCGCGCGGTTGGCCGATCGTCGCGCGCGGCGCGGCAGTGGCAGCCTGCGCGCCTGGGTTTGCCGCCCCCCGGCGCCTCCCGGAAGCCGCGCCACAGAAGTCACTGCGGCCAAGGGTCACTCGGCTATCGAGTCACAACTCGTCCAGCGGCCGTTTGGGACGATTCGGGAACCATCAGAACGCTCTCGGCGAAGCGTAGCTGCTGGAATGAAGGGGCCCAGGGACACACAAATATTTGTTCACATATTTTCTGGAGTTTCGTACTCCCCCCCTCCCATATTTTTCCATATTTTCCTGGGGATCGACGATGAATTGTGTCTGTGTGATTTTCCTATCCTCCTGATGGAACGCGTCCCGAGGCACGACAGGCACCCGAAAGGGCGAGACAGGAGCGAGCGGCGAAGTGGCGAAGGGCCGGGAGGGGGGGGGGCGATGGGGGGCGAGAGAGGGCCGAGGGGAGGCCAGGAGAGGGCCGAGAGAGAGGCGAGAAGGGGCGAGAGAAGAGCCGAGAGTGGGGCGAAGGGGCGAGGGAGGAGCGAAGGGGCGAGCCGGGCCCCACTCTGGAGCCCGCCTGGGCGCAGGGAGCGATTCGGGTCCCGGGGCCTGTCGGGGGCGGGGGAGGCCGTGCCGGCCGCCGAAAGGGGCTGGCCTCGCGGGCACGCGCGAGGGGGCGGACAGAGAGAGCGCGAGAGGGGAGGGGCGAGAGGCGAGCGAGGGGTTCCCTCTTTGCTCCTTGCCCCATCCTTCGTCGCTCTGCCCTGTTCGCCCCGGTCGCCTCGCCCCGTGTCTTCTCCCTCCGAAGAAGGAGCGAGGAAGGAAGAGCGAGGAGCGAAAGGAGGGAGGGCCGCGGGGCGAGGGGAGAGGGCATGGGAGGGGAAGGGGATGGACCAGAAAACAAACGACACCAACCCACCTACACAAGGTTCAGCGTATACCAACAGATTTGGCGTGGGTTGTTGCGTGGTGTAGGCTACGGCCCCCGATGGGCCGTAGCGCAACATGGAAGGCCGTAGGTGGGATGGTGTCGTTTGTTTGTTTGTTTGTTTGTTTGTTTGTTTGTCGACGGGGGCAGGCTGCCCAAGACAACGCCAAGCCCAAGCATTTGGCGCCCCGAATTGTCCGAGACGTGCGCCCCCAGATCCGTCGACCCCTTTTTTACAGCAGACCAATTTTCGTCCACGGTCGTTTCTTGACGGCACCAGGGCCCGAAACCAGCCCCCAAAGGCCAAAACAAATGCAACAGGCGGGGCGCCCCGATCTTTTCGAGGCTCCGCATATCGAGTGAACGGAGAGAAATCGAGGACCATGACCAAGACTGAGCGCGGAAGCATCGGTGCCGATCTTGGTCATCGAACATACTGGTCATCGCCAATTCGTGGATCATCTTCGCGACTCGGCGACGGCCGGCGTGAACCATGACCACGATCGGCGTCGACAAAATCCCGCGACATCGCGATTTCCCTTCGATCTAAGAGGGGTCCCCCCGAAGGCGACGCGGCTGGCCGCAGGCGGACGGATAGTGGTTGGCCTGACCCACGCGCTCGGGCGTACAAACCACGAGGCCCGCCCTTCGGCTGGGCGGCGCCGGACAAGATCCGACCTGTGCTCCCTCCATGACGCTGTTGCAAGACTTATGCACCAGTGCGTGCTGCGCTAGAGCGAGAGCCAAATTTTGACAAGAAGCCGCTATCCATCCATGGAACTGTTGCAGGCATTCACAAATAATGTGCGCGGCGCTATGGAGATGGCATATTCAAATTACGATACGCGCTCACTTTCCAAAGCTGCTGCAATGTTGCAAAACGGCTGCGCTCGGCAATCTGGCGAAGGCCACATTTTGAAAACAACGTCTGCTCTAGCCCAAAAGTTGCTGCAAACCTTTGAGACGAATGTGCGCGGCGTTCAGGCGAGAGTCACATGTTCTTAGCAATGATTTGCGGCATCGACGCTTGTTTCTCGACGGCCTGATCGCCGAAAGGCTCGATCAGAAACCGCTGCGGAATGCGCTCTGTCTCCGCGCAAGCAACACTGAACTCGAGAGGGCATTTGGACCGTTGATTTCCGACACCCCTCCTCGATCCGCCCACATCGGGCCTCGGGCAGTCGGGCCGCAGAACCTGCGTTCGCCGCAAACGACATGACCAGCAGGCACAGCCGCCCCTCACTCAGAGGAAACAGCGCGGGCAAGTGGCCCTCTTCACCTGGCGGTCCACTCTGCCCCTCGACATCGCTCGTCAGAGCGCGCCGTCGCGCCATCCGCCGCAGCGCGGCGCGCGAACTCCTGGCCGTCTGGCGGGAAGCGAGCACCACAGCACACGCGGTGCCCCTCGCGAGTCGCCGGCCTCCTCGTCATCTGGCGGACGCCCCCGCGCATCGCGGCGGCGCGCGCGCCCTCGCCCGCGACGCGGCGCACGTAGCTGACCCGCTCGCGCCCCGCCGCGTCGGCCACCTCGCCCCCGTCCGGCATCGGCAGGTCAGGTGATGACCGCGCGCCGTACCCCCCAGCGTCGGGTGGATCCTCCTTCGCCCCCTTGCCTTCGGCCGTGGCGTCGTCGCCCGCCCCCTTCACCTTTTCGTCGATGAAGCTCCCGCTGGCGCCGCGCCTCCAGCGGCAGAGCAACGCCGCGACGATACCCGTCATCGCGCACAGCATGGACCAGCCGAACTGCACCTCGACGTGGAACGCCACCTGGCCATCGCGCTGCCGCTGCCCAGATCGGGCCCGCGCCCTGCGCAGAAGTCCTCGAAGCCGCGATCGCGCCCACGACTCCGCCGTCGAACTGGCCCGCGCTGCACTGGCCCAGCATGCCCCTGCACTTCTCGAGCCCCCCCCTGGAAATCGGCGCCGACGTCGGGCGCATTCTCCGCGCCCTTGACCTTGATGTTCTTTATCTGGCCCGCCCCATCTCCGCCGCGAGCTCCACTGCGCACAGGCACTCCCGCCCCGGGGTTCGGCTGCGCCGGGGCGGGCCCAGCGCGGGCGCACACGCTGACGACTATGTCACACCAGCGGATGACCCCGCAGCAGGTTGACTTGCGGGTCTCGCGGCAGCCTGCCCAGTCCCGGGCGGGTCGGTTGATCATCGTCACGTCGAGCGCCCTGCTCTGGCATCTCAGCAGGCGCGCACTTCACGTCGGCGACACTCGGTTTGCTCAGCTGGCGGCCCAGTCCCTTCAACGGGCGCGCCACGCCCAACCGCCTCGGGATGGCGCACTGGATCTCCCCACGGCGGCGGCGGCGCAGCGATCGCCCCTCACCGCTCCGCGGGCTGTCCGCCCCAGGCTCGGCGAGACCCCTGCGGCCCCCGCAGGGCGGCAGCCCGTCACCCCCGCTGCCTCTAGGATGCCCGCCACGCACCCTGGCTTGCTCTTTTCCACGACGGCGCCCCCGAACCTCTGCAGCGCTGAGACGACGTCAGATCCTTGATCGCCAGATGCCCGGCCAACTCGCCGAAGAAATCGTCGAGTACACCTCGCGATGACCCCGGTGCAAGAGGACCGCCCGCGCGCGCGACAACCCTGACGCCCTTCTCGCGGCGGCGATAGATGGCGGGCTCTGCCTTGCATGCGTCGGCCCCAGCTGCATTCACGACGCACTGCAAGAACTCCTGAAACCGCAGCGCCGCCTATCGGGGCCCGCAGCGAGACCCCCCGGCCCTCGCGCGAAGTCGCGCCCCATGCCGCACTCGGGAGGCATCTCCACATAGATCTCCGCCCCCCGCACGAAGGCCGCGCCGAAGTCCGTCGCCGCGACGGCGCGCTCCAGAAGAACGCCGCCGCCATCAGCGCCCCCATGGCCTCCGCGCGCGGCGCGCAGGCGAAGTGACAACCAGCCTGCGCGCCCTTATACTGCCCGACGACGCAGCACCTGCGCCCACCCCCCTGCGGCGCCAGCGCGCGCCCCACAACTTCTTGCCCGCAGGTCGCGACACTGGCTCTCACGTCAAGAGACTCCATGAACTTCACCTCGCGCGCGATCCCCGAATGGACCACGTCTGAATCGAGGAACTGGCCGTCGTCATCGTCGTAGCAGGCCTACTCCAGTAGCTCGCAGCTCGGGTCGAACTCGCACGGCTCGCAAAGCTCCGAACCCTCATCGTAGCCCAGCTCCGCCCGCACGGCTCGCAAAGCTCCGAACCCTCATCGTAGCCCAGCTCCGCCACGTTCGTGATCGCCACCACGCCGCCGACCATGTCTGCGCGCACGTTGCGCTCCGCGGGCGCCGTCACGTCCTCGGCGGGTGCTTCTTCACTGGCCCGCTTGCCAGCCGAGCTCAGAGCTCTCTGGCTCCTCCGCCGCTGCCCGCTTGGCCCCCGGGGCGCACGCCTGCCCATCGTTGCTGGCCCGTTTGCCGCGCAGCAAGTTGGGAGGCAGCCCCCCCCCCCCCCCCCTGGCCCGCAGCCGCTGGAGCGCCCGTAGCTGCTACCAAAGCAACCACTGCATCCAGGAAAGAAATCCTCCGACATCGGGCCCGGAAATTCTCGGGTCACTGGGCGCCCTCTCGGCCTCTTCTCGATTGACTCGGGAGCGTGCTCGATGCCCCCCTCCATGGCGTCGCCTGCCTCCTCCCCATCGCACTCGGGACCAGGTTGGCCCCCCTCCCCGGACTCGCGCTGCGGCGCCGCCAGCTGCCCCATCCTGCTCCTCGGCGGCCTAGACGGCCGCGGCAAGTCGAGGTCGGACAGCGGCCTAGCGACCACGGGTGCCGACGCGTTCGCCGCCTTGGTGTCCGACGGGGTGCCCTTCGTGGCCGGGAGCAGCTGCTTGTCGCAGCGCTCGCTCGCGAGCAGCCTCCTCACGCGCCTCGCCACTATAATCCTCCGGCGCGCCCCGCAGACGCACGCGTCGTCCCCTGGCGACCTCCCCGGGCACACCCCGCAGCCCCAAGCCGCATCGAAGTCCGACGCGATGGGGCCCGGTTGCCCCCACGCGACCGCCCGGCCGACGGGGCCCACCTTCTTCGCGCAGCGCCTCCCAAACAGCCTCGCGCACGGCGTCGCACGGCGCGCGCTGCCGACGAAGAAGCGGTCGTGGGTCCACGAAGCGCACCTCAGGCTCCACGCCATGATCGGACGCCTCAGCTTCATGGCGACGCCTCACTGCCGTCCAACCGCCGCCCCCGAAGTCCTTGTCATGCCCTCGATGAACGCGCGGAAACTCTCGACCGCCCCGCTGCTGCCCTCGGCCGCCTTCGGAGTCGTGAAGCACGCCGTCCCGTTACCCACGTCGATCGCCACCTTCAACACCGCGTCCTCAGCCGCGTTCTCGGCGTCGCACGTGGTGATCACCTTCTCGCGGCCCCGCTTCTCCATGTGGCGCTTCAAGCATTCCGCCGCGCACAGGTCCGCGCCCCTTTTCGTCTCGCACCAGGGGGCCGCCGCGTCGCGCGCGTTTTCGATCGCACCACTCACTGGGTGCACCTTCTCCTCCTGATTCGCCTTGCCGAACATGTAGTCGATCTGGATCACCACGATGTCCTCGCGCCCACTGATCCTCTCGCGCTCGTCATCGAGCCCTCACCCCATCACGCAATACGCGTTCCGCGCTGCACACGGACAGCGCGCGGCCTCATGAGCATCGCGATCAAGTTAAGTCTGGTCGGCTCCGTCGGCGCTGACATCGGCGCAGCCTCTGGCATGACAGCTGGCTCCTCGGGCTGGCCCACCCCCTTCGCGACGAATGGTCCCACGCCTGCTGCAGACGCCGCGTTGAAGCCCAAAGCCTGTACCCAGCCCGGCCCCCGCGCAGGCCACCACCGTCGCCGACAAGAGGAAACACCCCGAACACCCTCCTCAGCCAAAGTCTTTTCCGCCCACTCGTCGAATCCCCGACGATCGCGGGCGAGCCCGATGACCCCGTCGGCGGAACTCTCGACCGAAGCCCCTGCCCTGTCGACGCTGCTCGCGCCCGAGACGGGCGCCTTCACGTCCGCGACATGGAACTTCACGTCGATCACTTTGGAGCCCTCCGTCTCCAGGCCCACGCGCCTGTCGCCGCAGCGCTTCAGCTTCGCGCCGCACGCCACCTCGATGTCCAATCTGCGGCCACCCTCGAGCGCGCAGTCTGGGAAGTCGTCGGGCCCGCACACCGACCCGATCACGCCAGTGTCCACCGCGAGGCCCACCGCGCCGCCCACCTCGGCACCGTCGACACTCACGCCCTCGAAGCGGACCGCGAAGATCCATGCCGCGTCGCCCGCCCCCGCGCAGAGAATCGCCCCGACCGTCGTCTTCCCGCCTTTCTAGGGCGTGGACGGCGCCGGCGCGGCCTCACTCACCCCCGCCGCCGCTCTCCCCCAAGTTCCCGCCGTCGTCGTCCCAGCTCGCGTCGCCCCAGCTGTCCCAGGTGCCCACGTGGTCGACCTTGGCGAAGCAGTCCTTCTTTTTGCGCCCCCATTCGCCGCGACGCCCGCGGTGGCCCTGCAACTTTTTCTTCTCCTAATCCTTGTTCTTGTCGCAGTTGCAATTTCCGCCCTTGCCGCGCTTGCCCTTGCCCATGCCCCACTCGCCGTCGCCCTTCTCAGTCCGCATGCACGAGTCGACCCAGCCGATGCTCATGGGAGGGACCCCGCCCTTTGGCATGCACTGGTTGGTCAATAGGTAGTGCGCGCTAACATATGTGATCCCCTGCCACAGGATCCCCTCCTTGGGCGCCGACAGCAAGACGTGGTTCTTCAGCGCCTCGGGCGCCCTGGCAATGAGCACGGCACTCCTGATGCTGTCGCTCTGCGTCTCGTCGGCCAGCTTCTCGCACTCCTCCGTCAGATTCTCGAACGAGACCACATCGTCCAGGAAGTTTGCCTCCGTGCCGGAGTCGAACTCCAGACCTGCATCAGCCTCGAGAGCACGCTGCCCATGTTCTGCGGGTCATACTGGTACGACAGCCTCATGTACGCTTCGAAGACGTCCAAATTGCTGACCTTCCTGATGATGCCCAGCAGCGTTCCCTCCGTGTACATCGTCAGCTGGAAGTAAAGCGACTTCGCGAGCTGCCTCCGCTCCCCGTCCTAGCTGCTGAAGGGAAGCTGGTTCTGGCTGCACTCCACCTGTGCCAGCCCTGTGATCGGCTTCTGGCTCTGGCTGCCGATGAACGCCTTGAACTTGAAGTTCCAATCGTGATAGTCGGGCTTCTTGACGTTGTCGAACGTCGGGGGCATCCTGTTGTCGCCGAGCAGGCTGGATACTAGTTCTTTGTCGTGCCGCTGTCCGCGTGCTGCTTGTGCCTCCTGCTGCTTTCGATATTGCTGCAAGTCCGTGATCGACACCGTCTGTTGCTCCAGCAATCCAAGCACCCTTCCGAGCTCCCTCTTTGTCTCCTGCAGCTCCTGCGCTACTGTCTCGATGTTTATCGAGTCGTCGACCGAACGCCTTCAGATAACCCTCGATCTCTTGCAGTGGATTGAGCGCCTCTCCGGTGCTCCGGTGACATCTTGACAATGATTTGCGGCATCGGATTTTTCTCCTCAGCGCCACGGCGGCCTCAACGCCGAGAGGCTCGATCAGAAACGGTTGCGGGATCCGCTCTGTCTCTGCGCAAGCAACACTGAAACTCATGAGGGCATCTGGACTGCTGATTTCCGAAACCAATTGAGAGAGGGGAAAAATCCTGGCGAAGGACCCAGACATGCGCAGCTGTGTGTAACGCATTTGTGGGTATCGTTCTCGGTGAACCTTTCTATGGAGCCATGACGCGTGTGACGGGTGTGCCACAATTGGCACGGGTACGCCATGCGGACGCTGCCACCGGAGCCGCCGATGCCGCCCCATGTGAGGCCACGAAACGTGTGAGGGGTGCGCCGACGTGCAAGGTGGAACCACGTGCGGGCGCTGCCACTAGGGCATTTGGGGGCCACGAAACGTGAGAGGGGTGCGCCGAAATGGAGGTGGAACTGCATGCGAACCCTGCCACTGGGGCCCTGAGTGGAACACTCTATGGGGCCACGAAACGTGTGAGGCGTGCGCCGAAATGGAAATGGAACTGCATGTGGACCCTGCCACTGGGGCCTTCGGCGGAGCACCCTATAAGCCCACGAAACGTGTGAGGGGAGCGCGCGCCGAAATGGAGGTGGAACTGCATGTGGACCCTGCCACTGGGGCCTTCGGCGGAGCACCCTATAGGCCCACGATCCGTGTAAGGGATGCGCCGGCATGGAGGTGGAACTGCATGTGGACCCTGCCACTGGGGCCTTCGGCGGAGCACCCCATGAAGCCACCGAACATGTGAGGGGTGCGCCGAAATGGAGGTGGAACTGCATGCGGACCCTGCCACTGGGGCCTTCGGTGGAGCTCCCTATGGGGCCACAAACCGTGTGAGGGGTGCGCCGAACTGGATGTGGAACTGCATGCGGACCCTGCCACTGGGACCTTCGGTGGAGCTCCCTATGGGGCCACGAACCGTGTGAGGGTGCGCCGACATGGAGGCGGAACTGCATGCGGACCCTGCCACTGGGACCTTCGGTGGAGTTTCCTATGGGACCACGATCCGTGTGAGGATGCGCCGACATGGAGGTGGAACTGCATGCGGACCCTGCCACTGGGCCCTTGGGCAGAGCTCCCTATGGGGCCACGAACCGTGTAAGGGGTGCGCCGAAATGGAGGTGGAACTGCATGTGGACCCTGCCACGGAACCACGTGCGGGCGCTGCCACTAGGGCCTTTGGGGGCCACGAAACGTGCAAGGGGTGCGCCGAAATGGAGGTGGAACTGCATCCGGACCCTGCCTCTGGGACCTTCGGTGGAGCTCCCTATGAGGCCACGAAACTTGTAAGGGGTGTGCCGAAATGGGGGGGAGAACTGCATGCGGACCCTGCCACTGGGCCCTTGGGCAGAGCTCCCTATGGGGCCACGAACCGTGTGAGGGGTGCGCCGAAATGGAGGTGGAACTGCATGCGAACCCTGCCACTGGGGCCCTGAGTGGAACACTCTATGGGGCCACGAAACGTGTGAGGGGTGCGCCGAAATGGACATGGAACTGCATGCGGACCCTGCCACTGGGGCCTTCGGTGGAGCTCCGTATGGGGCCACGAAACGTGTAAGGGGTGCGCCGACGTGGGCATGCGAGAGAGCAGAGGCAGGGAGGGGAGGGGGAGGAGGGAGAGGAGGGAGTGAGACGCGGGGCGCTCTCTCTTCAAAACGAGAACTCAACACCACAGGATGGTTGGGAAATATCCTGGCGAAAGACCCCACCATACGCTTTTGTGAATACCGCGTGGGTACAGCTGGCGGTGGAGCTCCCTATGGGGTCACGAAACGTGTGAGGGGTGTGCCGACATGGGGGCGGTGCCATGCGGACCCTGCCACCGGGGACTTCGGTGGAGCTCCGTATGGGGCCACGAACCGTGTGAGGTGTGTGCCGAAATGGGGGGGCGGTGCCATGCGGACCCTGTCACTGGGGCCTTCGGTGGAGCTCCCTGTGGGGGGCCACGAGCCGTGTGAGGGGTGTGCCTGAATGGGGCGGCGGTGCCATGCGGACCCTGCCACTGGGGCCTTCGGTAGAGCTCCCTATGTGGGGCCACGAACCGTGTGAGGGAGTGCCGACATGGGGCGGCGGTGCCATGCGGACCCTGCCTCTGGGGCCTTCGGTGGAGCTCCCTATGGAACCACGAACCGGGTGAGGGGTGTGCCGACATGGGGCGGCGGTGCCATGCGGACCCTGCCACCGGGGCCTTCGGTGGAACTCCTTAATTGGCCACGAACCGTGTGAGGGGTGTGCCGAAATGGGGCGGCGGTGTCATGCGGACCCTGCCACTGAGGCCTTCGGTGGAGCTCCCTATGGGGTGGCACGAGCCCTGTGAGGGGTGCCAGAATAGTGCGGCGGTGCCATGCGGACCCTGCCACTGGGGCCTTCGGTGGAGCTCCCTATGGGGCCACGAGCCGTGTGGAGGCTGTCCGAAATGGGGCGGCGGTGCCATGCGGACCCTGCCACTGGGGCCTTCGGTGGAGCTCCCTATGGGGCCACGAGCCGTGTGGAGGCTGTCCGAAATGGGGCGGCGGTGCCTGCGGACCCTGCCTCTGGGGCCTCCGGTGGAGCTCCCTATGGGGCCACGAATCGTGTGAAGGGTGTCCGAAATGGGGCGGCGGTGCCATGCGGACCCTGCCACTGGGGCCTTCGGTGAAGCTCCCTATGGGGCCACGAGCCGTGTGAAGGGTGTGCCGAAATGAGGCGGCGGTGCCATGCGGATCCTGCCGCTGGGGCCCGCGGTGGAGCTCCCTGTGGGGTCACAAACCGTGTGAGAGGTGTACGGACATGGAGCAGCGAAGCCATGCGGACCCTGCCACTGGAGCCTTCGGTGGAGCTCCCTGTGGGGCCACGAACCGTGTGAGGGGTGTGCGGAAATTTGACGGCGGTGCTATGCGGACCCTGCCACTGGAGCCTTCGGTGGACCTCCCTCTGGAGCCACGAACCGGGTGAGGGGTGTACCGAAATGGGGCGGCGGTGCCATGCGGACCCTGCCACCGGGGCTTTCGGTGGAGCTCCCTGTAGGGCACGCGTGAGGGGTGTGCCGAACAGGACATGCAAGTTCAAGCTTCAGCGCCATCAATGGTGAGGAGTTCTAAAGCGAAATACCCAGCCCGCCCTACTGACATGTCTGGGGATGCAACGGGGAGGAGATACGAATCAGGAAAAGGGATGGAGGAGGAAGGGGATAAGGAAGGATAGGCCCTCCCGCCCTAGCGCGGCGCACATTCGCCCCAAAACCTCGCAACAATAAGAACGATTGAGCACCCGTTTTTTCAAACAATGAAGTTCGCCCCAACGACGCACACACTCGTTCTCTTGATACAACACTTAGAAGGTGGATGACTGATATTTTTAGACTTGGGATCCTCGTTCGACACTTCGTTAATTTTGAAGGTCCGAAGCGTCAGCGCAGATGGCTCTATGTATTGCGCTCTCGCTTGGGACTTCCTCGAATTGCGTGACCACAACTGCAAACGTGTGCAACCATTAAACGAATGGGGGGCGGTCCTTCTTCGAAGTGGGGATCTCGCTGGACACCTCGCTGAACTGCATGATGGTACCTCTTCGACTTCTTGACTACGGGCCAGAAGGATGCAGGCAGCTCCTGTTCAAGGCGGGGCCCTCGCCAAAATGGCAGGCCCACATGCGCTGGTCTTTCAAGGGGAGCGCTCTTTGTAGCGAAAAGGAAGGCCGGCAAGGACCTATGAGGGGGGGAATCGGGACGGGAGGGTGTACTGCTGCAATGCTGCCGCGTCGTGGGTTTACTCTGGTCCTCCTCCTGCTCGTCCTCCTCCTCCTCACTCATCATCCTCATCCATTACAGCTCCTCCTGCTCCTCTTCATCCCTCTTCTCCTCTGCTTGGTGGCGCTCGGAATCGGTCGACCTCCTAAGAAGCTTGAAACTGGAGGGCTTCCAACGAGGCACTGGGGCTTCTTGGAAGCCCTCCCGGCTTCCATCAGAGAAACACTCTCAGAAGCCCCCGAGCCCATATGGGAAGGCGCCTGCCTTCTAAGGAGCCTCCCAGGCTTCTGCAAGGTCCCCCCCCCTGGCGCCACTCCCTTGGACATGCCGCCAATGTGCACGGGACGGCGGCTGGCCAGATGTCACATCCACCAGCACGCTCTGGAGATCGCGCGACAGCTCCGTCCCAGACTAACAACTGCAAGTCTGAACCGACAGATGCATCGCCGGCGCTGCAGATGATAGAAGTGGCGGCGGGGGTGACGGCAGTGGCCCTAGCATAGGCTCCCCGTCGATTGGCATGCCTGCCAGCATCGCCTTCGCCTCTTTGGAGACCTCACCGATGCTGAAGACGGTCTCCTGGCCATCCATCAATCATTTGTCCCTCTCCCTACCCCGCCATGATCCGGCGACCTGGCTTGTCGAATAAATGAATGGCAACGAACGCGCGCATGGGTGACACGGAAGCGTTCTCGTTTCAGAATGGAATTCAATGCCTACAGCCTTTTCGCAAAGACCCGAGATGCTACATGGGTCGCTCCAGAAACCTTGCATCGAAAAACAGCCGATTGCAAGCGCAAGCAACTGAGTTCCAAAACCTGGCGTCTCTTGGAAAGCCTTTTTTCACGTGCCGCCGGCCTTCCGCCGCCCTTCCGCCGGCGGAGCCACCCTCGGTTTACTTTCGTCGGCCCTTCGCCGAGGAAGAGACGTCGAACCTGTCGAGCCCTCGAGGGCGAGGACCTCTTGCTGGACCGCCCCGCGCAGCACCACACGGCACCGCCTGGCCTGGCGGATCCGAAATCCTGGCCGCTCGGCGCGGGCAGCGGATCCGACAACTGCGAGCACCGCACCGCGCGGCACCCGCGCAGGCAGCGGATCTCCGAGAGCTGCAGCGCGGCGGGGCCACGGGGATGCGCGGTGAGTGTGTGCAGAGGACCCTGGACGCCCAAGCACGGCCAGCGATAATGGCCAGCAGCCTGTTGAGCGAGCACGGCCAGCGAAAGTGGCCAAGGACGGGCCGAAGATGCGATGATGGAAAGGTGCCCTTGGAAAGCTGGTCGTCCTCATGCTCTGACCGAACTCGATCGGCGCAGAACCGCACAGCGCCACAGAAGCAGCAGAAGCGAGATACAGGGGCACGGCCGCGCGCGGCGCCACCCAGGCACGGGCCGGAGAACCAGAGAGCTGGGGGGGGCACGGCACCGCACGGACAGCGCGCCCAAGACAGAAGGACACGGGGCCGCACGGAGCCGCACGTACAGCGGATCCGAGAATCGGGGGCACGGTGGCATACAGCACCGCGGGGGGAAAGAGATCCAAGAACTGCGGGCCACAGATTCCAGGCTTGGTTGGACGCAACGACGCCCTTACTGACACAACAAGTAATCCATATTTGCACCCGCCGTTTTGGAAATTTGACTCCGACCCTCACAGCACATCGGCGGTTGCCAGACGTGGCCCTGGCCCAAGTTGCCCCCCAGCTTTTCGCGCCACCTTGGAAGCTCTGGGGCCCCCCTGGGCCTCGTGGGGGATGCTCTAAGGCCAGCCTGGGGCCACCCTGGGCCAGGACCGCCTCCTGGCAGCACCCAAGCATTCGCTGTTCAGGAATCCGCCAAAGCAGTAAAGATGGGACGCAAGTGAGGATGACGATCTGCAACAGCAACCACCGCCGCGCTGTGCTGCGGCCGCCAAAGTGTGTCTTTGCCCTGGTCCTTGCAAGACTACACTTAGGGCCCAAGGCCACCGAAGCCAGCACGAGTCCGTCTCTCGTCACGGCTCCCGCCATCCTTTCACGCCTGCTCCCGTCCCCCTATTCCTCCTCTTCTTCCTCCTCCTCCTCCTCCTCCTCCTCCTCCTCCTCCTCCTCCTCCTCCTCCTCCTCCTCCTCCTCCTCCTCCTCCTCCTCCTCCTCCTCCTCCTACACCTCCTCCTCCTCCTCCTCCTCCTCCTCCTCCTCCTCCCCTTCCTCCGCCATCCCCCTCCTCATAAATAACAACTGCCCCCCAGAGGCCCCCGAGAGGCCAACCACGAG
The DNA here is from genome assembly GCA_963575745.1 of Prorocentrum cordatum. NCBI lineage: Eukaryota > Dinophyceae > Prorocentrales > Prorocentraceae > Prorocentrum > Prorocentrum cordatum. The sequence goes on from CAUYUJ010006114.1 coordinate 352,894, forward strand.
AGCCAACCAACATCCATGAGGCCTCTGACCCACCACCCCCACCGCCTCCGAAAAATGGCAGCCGCCCAACGACAAGGGCGAGGCAATATGGGCCGGCGGAATGAGCGAGGCGATTCTCCCTGTCGCACCCCGAGACGGGTCTGCAGGGCGGGCCGGGCGTTTCGCCTGAGACTTCCCCACCGTTTTGTGATGCTGAAGCTTAGGATTTGCAAAAGTTACACGGATGGAGAGCGACCGTTTTCGAAATGTGGCTCTCGCCTTACTGCCGCGCAAATTCGTCCTAAACGTTTGCAAAAGTTTGCAGGGGGTTCGCGGATGGAAGGCGGGTCGTTCACCAAATGTGGCTCTCGCCTTGGCGCCGCGCAAACTCGCCGTAAAAATTCGCAAGGGTTTCGGGAAGGCGGGTCGTTTTCAAAGTGTGGCTCTGCTCACATTCGTCTTTAAAGTTTGCAAGGGCTTCATGGAGGGAGGGCGGTGCCTTTTCAAAATGTGGCTCTCGCCGTGGCGCCGCGCACACTCGTCTTAAAAGTTTACAGCATTCCCATGATTCGTAGGGTTGACGTCCCAGAAATTGCGTTCGGGCGCGATTTAGGATTCTCAGGGCACGACAGCCACGTTGGTTCGCGGTGTTGACGTCCCTGACATGATGTTCTGGCACGACTTGGGATCGGCAGGTCGCAACAGTAACGTTGATTCGCGGCGGTGACGTCCAAGGAATGGTGCTTTGGCTTAGTTGAAGATGTTCAAACGGTTGTTTTCCAACAGGGCTCTCCCCACAATAAAAATAACTGGATATATTTGTTTAGTGCTCATGCGTTAGTGCTCAGTTTCGTTTTTGAGATCCAGAACGGGGCCGCACATGCACGCACATGCCGCACAGTCGCATGCACATGCACATGCAACCCTGCACAGGATTCGACAGCATGGCCGCACATGCGCGCAGGAGCCACACAGTCCGATGCACAGTCACATGCACCGTCTGGACAAACTCCGAAAGTATAAACGCACATGCCCGCACATGCAAAACAGAAGATTCTGAGAGGGAAGGGGGGGGACGGGAATCAGACGCAGGGGGAGGGGGAGAGGAGGAGGCCACTTTCGCCTGAGACATTCTCGCAACTCTCACCTCGGAAGTGCCCTGCCCCGTGGTGGTCCAGCCACTTTCGCCTGAGACATCTTCGAAACTCTGACTTCGGAGACGCCCTGCCCCATAGTGGTCCGGCCACTTTCGCCTGACAGAGCCTTGCAACTCTGAGATCCGAGATGCCCCTGAGACCAGGTGGTCAGGCACGTTCGCCTGAATCGTCCTCAGAACTCTGACTTCGGAGGTGCCCTGCCGTTGGTCTGGGCACTTTCGCCCGATACTTTCCCACTGCTCTGGCTTCCGAGATGCCCTGAGCTCAGGCCCTGGAGGCCCAGGCGTTCGAGCCACTTTCGCCTGAGACATCCTCGCAACGCTGACCTCGGAGATGCCTTGCCCCATAGTGTTCTGGCCATTTTCGCTTGAACTCTGACTCGGCTCCGCGCGTGTGGCGCCATGAAGGCGCGGCGGAGGGGGCGCCGAGGCGCCTGCTTTGGACGCCCGAAATGGGTACGGAAACAATGAGTACAATGCCCAACAACAAATGTTGTCCCAAACCTACAGCGGCCGCTGTTGGGCAGGCGGCCTTCTGTCTCAAATGTATACAGGCCGCGGTGACACCGACAGCGAGTCCTGTTCAAAATGAACAGGAACTGCTGTTGGGCATTGTATCCATTCTTTCCGTACCCATTTCGTTCGTGTCGACCTGCATGGAATGGAAAAGCAACAAATCTGAGGCGGCCGGCAACTCTCGGTTCCGGGATGCCCTGAGCTCGGGTCGTCGGGCCACTTTCGCCTGAGACATCCTCGCAACTCTGACCTCGGAGATACCCTGCCCCATGGTGGTCCAGCCACTTGCGCCTGAGACATCATCGAAGCTCTGCCTTCCGAGATTCACTGAGCTGAGGTGGTCAGACCCATTTCGCCTGAGACATCCTCGCAACTCTGACCTCGGATATGCCCTGCCCCATGCTGTTCTGGCCACTTTCGCCTGAGACATCCTCGCAGCTCTGGGTTCCAAGGTTCCCTGAGCCGAGGGCGGCCGGGCCAATCTCGCCTGAGACATCCTCACGACTCTGACCTCGGAGCTGACCTGCCCCATGGCGGTCGGGCTACTTTTGCCTGCGACGTGCGGGGCGCGCGCCGAGCGCGCGATGGGCGCCGGATGAATCGGAGGCGT
>CAUYUJ010006114.1:357654-404017 GCA_963575745.1 Prorocentrum cordatum
GACGACGACGACGACGACGACGACGACGATTAACAACAAGAACTGCAAGAACTACAGGAACGACGGCGACGACGGCGACGACGACTACGGCGACGACGGCGGCGGCGACGACGAGGGCGCATCGAAGGGAGGCTGGAGCTCAACCTACGCATCGCGCGCGGCGCTGCCACGCGCCCCTCACTGCGGGTGCAGGGGCGCGATGCTGCTGGCGCTGCTCGTGGCTCGGGAGCTGGCGCTCCTTCTCTTCCCCTGTAGCCAGCGGGCTTCGGAAGCGGCTGCCGCGTCCTCCGCGGCTCCATCCATCAGCGCACGGCTCTCCATGACCGCCTCCGCCAGCCGGCGTGCCCGCGCGGCCCTCAAGGCCACCTGGAGGCTCTCGCGGCGCTCGATGGTGCTGGTACGCAAGATCGGCGGTGCCCGCGGTGTTGACAGCTGCGCACACACTGATGCAGTACCCTGGCGCTCGGACGGCTTCGGCGTCTGCTCAGTCCGCGCGGGCCTCGGAGGGAGCCGCTCCTTGCGCAGCCGCTGCGTGCGCAGAACTGGGCCGACCGGCTTCGTGGCGCTCTTCTGCGCGCCATGGTTGGCGGGAAAGCACACCGCCAGCCAGCTGCGATCACTGTCGCGGCACCCACGGCAAAACTCCTGGTCGCGATTCGAAAGAGGCTTCTCGGCGTGCCCCAGGCCGCCGACATCGGCGAAGCGCAGGCGGCGCGGCTGGAGAGGAGAGTGCTTGCTCGGCGTCGGCGGCGACGGCGCCACCCCCGCGCGCGCGCGCTGCGGCGTGGTGGGCGCGCCAGCTGGGCACTCCGAGCCGCCCTTAGAGCTGCCCCCCGCGACGAGCTGCACGTCCTCCCCGTCCGCGCGGTCGACCTCGGCACGCGACCGCCCTGAGCCCTCGCGAACGCACTCTTCCACGAGAAGAGCCTGGTGCAGGCGGTCGGCAAGAGCGTGCGTAGTCCCATTGGTGCTCAGCGACCGGCGATGCAGCTCGCGGCGCAGGCGGCGCAACCCAAGCTGCCTGAGCCGCAGGGCGACGCAGGCCGCCGCCATGCCCGGCAGCGCCAGCGCTGGCACCACTGGCGGAGCGACTACGACGGGCGCCGCAGACACAGCAGGATCGCCGAAGTCGCCAGCCTGCAGGCCCAACTGATCCTCGCCGCTCTCGCTGTCCGCGGGCCCGTCGCGGGTCGTGGCCGAGGCATGGCCACCCGCACTGCAGCTGTCAGCCGTCGCGGCTGCTCCGCCATCCCCCAGTGGCTTGAGCGCCAGCTCGAGGCCTCTAGGCTGTGCAGCGGCAAGCGCGCCGGTGGCCTCCACGTCGATCGCGTCGATTGCATCGCAGTCTCTCTCGATTTCGCCCGACCAGTCGGCATCAAGGCCGGCATCCCTCGCCTCTGTTGCGGCCCGCGCGGACGACTCGGCGGTGCCGCCTGCTCCGCGCCCGCCCGGGCCGTCCAGGCAGCCTAGGCTGACGGCGCAGCGGCGTAGCGCAGGTGGTGGCTGCTGGGCGTCGTGAGGCAGCGTCCCGACCTCGATCATGAGGGCGGTGTCGCTGCTCGTGACGGTGGCCTCGCTGATGACGCTACTGCCCCCGTCGTCGATGCCCCAAGGGGCCGCCTCACTGGCCTCGCTGATGACGATGCCAGCCCCGTTGTCGTCGACACGATTGGCCACCTCGTCGGCAGTACCCTTCAGGACCAGCGAGCCCGACGGGGCCAATGAGGGCTGCACGCCTGGCGCCGCACTGCCTGCACCCTCGGTCATCACGTTGGGCATCAGTACCAGCAACCCCCGCTGCGCCGTCGGCACCCAGCCGTGCGGCAGCGGTGACACGTCGGGGCCAGGCGACAGGGCTGGGCCAGAAGGCGGCGTATGTTGCACCCACCTGCTCTGGGCCTCGCCGCCGGCATGGTCGCCCGCGGCCGCAGCGCTGACCCACGGGGGACTCGGGTGCCCATCTGCCGACCAAGGCTCCTGCAAGTCTGGGACCCCCTCTGTCAACGAGGGTTTGGGAGAGCCGAGGCTCGGCCACAGGTCGCTCTTGCCCTGAGCCGCCCCCTTTCGCTCGGCCGGCTCTGCAGCCGCTGGCGCCCACTCTATGCTGACGACCTCTGACGCAGCTGCGGCACCCGGGTCGGTCTCCATCCAATGCTCCCCGCCGCCGCTGGCGTCCTTGCCCTGAGTGGCCGCCTCCTCCTCGGCGGGCTCCCCGTCCGCCAGCACCCCCTCTGCGCCAGGGGCCTCTGGAGCGTCTGCGTCAAGGTCGGTGTCCGTCAGCCGCTCTCCGCCGCCGCCAGCGGCCTTGCCCTGAGTGGCCTCCTCCTCCTCCTCCTCCTCCTCCTCCTCCTCCTCCTCCTCCTCCTCCTCCTCCTCCTCCTCCTCCTCCTCCTCCTCCTCCTCCTCGGCGGGCTCCCCGCCCGACAGCGCCCCCTCTGCGCAAGCAGCCTCTGGAGCGTCTGCGCCAAGGTCGATGTCCGTCCGCCGCTCTCCGCCGCCGCCAGCGTCCCTGCCCTGAGTGGCCGCCTCTTCCTCCCCGGGCGCTGCAGCCGCCAGCGCCCCCTCTGCGCTAGCAGCCTCCGCTGCAGCGTCTGCGCACAGGTCGGTGTCCGTCCGCCGCTCCCCGCCGCCGCCGACATCCCTGCCCTGGCTGGCCGCCGCAACCTCCTCGGCGGGCTCCCCGCCCGCCAGCGCACCCTCTGCGCCAACAGCCTCCTCTGGAGCGGCGGCACCCGGCTCGATGCCCATCGGCTCCTTGCCGCTGCCGCCGCCGCCCTTGCCCTTGCCCTGAGCGGCCTCCCCCTCCCCACTCGCCGCCCTGGCCGCCAGCGGCGCCTCTGCGCCGGGGTCCTCGGCAGGACCGGCGACGCCCAGACTGGTATCCGCCCACCCGCCGATGGCCTTGCCCCGAGCGGCCGCCTCCTCCTCGGCGGCCGCCGACGTCCCCTCTGCGCCAGGATCCTCCGCTGGAGTGGCGTCGCCCAGATCCGCCACCGCGCCTTAGGCACCGAGTGGAGTGCCCTCAGGTCTCTTCGAGCTCTCAGTATGGAGTACTGTGAATCCGCCGACCCTGTCGGCATGTGTGTGAGGGGGAGCTATGGGGCCGTCGTGGTCGTCCAGGGGTGGTCCTGGGAGACGCTTTTCCAATCGAGGCTATCCCCCCCCCTTCCCTGCGGCCACCTGGGGCTCTCCACGTTCGCCAGCCAGACCGACATGAATCGACCCAGGTCGTAATCGAGTCGAAGGGAAGCACCTCCCCTTTGATCCCTTCGCCACCACGAGGGGGTCGAGGGGGGAATCCCGGGGGAGGGGTCACAGGGGGGTGGTCCCGGGAGGGGTACCCTGGGAGGGGAGGGGCAGGCGAGGGTGCACCCTCCCAGGAGTGACTGGGGGGGGCTTGAGACCAGTTTGGCTATATTTGGGCCAGTGGGGCCCTTTAGAGCCCTCTCGGGGCCGACCTCTGTACTATTAGGAGTCTCAAGGGCCGAGAGGTCGGGGCTGGCACAAGAGGACAACATCGAATGAATCCCGAAGGGCTCTGCATGATCTTTTAACATTCTCGCCGCATCGGTCGCAAGAGCGTCCAAGACGGCCCAAGAACCTCCCAGGACCAGCCCAAGATGGCACAAGAGGCCCACACGAGGGGCCCAGGAGGCCCCCGAGACGGCCAAAGAGGGACCAAACAAACGCGCCTCTGCCACAACGTTGGATGCCAACCCCTCTGACCGAATCCCAAGACTCCCGAGAGGCTCGCAAGAAGCCCCAAGAGGCCCCAACCCCCCAAGAGAGGCGGGATGGGCCGAGGACCAATCGATTTTCGCCCTCACATTCAAGCCGCCACTGCCTCTTGCCCCCGCCCCCCTTCTGACTCTTCCGCCTAAGCGGTGCTCTTCTCACGGTCGGTAGAACGGGACAGGCTGCCTTTGCGATATTCTTGCAGGACTCAATGACCCAAAAACGGGGTTTCTCGCAAGGCTTCTGGGGTGTGGCGCATGACTTCTCCCGAGGTCAGGCAGCCCCAAGATGTACTAAGAGGGTCGCAAGAGGGCCCCAAGACGGTTCATGAGGGCCCGACACAGTTGAAGAGCGCTCCAAGACGGGCCAAGTTGGCCTCAGGATGGCCATAGGACCCCCCGAGAAGCCCCAAGAGGGCTCCAGGAGGGCCCCACAAGAAGGCCCCAAGAGGCAAAAGTCAAGGAGTTCCCTCAGAAGTCTTTTAGTCATATTGGCGTTCTCGCCCTTTCTGGCCTCAGGGCGCCCGAGACGGCCCCCACGATCACCCAAGGACGGTCAACGGGGCACCCAGGAACCCCAAGACGGCCCAGGACGCCTCGAAGATGGCCCAAGAGGCCAAAGGGGTCCGAACAAGGGCCGCATGGGGAGCCCAAGACGGGGAAGGCGAAGGGGCCTTGGCAGCCTTTCCCCACGAGCGGGTCCACAGGACCCCCCCCCGACAGACCCACAAGAACCCCACAGGAATCCCAAGAGGCCCCAGGAGGCCCCCAAGAGACCTCCAAGAAGCCCCCAGGAGACCCCCCAAGACACCCTCAAGAGTCCTCCAGGAAGCCAGCGAAATGCATCCCAAGAGGGCCTCCAGACAGAGGTCCGCAAGAGGCCTACAACAAGTCTATAATGTGTCTTGGCCCTTCCAAAATGCTCCAGTGCTCTTCTGCCCAATCAGCCGCCCACCCGGAAAGCGCTACATTTCCTTGAAGTTGGCCTCCAAGACACCCTACGTAGATGGCCCAAGATGGCCTCGAAGACGGCCCCAAGACGCAGCCACGACCAAGATGACCCAAGATGGGCCTACGATGGCCTCAAGACTGCCCACGACGGCTCCAAGACGCCCAAGACGGCCCTCCCCAAGAAGGCCTCAAGGCGTCTTCCAAAGGCGTCAGAGCCCTAAGACGATCCAAGGGGCCCCCAAGAGGCCACCAGAGGCCCAGGGAATCCAAGGGGGCAAGGCCCCCAAGAGGCTCCTCCTCCTCCTACCTCCTCCTCCTCCTCCTCCTCCTCCTCCTCCTCCTCCTCCTCCTCCTCCTCCTCCTCCTCCTCCTCCTCCTCCTCCTCCTCCTCCTCATCATCAGCAGCAGCAGCATCAGCATCATCATCAGCGTCAGCATCCTCATCATCCTCATCATCCTCATCATCAGCAGCGTCATCATCGTCATCATCATCATCATCATCATCATCATCATCATCATCATCATCATCATCTGCATAATCATCAGCAGCATCACCATCAGCATCACCATCATAATCATCATCATCATCATCATCAGCATCAGCAGCATCATCATCATCATCAGCAGCAGCATCATCATCATCAACCTCCTCCTCCTCCTCCTCCTCCTCCTCATCATCATCATCATCATCATCATCATCATCATCATCATCAGCAGCAGCAGCAGCAGCATCATCATCATCCGACACTCCCAATCCTCATCATCGATCTCCCTTTTCCCACCACGGCTGGGGGAGCACACAGCAAATAGCTTGGCAAAACCTTGGCACTACATCTGGCCACATGGGCACATGGGCGCTTTCAAGAGGCAGGGAGGCGGCGGTGGCTCGCAGCAGGCGTCCCCGACAGGTGCCCGCCCGCCCGCCGCCGCCGCCGCCCTCAGCCGCAACGGCCGCCTCCTCCTCCTCGCCGGGCTCCCCGCACGCCAGCAACTCCTCCACGCTGGAAGCCTCTGCCGGAGCGGCGGCGCCCAGGCCGCTGCTGGACGAGAAGACAGACGACACCACCCCACCCACGGCCACACGGGGCTTAGCGTATGCCAACAACTCTGGCGTGGGTCTTTGCGTGGTATACGCTACGGCCCCGGCTGTAGCGCAACAGGGAGGGCCTCAGGTGGGATGGTGTCGTTTGTCTTCTGGTCGAGCTGCCCGCCCGCCCGCCCGCCGCCACCGCCCTCCCGCCAGACGGCCGCAGCCTCCACGGCGGGCTCCACGGCCGCTGGCGCCCCCGCTGCGCCACCCAGGCCTACGGGGGGCCCCGCCGAGGCGGGCCAGAAGCAGAACACCGGCGAGCCCGCCTCGCACAGCGGGCAGGCGCGGTCGAGCATGCCGCGGCAGAGCTGCCCCGAGCCGCCGCACACTGGGCAGGCCTCCTGAGGGGCGAACGGCAGGGGGGCGCTCTGGGATGGGCGATGCGTCGCCGACAGAGCGGCGACAGAGGCCCTCGCTGTGCTGCAGAACCAAGCGGCTCCTGAGTGGGCTGGGGCGTCCGGGCCCCGAGCGTCAAGGAATCCCTCCGATCGGATGGCGCGAAAAATGTGCAACATCGGTGCTCGAAACAATGCGACACCACGATCTCAGGGCAGGCCCCAATCGGCAAGGAAGGGGTGGTTGGTGGTCGATGTTTCCGCCCCCAGAGGCCAGCCCCCTCCACGGCGGGGGGCCCGTTGAGACAACGGCAGCTCTCCCGCCCAGCCCAAGCCAGCTCAAAGTCGGCCCCTGGACTCCATCCTGACCCGTTTGCCGAGGCGGACCGGGTCGTGGCGACGAGAGGCCTCCAGGAGGCCCCACGAGGGACGAAGAACGCCAGGGAGTGCCGCCGCTGTCTCGACTGTCGCCGGCGACACTGGCCTCTGCCACCGCCTCGCCCGCCGCGGCGCCGCCCACCGCCAGCGCGCCGCCACGGGGCGCCCCCTCGCCGCGGGGGGGAACAGCGCGCGGCTCGCCGCGGCCATCGCCGGGGCAGGGCATCGGGCGGACCCAGACTTCCTCGCGCTGTGAAGACATCAGGGCGGAAGGCTTCTTGCCGTTTTCAGCCCCGGGGGGCCCTCGCCATGCCACGAGACGGTCTGAAAAGGATTCGGGACGGAGAGCCCGTCCCTGGGAGGGAGTCCAGACCTCTGGGGAGCCACGTTGCGGAAAAATGCTACGTCGGATGTCTGGGTCGATCGATCGTCCTCCGAACGTGCGTTGGCGCCAACGTGTGCTCGTCCACCGCAGCCCCCCTATCACCTCGCAGGCGGCACAGCGAGGGCCGACACAGGCTGCGTGCTGCTGGCAGAGCTGGACGGGGTGAGCACGCGCTGGGCTGACAGTCGTCCTGAAGATCATCGGATCGGACGGAGACTGGACGGGTTCTCCGACGGGAGCGGCGCGCGAACGGCAGGGCGGCAGGACAGGCCCCGAGATCCGCGGGCGTCGCACCATATATTTTGATTCACGCCGGGCACTCTCGCCCTTTCTCGGGGCCTCAGGGCCCTCACAGACCGATCTGGCTCGAAGAGAGCCGCAAAGAGATGGATTCGAGGGCTCTGCTCGCGATCTCTCACGGTGCTGCATCGTTTCCGCAGCGTCGAATCTCGGGGGGGCCGCGCGCCCACTGAGGCTTCTTGAGAGCGGAGCGGGCTGGAGCCCAAGCGGCCTCGGACATCCCGCCTCCCAGCGCGCACAGCCTGCGAGCAGCTCTTCTACTTCACGCCTGAGACTGTCAGAGGACGGGCTGGGGACGCAAGGGCGCGCCCGTGCAAAAGTGCCCCGACATCACATAGATCTTCGACCGCGCAACTCTGTTTTCTCTACCGCCCCGCCCCCTCTCGGTGGCGGCCAAGAGGGGGGCGTCCAGGAGGGGGGGCGCAAATCATGGCTGGCGGCATGTGCGCGGCCCAGGGGGGGGGGCCGTGGACGTTTTGAAATAAGAAGAGGCGCCATGAAATCTGAGGGGGATACCATGGCCCCCACCATGGTATCCACCCCCCCCTAGTCATCATCCCCCTCTTGGCCGCCCCCGACCCTCCCCCAACCCAGACCTCCGACGACTCAGGTTCTGGAGTCGAGGGCCCGCGGCCCTCTCGATCCCTTCCCCGCGACGGGCTCTCCAGCCCGAGCGTTTCTCTGGCCATCGCTCGGACGTCCATTCACTGTGCCTTTTTCGGTTTCGTGCGCGGTTTCTTCGCAGGATGATCCAGGATGCTCCTTAACAATCCTCGCCGAGAAAAAGTGCACACGTCCGAGCGGTACCAAGTTCTTCGTTGACAGCACCGAGCCTCCAAACGGGCCCTGGGCGCCGAATCATTTTTTCGTCGCAGCGTGGCAGAAGCAGTCCACACGCGCGCTCAGGCGGTCTGGGCAACGGAAAGTGCAAATGAACCAGCGGCAGAAAGAGGGAAAGACAGGCGAAAGCGGCGGCGAGGGGGGAGGGAGGGAGGGGAAAACACTCGCATGGCGAGGTGCGTCGCCGTGGAGCGGCCCGCCAGGACGCCGAACAAAAACAAACCAAAAAACAGCGCGATCGTGTTTGACCCGCAAAGGGCCTCCTTGCTGTTTGTGTGTGACCGCCGGCCCTTAGCCCCATCCGCGGCCTGCCCACGGCAGGTTCGTATCGTGACGACGTCGGTGTTGGATTCTCACATGGCGTGGATCGTTCAACCTTGAACGATGGCCGGCTTACCGATATCGGCTACACGCAAGAGTGACCCTAGGCAAGAATGACCTTTGGTGCGCAGATTAGGGGGGCGCAAAATGGCCAAATCCAAGCGCGCAGGCAGCCATTACCGCATCGCACTCAGCGATCGGGGGGACCCCGGTGCAGTGAGCCCGCACCAAATATTACTACGGCGAATGGTCAGTCTTACGTGCAGTCGACGATAGCGCGGATCGCTCGATGTCGGCCGATTTCAGACCACAATAGCCGTTCAACCTTGAATGGCCACGCCTGGGTCGCCGCCGGACCAACGCGGCGCGAACTCACCGCAGTCAAGCAATGCCCTGGGGCTTTGACGGGGAGGAGGGGGGGCATCACACCCACTGGGTTGCACGCGTCATCCAGAAGCTGGGCAGGTAGCGCGCCTGGACGTACGCAATGCTGCCCCGCCTTCTCCTCCTCCATCCTCCCCACCCCACCCCGCCCCATCCCACCCCACCCCACCCCACCCCACGCCTCCCTCCTCCTCCTCCTCCTCCTCCTCCTCCTCCTCCTCCTCCTCCTCCTCCTCCTCCTCCTCCTCCTCCTCCTCCTCCTCCTCCTCCTCCTCCTTCTCCTCTTCCTCCTCCTCCTCCTCCTCCTCCTCCTCCCCTCCTCCTCCTCCTCCTCCTCCGCATCCTCCTCCTCCTCCTCCTCCTCCTCCTCCTCCTCCTCCTCCTTCCTCCTCCTCCCTCCTCCTCCTCCTCCTCCTCCTCCTCCTCCTCCTCCTCCTCCTCCTCCCTCCTCCTCCTCCTCTCCTCCTCCTCCTCCTCCTCCTCCTCCTCCTCCTCCTACTCCTCCTCCCCCCTCTTCCCTTTCCCCCTCGCTCCCCCCTCCTCACTCCTCCCTCCTCCCTCCTTCCCTCCCACCCTCTTCCTCCTTCTCCTCCTCCTCCGCAGCCATTTTGGCTCAAGACTTCATGCTTTGGTGGGCGGAGCCCACTGGCTTCCAACGGATACCGCTGCCACCGCGGTTGCTTTCAGTTTCTCCGCCTGGTCTGCCCCACGTGCGGAACTCTGCTTCAGTCAGCAAAGTCGTCAGCCCATGGGCCGCAGCGGCGCCAAGGGCGGCAATGGCGGCGCGTGCGGCAATGGCAAGTCGGGCTCCTTCGTCTCATGTACGCAGTGCCGCTATCGCTGGAACTTCAAGTCCAATCACTGGTGTTACCAGTGCTCCTCGCCGCTGGTGCCGAACCCGTCGCCCGACAAGAAGCCTGCTGGCCAGTGGTCGTTCGGCCCGCCCGCGCTCGCGACGAGCCCCTCGAGGTTGCTGCTGACGCGGCCGCAGCGCCCACGGCTGGGCGCAAGGGCCCGCCTGCGCCGCCGCGAAGTGCCAAGGGCGGCCATGTTGACCGTCGGCCTTGGGTCTGGAGAGGGCCAGGCTAGTACCCCCCTACGGTGGCGGCTCGCCGGCAGCGGCAGCGGAGCAGGCGGCTCCCGCGGCGGACCCCTTCGAGTTCCCGCGCGCCGAGGTGGGGGGCTGCGCCGAGCTTGCGACCCTCATTGCCAAGAGGGCGGAGGCCAAGGCGCAGCAGCCCGAACCTGCACCTCGTCGGGCGCCGCTGCTGGAGGGGGAGGTCTCCACCAAGGGCATTGCGTGCAGGCGCGTGCAGGCGTGGTTCGAGACCTGCGCGCCGCGCGGGCGCTTGGGGCGAGGCTCGGCTGGCCGCCGCAAAAGCTGAAGAGGACACCGCCACGGCAGCGGCGCACCAGGCCCAGCTCGACTGGGAGGCGGCCTGCAAAAAGCAGCTGCCGTCGCCTCCGCTGGAAGGCGAGGAGGGCCAAGTCAAGGCACCCGCTGCTTCGGCCATCAACCTCTCCACCCGCGTCGGCGAGGGCGCGCTGCAGATCGTCGGCGGGCCGCTCTTCAACATGGCATGGAAGGGCTCGAGATCGACAGCAGCGACAAGGACGAGCGGAACCGCACCAAGGCCGAGCTCGCAGCCAGCGTCCAGGAGAAGGCGCAGCAAGCCCCTGGCCCAGCCGCCGAGCAAATCGTCAAGCCCCGCGAGGAGGCCAAGAAGCTGAACGCCAGGCTGCAGTCCAAGCGGCGCCGCGGCCCCGACGGCGAGGCCACCGCCGCCGACGGCCCAGCGGCCGCGGCAGGCGGCAGCGTGGCTGCCCCCGCTGCTACTGCCCCTCCTGCTGTGCCAGATGGCGTTGGGGCGGCTGTGCGCGACCTCAGCGGCCCCGAGCCCTTGCGGGCGGCCGCTCGAGCCAAGGCTGCCCAGGCCGCCGAAGCCAAGGCCAGGGCCGCTTCCGAGGACGCCGAGTCCGCAGGCCAGAAGCCTCTTTGACCGGAGGCCCCAGCCGCGGCATTCCAATGATCAAGACCCAGTACGGCGGCGCGCGGAGCACCACCGACAGCAGCTGGGGCGCAGACTGGGGCCCCACACCCAGACGCGGCTGCAAGACCCCACGGTGCTGGACGAGGAAGGCGACGCGGCGCATGTCATTGCGTTGTGTGTCGAGTACGTCGCAGCGTGGTTGGCTCACCCTGCTCATCGCCATTCCACTGACGACGCGCCCCAGGCGGCAGGCCATGACAATGCAGCGATCGCACAGCTGGACATCGCCAGGGACAGTTCCACGTCCGCTTGGAGGGCGCGGAGGCGCATGCGCGCCAACTACCACGGCAACCTGCAGCGGCTCCAGCAGACGGACCGCGAGGCGCGGGAGGAGGAGCTCGGGCGCCAGGGGAGGTCTATGGCCACAGCCATTGAGATCTTCCACGAGCGCGGCCCACCTACACCCAGGAGGGAGGCCGAGGTCAACATCGAGTTCGTTGTCGAGCCCCCCTTTTTGCGGGAGGCCTTTCCTGCGAGGCGCAGCAGCTGGCACTGCTGGAACCTGTACTTCACCTTCCCCACCGCGGTCGATCAACCGTAGTATTCTACTCGGGCACGGCGATCAAGGCCCGCCCCCGGCTGCGGCCATCGAAGGGGGCAAGGGCAGATCCCCTTCCCCCTTCGGCATCGCCCAGGAGTTCGGCTACGGCCAGCGCGGCTGCAAGTGCTGGCACGGCCGTGGCCGCCTCCCCAAGCTCACCCCAGGCCCTCAACCCCCGCGCGCCCCAGGGGGGGAGCCGGGAGCTTCGAGCGGCAAGGGCAGGGGAGCGAGCCACGGCGCATGCACGGGGACTGACCTGTCTTCTTCGATGTCCACCTGCGCTCCAGCTTCCGCTGCTACTCCAATTTCCACGCGGGCTTCGTCTTCCTCGGCGTCACCAGGGCATCCCTCTTCGAGCCCATTAGGTGTTAGAACGCAAATCCCGATGCTCCTCGAGTCGGGCTCACCGCCGCAGTTTTGCCGAGGTGTTAGAGCGCAAATCCCGACATTGATGTTGGGTTCACAGTCATCACCACCGCCCATGAACACCGACGCGGAGGAGCACGGCGCTAGAGCGCAGCACCCGTCCGCGGCTCCACCAAGGGATCCCTCTCCGAGCCCATCAGGCGTTAGAACACAAATCCCGATGCTCCTCGAGTCGGGTTCACCGTCGCAGTTTTGCCGAATCGTTAAAGCGCCAGCCCCGACGAGGACGTTGGGTTCACAGTCGCCCCCACCGCCTCTCTATACCGACGCGCAGGATCACGGCGTTAGAGCGCAGGACCCGTCCGTGGTCTCACAGTCGCAGGTTCCAGGTGACGGCGAGCTTCGCCACGCGCCAGACGAAGACTACCACGACCCCTTCGAGGACCTGGACCAGGGGCTGCAGGATGCGGAGGACGACGTGGCCGCTCAGGTCCAAGACGAGGTTCCAGCTGAGCCGAGTCCACCGGGCAGGAAGGGGGTGGACGAGCCTCCTCTGATACCTCCAGCACAGACCAGGTGCCCTCTGGAGCCTGTGAAGAGGCAGTCGGGTCACGCGCACTTCCTTCGACAACGTCAAGAGGTGGGGGGGCCCGAAGCTCAGGGCTTCTCCCGAGGAGTTGGCCAACAATTCGAGGTGCTGGCACTGGCAGAGACGCGCGCCAGCTCCTCGCAGATGCCGAAGGCCCAGCTGGACTGCCTCAAAGACGGCTGGGAGATCGCGGCCACGCCCGCAGAGGCTTCGGACAAGTCCGAATCGGGCACTCGAGGAGGCGAGTGGGTGCTGGCCAAAAGGCGCCTGTCCACGACGAGCTGGGAGCTCACGAGCAAGCGTCGGCGCCCCTTTTCGGGGCTTCTGTCCGCTCACGTTGCACCTTCGCAAAGGGAACGTGGCCATCATCACCGCCTACCTTTTTCCAGGCCACAAGTTGGGCGGCGACAACGCTCCGAGGGTGAAGGCGCCCACGGCCTTCCTGTCCACCCTCGCGGACCCGTGGCTGGTCATGGCGGACTGGAACATCAGCCCCAAGGACCTGCAGCAGTCGGGCATCCTCGGGGTCTGGGACGGCGAGATTATCACCCCCAGCGATGTCGAGCACACCTGCACTACAGGGGACAGCGCCTCCTTGATCGACCACCTGGTGGTCAAGCGAGGGTTCCACGAGCAGGGGAAGGTCCAGGGTTTCACGGAGGTGCCTTGGCGCACACATATCGGTTTAGACATGCAGATTTCCGACGCCTACAAAGATTGGTGGCACCAAGTGGCAACGTTGCCGCAGGCTTTACCACATCGCGACCGCCCCAAGCGCCAGGCCGACCCCAACAGCAAGCTGCAGAAGCAGCTGGTGGAGAGGAGGGTCGCCCGTCGGCAGCGGCTACCCGACGAGTTGCACGAGAGCTTTGATGAGCGCCACCAGACCTCCCACACGATGCGGCAATCTCGGTCCCCCTTTACGTACCAGCTGAGACGCGAGACAAGTGCTGGCTTGAGCCCGTCGAGACCGCCCCAGCGAGCTGGTCAACAAGAGCGTCGCCCGGGCCGTGCCACGCAAGCAGGGAACCGTCACGGCACTCTCGGCGCGCTACGCCAATTGGGCGGCGACCGCGAAACAAGCGATCTTGACCACCGAGCAGATTCCCACTGACGAGTGGAGCAAGTACTGTGGGCGAGGCCAGCTGCACGGGCTAAGGTGGACACGACTCAAAGCGTCGCCTGGCCGAACACATACGCGTTCGCCTACGATGGAGTGGTGGTGGACGATTGAGTCTATCATAGTCCGGCACCACCCGCTGGCGCGCAACGGCTCCGACCTGGACCAGCAGCATCGGCGCGTGCTCGCCCTCAACTCCATGGCCACGCAGTCTCTTGAGCAGCCGCGCGCCGTCATCTTCGGCAGCAAGGCCACCGCCGAGGAAGTCGACTACTGGATCAACCTGATCTTGCTGCCCAACGGCGAGGCTGATGCCGACAGTTTGGGTGAGATCGTGGAGGTCACCGAGAGGCGGGTCGGCCGAGCGCTTGCACGCCCCACGACGGCGGCGCCCCAGGCGCACGTCAAATGGGCAAAAGACACGCGGGCCCACAAGCCGAGGTACCTCCACCAGCACGCGAAGGATCCAAGGCCCTTGGAGGTCTTGGAGGCCCCGTGCGCAGCCGCGCCAGGAGCCACCTCGGACCATCTGGTGATCATGGCTCAGAATGTGCAGCGGTGGGCCCCGATATGAACAGATGGCAACGCGTCGCGCGACGCTATTTTGGACACGATGGAGCACCTCCACGCCCAGAGCCAGGTCGAAGCACTGCCGCCGCTCACCATGGATGACTTGGAGCCGTTGTGGTGCAAGCTGCCGAGTTCCAAGGCCAAGGGCGTCGACGTGCTTGGACCTACAGATCTGCAGCGGTTGCCGCTGGCAGCCAAGCAAGAGGTCGCTGCCGCCCCCAATGGAGCGGAGGACGTTGGCTCGCGGCCGCTGCAGATGCGGCTGACGCTTTGCGCCGCGCTGCCGAAGCCAGCGGGTGGCGAGCGCATCACTGGTGCCCCCCCGAAGCTCACGGGCTCGCGGTCACGCGCGCGATCGGGGGCCACGGACCGCAGGGCTGACAGCAAAAACGACTTCTGGGACACCGCGGCGCGCAATTCGCCGGCGCTGCGGGCCGCCCTTCAGCGGGCGGTCATGGAAGAGGCCGCCCACGAGCTGGGCTTCGCGGCGGCCGGGTTGCTGCTCGATCTTTTCCTTTAAAAATATGGTAACATCTCTCTTCTGAAGCCCATGCAGGTTGCGTTATCCCAGGGTTACCCTGCTGTCGTCGCCTCGTTAGAAATCCAAATGTTTTTGGCCCCGCGAGCGTTGAAATCTCGGGCCATGGCCAGCGAATTGAATTTGTTATTTTCCGATTCGGCCCTTGGCCGCGGGATCGCCCAGAGGGGCTTCGCTGGTCAAACTTTTCTCGGGGCCCATCATGGAAGAGGCCCACAGGGCGATCGCCTTGAATCCTGCCGAGGCCTCGTCCGCCATCTGGACGTTCGTTGACGACGCTGCTGCTAGGTCCGAAGGTCGGTGGGCCGACGTTGTTGGCCAGAAGTCGGGGCTCGCTGACTCGTTAGCGCGGTCGTTCGCGGCCCAGGAGCCCCCGATCTCACCCAAGACCAAGTTAGTGGTCGACACTCATGGATTGGGACCCGAGCTTCTGAAGCAGTTTAACAATCTGGGGATGCCGGCCTCGCTCGTCAAAACTGCTGTGGATTTGGGGTGCGATGCGGCGGGGGGCTCGCGTCGGTCGCGCGTCAAACTCAACCAGCGTCTGAGCAAGGGCCGCTCCAGGTGCTCGTATCAAGAAGCTTAGCACGCATCTCTCGCCAAGGCATCCCTAGGCCTGCGGCTGCAAGGGGCTCTGCCTCAGTCGGTGCATCGGCACCAGGCGATGGGACATCCCCCATCTTCTACTCTTCAGTTGAGAAGGCAAGCAGCCCAAGCTGTGGCTGGGAAGGGCCCAGGGCGACGCCTCACCACCACTCCTGCGATTTGGTTCGGGGACAAGGGTCCTCGCATCAGTCTGAGGACCCAGCTGGTCCGCTCCTGGCTCGACCTCTGGGGCAAGTGCCCCTCCCACCACCCTCGGATAGCGAAAGCCTGGCCAGCGGTGGCCGCACGTCTCGGGCACGACCCCAAGTTTCGGCGGCGGGAAGTCCGAGGGCCTATAGGGGCTGCGATCGCCACCCTTAAAGACGGGGGTTGGCGGCCGATTTCCACTACGGAATGGCGTAGGCCTATCGAGCCAGACACGTTTGAAACCTGGCAGCTTCCTGACATTACCGCTGACCGTGTCGCAGACGATTTCGACATAGCGGAGTTGGTCAGCGATTTTGCTGAGGATCTTAAAGCCCAGCAGCGGCAGCAGGTTGCAAAACATGAGCATGGGGATGACCTGGTCTCAGGTGCTGACGCGTCGGCCATCCGCCCCCAGCTCCAGCGTCTCCTGAAACGGGAGGCATTCGATCAGATTGGCCAAGTGGTCACTGTTGCTGCTGGAGGCCACTGGCCTCATCAGAGGCCGCGCGAGCGGGGGTATTTAGTGTCATTGGAGTGCCCGAGACCCGGGGGCCCAGAGGAGACCCTGTTCCATCGGATTTGGGACTGCCCGCGCAATAAGCATGATCCCGCCCATGTGAAATCCGAGCATTGAGTTCCCAGACACGCGTCGGCCACGAGACCAACCCGAGCCTCTGGCTGCGAGGGCCCCCGCCTCGCTCTTTCACGTGCCCTAACTTTCGGGGAGGGGGGGCGACGCGGATTGGGGGGCGGGAGATACGCACGGAGCCGATCTCCATTGCAGAGAGGACGGCCTTATTCTTGTCTTTGGTGATGGCTCTGGCGGGCAGTTTAGCAGCGATCCTCGTCGCCGAAGAGTGGGCGCGGCCGCGAAAACTCTGACGCCAGCCTCTGGGGGCTGGATTCGGATCCGCGGCTTTGCCACAACCCTTGGAGGTCGCCGTCAAACAGTGCCCAGAGCCGAGATCCGCGCGTTTGAACTCGCGCTTCGCAGTTACCCTGGCCCGATGCGGTTTGTCACGGACAACGCGGCCCAACTTCGTGGGTGGCTTCCCAGAAGGCACGAGTTGTGTAAAGGCCCTAGCGCTGACCTCTGGTTTCGTGTCCGAGCCGCGCTGGCTGAGAGAGGAGAGGCCGAAATCCAAGTTGTGTGGGACCCGTCGCACGTCGACCCCGAGGACCCCGCCCTCTCCTCTCAGGAGCGGTTGTATGCCACGGGCAACGGCTTCACCGACACTCTGGCGGGGGACGCGGCCAATTTTTCCTGGACCCGTGGCCTTCAGGGCCAACGGCCCCCCGACACGGATCTGTGGGATTGCACGGCGGCGCTGGTTAGGCGCCGCGCGGCCAAGGCCATGGTGAACTCCGTCAGTGTCGCCTCCTGGTCCGCCGAGCGGCCTCCCGAGGCCCGTCGCGTTGGGGGCCTCACCGAGGCCTTGCTTCGGAGCGAGCACTGTTTGGTCAGGGCCGAGCGTGAGTGGCTGTGCTCGTTGTGTCACCAAGTTACACCCGCGCATAACATTGTTGAATTTGCAGCTACTCCGCGTCATGCTGCTAGCCAGGACCTTTCGAGTCCTGCCGATCATGGGGTGGTGCGGGCCTGTGGGGCGGCCACCGTAGGGGGGAAGGTTTGTCACTCCTCGCATGTGCTGCATGTCTGGCCCAAATTTGGGCTGCATGTGTGTTTGGCGTGCGGTAAAACGGCCACGGAGGACCCACGTCAGATAGTTGCCGAGTGCAAGGCCTGCACCAAGAAGGGTACAGAAAACCTTCAGCGAATTCAGAAGGGGCGTTTTCCCAATCACGCGGGGCCGTCCAAGACGGCCCAGGCCCGTGAGCTGGGCACTGTCAGGCGCGAGGCCGTCCTCCGTGGCCCGCCGCCTGGCGTACTGATCGAGGATCGCTGAGTTCGCTGTCACCCCGTGGATACCAGCGAAATCCAACGAATTCTCCTCCTCCTCCTCCGCCGCCTCCTCCTTCTCCTCATCCTCCTCCTCCGTCTCCTCCACCTCCTCCTCCTGCTCCTCCTCCTCCTTCTCCTCCTCTTCCTCCTCCTTCTCCTCCTCCTCTTCCCATCATCATCATCATCATCATCATCATCACCACCACCACCACCACCACCATCATCATCATCATCATCATCATCATCATCATCATCATCATCATCATCATCATCAGTATCATCATCATCATCATCATCATCATCATCATCATCATCATCATCATCACCATCATCATCATCATCATCATCATCATCATGATTATCATCATCATCATCAGCAGCATCGTCATCATCATCATCATCATCAACATCATCATCAGTATGATCATCTCCACCACCGCCATCATCATCCTCATCCTCGTCATCAGCATCAGAATCAGAGTCATCATCATCATCATCGTCGTCATCAGCATCGTCGTCATCATCATCAATCAGCAGTCATCGGCCACCACCATATCATCATCATCTCATCATCGCCATCACCATCATCATCATAATTATCATCATCGTCAGTATCATCATCATCGTCATCATCAGCACCATTGGCATCATCACCATCATCATCACCATAATCAGCATCAGCATCATCATTATCCTCATCATCATCATCATCATCACCACCACCATCACCACCACCGTCACCATCATCGTCACCATCATCATCATCGTCACCATCACCAGCTTCATCAGCATCATCAGCCTCCGCATCATCATCCCCATCCGCATCATCCGCATCATCCGAATCAGCATCCCCATCATTATCATCCTCACCAGCATCATCATCATCATCATCAGCAGCAGCATCAGCATCATCATCACATCATCTTAGCATCAGCATCATCATCATCATCCATCGTCCTGTCGTCGCCGTCGTTGTTCGTCAGCATCATCATCATCAGCACCATCAGCATCATCATCATCATTATCATCACTAGCATCAGCATCATCAGCATCATCATCAACCTCATCATCATCATCCGTATCTGCATCGACTTTGTCATCATCAGCGACAGCAGCGTCATCATCATCATCATCGTCATCCTCATCGTCCTCATCATCATCATCAGCATCCGCATCCTCGTCATCCTCGTCTTCTTCTTCATCATCATCAGTCACAGCAGCATATGCAGTGTCATCATCATCATCATCATCATCATCATCATCATCATCATCGACATTATCAGCATAAGCATCATCATGAGCATCATCATCATCATCAACATCATCAGCAGCATCACCATCATCGTCATACTCTTAAGCATCAACATCGTCGTGAGCATCAACATCAGCACCATCATCAGCATCAGCAGAACTACCACCAACACCATCATCACCACCATCATCTACATCGGCATCACCACCACCACCATCATCATCAGCATCATCATCATCAGCATCACCATCATCATCATCAGCATCCTCAGAATCATAATCGTCATCATCATCATAATCATAAGCATCGTCATCAGCATCATCATGATCATCAGCACCATCATCATCAACAGCATCATCAGCAGCAGCATCATCGTCATCAGTATTATCAGTATCATCTCCCTCCTCCTCCTCCTCATCCACTTCCTCCTTCTCCTCCTAATCCTCTTCCTCTTCCTCCTCCTCCTCCCTCCTCGTCCTCCTCCTCCTGCTCCTCCTCCTCCTCCTCCTCCCCCTCGTCCATCACCTCCTCCTACTCTTCCTTCTTCCCATTCTCCTCATCATCATCCTCAGCTTTGTCATGATTATTATCATCACCACCATCATCATCATCACCATCACCATCACCATCATCATCACCATCATCGTCATCATCAGCCGCATCAGAATGAGAATCAGCATCATCATCATCATGATAGCCATCATCAACAGCAGCATCTGTCCCTCGTCGCTCCTCCTAATCCGCCTCCTCCTCATCATCATCACCATCGTCAGCAACATCATTATCAGCGGCATCACCCTCATTATCATCATCATCATCATGAGAATAACCAGCAACATCCTAATCATAATCATCATAATCATCATCAGCCGCAGCATCATCACCATCATCATCAGCATCATCGCCAGCATCATCATCATCATCATCATCATCATCATCCTCATCATCATCATCGTCATCATCATCAGCATCATTATCATTATCATCATCATTATCAGTATCGTCATGATCACCATTAACATCAGCACCATGATCATCATCACCAACATCATCATCACCATCATCCGCGTCCTCATCAGCATCCTCATCAGCATCGTTATCACCACCAACAACAACAGCAGCATCAGCCCCATCATCATCATCATCATCAGCATCATCACCAGCAGCAGCATCATATCAGCATCATCATCAGCAGCATCAGCATCATCGTCATCATCAGCATCATCTTCCCTGCTTCCTCCTTCTCCTCCTCCGAATCCTCCTCATCTTACCTCCTCTTCATCATCAACATCCCTTCCCCTCCTCATCCTTACCTCCTCTTCATCCGGCTCCTCCTCCTCTTCTTTGACATTACCAGCATCACCCATCATCATCATCATCATCATCATCATCATCATCATCATCGTCATCATCATCATCGTCATCATCATCATCATCTTCTTTATCATCATCGTCATTACCGTCGTCATCATCATCAGCAGCAGCATCGTCATCATCATCACCATCACCATGACCATCCTCACCATCATCATCATAATCGTGCTCAGCAACAGCAGCATCATCATCATCATCATCATAATAATCATCACCATGATCATGATAATCATCATCACCATCAGCATCATCATCCCTCCTCCTCCTCCTCCTCCTCCTCCTCCTCCTCCCCTCCTCCTCCTCCGTTTCCTCCTCATCCTCCTCCTCATCTTCCAACATCATCCTCATCATCATCATCATCATCATCATCATCATCATCATCATCATCATCATCATCATCCTCGTCATCATCATCCACCTTCGTCTCCCCCTTCTCCTCCACCTCCTCCTCCCCTTCATCATCATAATCCCTCCTCTCTCCTTCCATCCTCCTAAATTATCCCATTCCCTGGCCCAGAGCACTCCTGCGACGAGGGGGGCGGCAAGCCCTTATTCTGGCAGAACAGCCGATACTTGTCGCTCACCTCCCGCAACCGCGCGAGCGTCATCTTGGCGCCGCTTTTTGCTTTCGACGGCCAAGGGAGGGGGAGGAGGCGAGGGGAGGAGGGTCGAGGGGGAGGTTTTCGAACGCTTTCGGCCACGCTCGGGCCTTCAGAAACCTCCGGGAACCTCTGGGGTAAGAATCTAGGGCGGCAGCTAAACTTCCCAGGAACGACTACTCCCCTCAGCATCATCACAATCACCATCATCATCATCATCAGCAGCAGCAGCAGCACCATCGTCATCGCCATCGTCATCATCATCAGATGCATCGTCATCATCATCACCATCATCAACATCAGCATCAGCATCAGCATCATCATCAGCATCATCATCACCATCAGCATCCTCATCATCAGCAGCAGTATCACCGTCATCATCGTCATCGTCATCGTCATCGTCTTCATCCTCATCCTCATCCTTCATCCCCCTCCTCCTCTTCTTTCTACTCATTCCCTTTCCCTTAGATACTTCCCCCAGACGTGTCGGCAGTGCGGGCTGGGCGTTTCGCCTGAGACTTCATCACCACTTGTGATCCTGAAGCTTGAAGTCTGCAACGGTTGCACGGATGGAGCTGGGCGGTCTTCACAACACGGCACTCGCCCCAGCGCCCCGCACATCCGTCGGAAAGCCCGCAACAGTTACGTGGGTGGAGCGCCGGCCGTTTTCACAAACAAAAAAAACAAGGCTCTCACGCAACAGTTGCAAAGAAGGATGGAGAGGGTGGCTTCCGAAACGGGGCTCTCACATACGTACCCACCATATTCGCATTAACGATCGCTGCAGCTGCAAGGACGAAGGGCGGTTCCTGGTCGAAATGACGAGCCCGCCCTCTCGCCTTAGAGCCGCGCTCGTTGGTCTGAAACGCTCTCAACAGCCACACGGATGGAGGACGGACCCTTTTCAAAAAAGGGCATTCGCCTGAGACTCTCTCAGACGAAAAAACCCAAAACTTGAGCAGATGCGACAAATGTGCGGAAGGACGCGGAATCTTTTTCAAAAATGAGCTTCTTTTCTGGCCACATCGTTGAACCATATGATCATACCCCTTTTCAGGTTCTTCATATTAGCTGACGCACGCATCAGTTAAATACATGATACTGGAGAAAACCGAATCAAACTCTTTTGAGGGCTATAAGGCTACGGGGCTATTGGGTTACAGGGCGATGGAACTATGGGGCGATAGGGTTGTGGAACTATAGGGCTCTAGGGCCATAGGGCTATAGGTTTGTAGGGCGGCAGGTCTATAGGGCTATACGGCCATATGGCTATAGGGCTGCAGGGCTATAGGGCTAGGGGGCTATGGGGTTTTGGGGCTATGGGGTTATGGGGCTATAGGGCTCTACGGCCATAGCGCCATGAATATATAGGGCTATGGGGCAATAGGGTTATAGGACCATAGAGCTATAGGGCTATAGGGATATACGGCTATGGGGCTACAGGGCTACAGGGCTATAGGGCTATAAGCATATAGAGCTATGGGGCTATAGGGCTTCCCGTGGAATGGCGTCTACCTCGACCACTGGCCTGCAAGATTTCTTCAAATTCAGCTTCGGAAAATTCGGCCATAAACGTGGCGAAGACTTTTCCGTGTGACCGTCGGGTTGCGACGACCACCCTTTTCCACGACCCTTTCACCCGTCGGCGAAACACTGTCCGCAATACCCTACGCACATGCCTTGCGCGCTTTTTGTTAAGAACCGCCTCCAGCGGCGCTTTGCGTGTATGTAGCCTCGGAATAAATATTCAGAGGTCTCCGCGTCATCTATACCGTGGGGCAAATCTGACACATCTACCCATTCAGATCCATTGGATGATTACGCGTCAGCATCTGTTCCAGAGTCGATGGGCGAATCTCCATTGGAGGATTGGCCCCAGAAGGCAGCCTGGCTCTCAGGAGCCGTGTACGATTGAGGGTTAGAGGGCTGTTCCCAGCCATGTTGTGCTGATGACGTTGAATAGCCTTTGCTAGTTCCAGGACCCTGAGGGGTGGTCGCTTGGAGTGCAGTGGCCTCCTCTGAATTGGAATCGCCTGCCCATATGTTACTGGGCGCGGCCGCGTCTCCGCCAGCATTTGTCATGCATGGATTCGCGTTTCCGCGCCCTGTGTTTCCCAGTAACACGTTTCCACGATTGCCGGGAACACGTTTCGCCAGATGCCCAGTGCTGCGCACACGGTCCAATACACCATCGCATTGTTGTTGGGTCCGCGGCATCTGACCGTTGAGAGGCTGAAGCATTATGTACGCAACGTGGTCCGCATGGACGCCTTGTATCGCCACGCCGTAGTTAATGATCTCGGGAGGGATTCGCATCGCAATGGTGCGTGCTACCCCGCCCAGACCACGCTGCGAGCATGCAGCTTGCTGTTGTTGGGTAATGCGGACGCTCGCAACGTTTAGCCAAGCATGTACTTCACGAGTAAACTCGAGGAACGATACGTTCCCTGAGGGGTCCGGAATGGGCCCCTTGTCGCATGATCGCCTTCATCGTTGTTGTTGCCACGTTGCATGTAACCTATAGCACACGCGACGACTGACCAAAGAATGCTGAAAGTTACAGACTTCAAATCGGAATTATACGAGACGTCTTGGACGTCGTTGTTGGTAGTCTTCGGTGCGTTTACCACCGTTAGGCGGCGAATTGGCTGTGGAGGTGCGTCCCAATGCTGGTTCAAGAGTATGGGGTTCGCGCTTCCGCGAAATTGAAGTTGGTACCTTAACTTGTTCCCAAACCCATCGCACGTTGGAGTAAAATGGCGTAAAGGCCGCGGCGTATACGCTCTTCGGAGTGGTCAGACGGATGTCGCCCATGGTGGATATAGCGTGTCCGCCAAGGGCGTTTCCGCCTGCTTGCCAGTAGTCACGCTCTGACGTCGCAGTGGTGTCGGCGGCATGCCAAGCCGTGCCGTGGATAAGTATTGCGATAAACAGAGCTGACCACAACTTAGTGGGGCCAGCTCCGCTACCAAGTACAAAGCAGGATAGGGACCACGCAGTAAGAGGTTTGGGATATGGTGTAAGATGGTGCATCTTCCAAAGGCGTGATCAAGTCCCTCTTCCAATGCTATAGTGGGCCGCAAGTTCCACTAGCGGTCCAGGCAAATTGGGTGCTGGCAATTTGAGCCAGACACGGGCGGCACGCTCGCTATGCTCGCTATACATATGCCCCTCTGAATCCCCTATTTCAAATCGCAAGAGGTCGATGATCGGAGCGGTTAGTCCCCAATAGAACTCAAAGAAACGCGTCCATGGACCCCATCGGAGACAGCACCGAAATCTATTTGGGTGCGTCTGGCCAGGGCCCGGCGCCTGCCGCACGTCCATAAGCAGGCTGGATCCCCACTGTCTTCAGCTTCCCCTGGTTGCCCGAATTTATTCAAGTGCCCGCACCCCTAACACCTCGAACCACCCCAAGACGACCTGGATCATAGCTGGAGTGTGAGATGAGGCAGGTCGGAGAACACGGTGACCAGTGATAGCTTCACATCCTGCGAATAAAAAGACATTCGCATCGACACCCAAAATAGTATCAAAAGGACCTCAGGGCAGAGTGCGCCGCACGTTGTGCACGTATTCCAGGGACTCATGAATTACTTGCTCCCCCCTCCCATCTGACACAAAATGGTCTAAGATATGTGCTGTAATTTTCACCTCTCACGGCCAGAACCCAAGGTCTAGGGATCAAGAAGCCGCAGTCCGAACCCTCCCTGCACATGACGACGTGGTTGTGGTAGACAAAACCTGCACTAGCACCCCAAGCAGGAACCTTTTGAAGGAGAACTGCGGTGTCCCCATAAAGCCCTCGGATACCCCTTGAAAACTTTGAAATCGTCGAGCGGCTTTTCTTGCAAGTGTTCCAAATCCGCTGGCCCCCTTGTTGGGCCACCAGGCTGTAGGCCTAAGGTTCGCAGTTTCCTGTACCAGTTGCAGCTGCCAGTTTCCACTGTTACAGTTCTGCTTCTTGCTGCTTACTGTTCCTTGTTGACTTCTTGCTGCTTACTGTCCCTTGTTGATGGACCGCGCGAGGTGGGGCGGCCCAAAATGGGCATTTGTCGCCCTGAGCGTGTGCTCTGAATTGCTGGGGTTGGTAAAAACTGACACCCATCACGCAGACCGGCGGGGTCAGGGTCCAAAAAACACATGGGATTTGCCACATGTCTGACATTCGATGGCACCCCTCACGCAGATCGGCGGGGTCAGGGTCCAAAAACATATGGAATTTGCTACATTTCTGAAATTTGCTGGCACCCCTCATGCAGAGCGGCGGGGTCAGGGTCCAAAAACATATGGGATTTGCCACATTTCTGGAATTTGCTGGCACCCCTCACGCAGATCGGCGGGGTCAGGGTGCAAAAACACATGGGATTTGTCCCATTTCTGAAACTCGCTGGCACCCCTCACGCAGATCGGCGGAGCCAGGGTCCAAAAACACATGGGATTCGCCACATGTTTGAAATTCGGTGGCACCTGTCACGCAGATCGGCAGGGTCAGAGTGCAAAAACACAACGAACGTCTGAAATCCGGTGGCACCCCTCACGCAGATCGGCAGGGTCAGGGTCCAAAGACACAAGGGATTTGCCATATTTCTGAAATTCGCTGGCACCCCTCACGCAGATCGGCAGGGTCAGGGTCCAAAAATACATGGGATTTGCCGCATTTCTACAATTCGGTGGCACCCCTCACGCAGATCGGCAGGGTCAGGGTCCAAAAACACAAGGGATTTGCCACACTTCTGAAATTCGGTGGCACCCGTGATGCAGATCCGTAGGGTCAGGGTCAAAAAAACAAACAGATCCCGACACTGCTTCACGGCGGCGCCCAGACCTCATGATTTAGCTTTTGCATCTCCCATTATCCGAGACAGGGGGCCGGCGGCATGGGGCGAAGCCCTTACGGATAAATATTTGCATTGAATAAACTTCTAGGCGCTCCCCCACGCCACTTCAGTCCTTAGAATTGGCGAAAGCCTGCTGTACTAGGGACGCCTGCGACTGGAGATGCTTCCGGCACGCTTCATCATCCCAGGCTATCGTCCTGTTTCAGCTCACGACCCCGATGACTGCGTTCACTTGCTCATTGGCGATCGTAAGTTGCCCCTCCGGCTCCCAGGAACACTCTGCCATCCATCCTGCCCTTCGCAGTTTGCTGCGTAAGAATGCCCTCGCCTTCCCCCCAACAGCATAAAGCTTTTGGAGCTCTGGCGGCCGCTCCGCGGTGGTATAGAGGGTCTTTCCATTCCGAGCGAAAGCAGGATCTTGGAGGGCGTCTTTGAAGATGGCGGAAATCTCCCCAGCATGTCCTGGGGCTACGTCGATGCTGAACTTGTGGCACTTGGATCCCCGGGGGTGTACTGGGCCCAGTTTCTCTTTCAAGGACTCAGGCAAGAATGGGGATAACTTCTCGATCAGACCCTCCGCTTCGGCCCTGGTCACCCCTTCCGACTTGCGGACCTTGAAACCACAGAACCCTTTGAACTCGATCAGTTTGGGGACGAATGCACTAGGCCCCGATCCTTCCAATTCCAGACGCTGGAGGCGAGCTTCGTGATCGTCCAGTCCAGTATGTGCTGCTTCTGTCCTAACCTCGTTATTCTTGATCCTTTCATTGACTGCATCGATCAAATGATTCACCTTTTCATCGAACATGCCCCGGATCTGGTTCAGAAGCTCGGACTGATCACCCATGGGGACTGTTGCTTCGATTGGTTAGGATCCGGGATGGTACAGTATGCAGACCCTTGCAGACCCTTGCAGACCCTTGAGCCAAAATGGCTCAAGGGTCTGCAAGGGTCCTCCTCCAGCCAAAATGGCTCAAGGGTCTGCACCACCCTTCATTCTCCTCGTCCTCCACCCACTCATCCTCCTCTTCTTCTCCCCGCCTCCCCCTCCACCTCCTACATCTCCCGACGACGGCAACGACGACGACGACGACGACGATGAAGACGGCGGCGGCGGCGGCGGCCAGAACCACGACGACGACGACGACGACGACGACGACGACGACGACAACGACGACGACGGCCCGAACGAGTTGAGAGCGCCGGTGCGCACCCAGCGCGCCGAGCTCCGCAGGCGCGTCGAGCGCGACGGACGCCGAGCGCGCCAGCCGATGAGCGCGGGCCGCGCTCATCGTCTGGCGCGGCGGGCGCGGCGGGCGCGGCCGTCCTGAATCGCCTGTTTGAAGCCTTCAGCGTCCGCGTGGTTGGCGGTGACCGCCACCATGAGCGGCACCGGCGCCTCGCCCCTGCCGTCCGCCTCGAGGTGGCCGCTGCCTGCCGCGCGGGCGGGGCCGCTGCGTCGGTCGGTGGCGCCGTCGTCGTCGTCGTCGCCGTCGTCGTCGTCATCGTCATAGTCTTCGTCACCGTCGTCCTGGTCGTCGTCGTCGTCGTCGACGGCGGCAGCCTCCTCCCCCTCATCCTTATCCTAAAATCATTATTACCATCATCGTCATTATCAAAGTCATTACCATCATCGTCGTAATCACCACCATCAAGACTTCCAGCGTCACACTACCAAAAGCTCGATTCAATGTGATATCGCGATGCTCGTCAACAGCATCACAATTGCCGCCATCACCATCGTCATCGTCATCATCGTCGCCATCATCATCATCATCATCATCATCATCATCATCATCATCATCATCATCATCCTCATCCTCATCCTCATCCTCATCATCATCATCATCATCATCATCAGCAGCATCATCACCATCATCAGAATCATCATCAGCATCATCATTACCATTACCATCACCATCATCATCAGCATAAACAGCATCGTCATCATCATCATCATCATCATCATCATCAGCAGCAGCAGCAGCAACATCCTCGTCGTCACCATCATCGTCGTCTTCCTCCTCATCGTCACCAGCATCATCGTCATCATTTGGAGCCTGATCATCATCGCCATAAGCATCATCATCTGAATGATATGAATCATCAGCATCGTCGTCGTCCTCATCATCATCCTCATCATCATCACCATCCTCATCTGCATCCTCCTCCTCATCCTCCTCATTTTCATCAAAAGCATCATCACCAACATCACCATCGTCAGCAGCATCAGCATCAGCATCAGCATCAGCACGATCATCACCATCACCATATCGTCATCATCGTCATCATCATCATCATGACTCACCCTGAGAAGAAATCCGAACAACTGAGCAATTGCCATCACACACCGACTCTGAGGTGCTGCCATGCTCTGCTCTCTGCTCCTGCCGGCTCCCGCGCATCCTCCTCGGACTCCGCAGCGGCGATGAGCTCATCCACGAGCTCGTCCATCCGGCGCTGCACGGCCACATCGCCCGCCACATCGTCGGCGTCCCCGGCGGCAAGCGCCGGCACCCGCGTCGCAGCTGCATCCTGGGCGGCCTCCGAGCCCAGCGACAAGACGATGCCATCCGCCTCCGCGAACAGCTTGGCTCTCTCAGCCGCCGCCCTCCAGCGCTCGTGCCAAGCGACTCGGTACTCTGTCGCCGCCAGATGCTGGCTGGCGCGCCACCTCCTCCAGCACCTCCGCGCTGTCCGCATGGAGCCAGCCGAAAGTCTCCCATGACAGGGCCGCCACCGATGGGCCGTAGCGCCGCGCGCCACGATGCCCACCAGGGCGGCAGCCTGTTAGTCCGTGCGCGGCATGCGGACGGCCAGCGGCGAGCGGACAGTGACATCCAACCCCCACTGGCGGCAATTCCACGGGGAATGTGGCCGCAATGTCCATGATCGACTCCTTGCACGTCGCGGCCTGCTGCCGCCCCCCCCTCAGCCCGCTCCAGCACCCGCCATTGGTAGAGCTCTGGCACGTGGCGCTCCTCGTCCACGGCGTAGCCCGCGCGCCCAATGGCCTCCATCAGAGTCTTGAGTATGCACCAGTGCGGTCGCTGCCTGCCGCGCTGCTACTCGCAGTGCCGAGCGCGCTGGAGCCAGGTCCCCAAGCGCTTGCCACGCGCCTCGCCTGTGGTGCCATCGCACCGGGAGCGCGCGAGAGTATCGCCTCCCCAAAAGAGACCAAGACACCCCCGAGCGCGGCGATCACGAAATGGGCGTCTCGGGATAGCTCCGCCTTCTCATGTGGCATGTCGCGCCAGGCGCATCATCATCATCATCATCATCATCATCATCATCATCATCATCATCATCATCATCATCATCATCATCATCATCATCATCATCATCATCATCATCATCATCAGCAGCAGCAGCAGCATCATCATCATCAACATCATCATCAGCAGCAGCAGCATCATCAGCATCATCAGCATCATCACCATCATCATCGTCATTACCATCATCAACCAAAGCTTCATCATCACCATCATCATCATCATCATCATCATCATCATCAACAACATCATCATCATCAGAATCATCATCCACATCATCATCATCATCATCATCATCATCATCATCATCATCATCATCATCATCATCATCATCATCATCATCATCATCATTATCACCATCTTCTTCATCATTTATCATCTTCATCATCATCACCTTCATCATCATCATCAGAGTCATCAACATCGTCGTCTTCATCATCATCATCATCATCATCATCATCATCATCATCATCATCGTATTCGTCATCATCATCATCATCATCATCATCAGCATCATCCTCATCATCACCATCGTCATTATCATGTTGATCATTATGACCATCATCATCATCATCATCATCAGCATCATCATCGTCATCTGCGTTGTCAGCGTCGGCGTCCCCCTCATCCTCCCCTCCTCGTCCTGCCGCTGAGCATCATCATCATCATGATCATCATCATCACCACCACCAGCAGCAGGAGCTTCACCACCACCACCACCACCACTACCACCATCATCATCATCAGCAGCAGCATCATCATGCTACTTTTTCTTTCTTACCAGCACCACCACCATCATCATCATCACTGGCATCACCATCATCAGCATCACCATCGTCATCATCGCCATTATCATCATCACCATCGTCATCAGCATCATGTCATCATCAGTATCAGCATCATCACTCTCATCTTCATCATCATTATCATCATCTCATCATCAACACAATCATCATCATCATCATCATCATCATCATCATCATCATCATCATCATAATCATCATCATCAGCCTCATCATTATCGTCATCATCATCATCATCATCATCGTCGTCATCTTCATCGTCGTTACCGTCATCATCGTCATCGTCCTCGTCGTTATCGTCATCGTCGTCATCGTGATCATTACCACCATCAATATCATAGTCCTCATCCTCGTGTTTATCCTCGTTGTCGATCTTTCAATAGAAATCATTATACTTTTCATGAATGGCGACGTAATATTCAGCGCTGTATTCATTATCAGAACAACCACTATCACCACCATCATCATCATCGTCGTCATCATCATATGCATGATCATCATCATCATCATCTTCTTCTTCATCATCATCAACATCATCCTCATCGTCGTACAGCAACATCACTAACACCATCATAATCAACATCACTATCACCATCAATATGATCATACAGCCGTCATATGTGTCATCGACGGCATCATCGTCAGCATCGTCATCATCGTCATCATCACTAACATCATCATATCGTCGTCGTCATCATCATCTTCATCAGCAGCAGCAGCAGCATAGTTCGAGTCATCATCATCATCACCATTATCATCATCATCATCATAGCCCTCGTCGGTTTCATCGTCGTCGTCCTCGTCGTCACGGTCATCATCACCATCATCCTCCCCATCGTCCCCCTCCTCCCCCTCCTGCTCCCCAAACCTCCAGCATGCAGAAATCGGGCAGGCCAGTGCTTCCGACCTTGGGCGTCGCCGACGTCGTCGCCAGCGTCACCGTGGTCAGCGTTGTCAGAGTCGGCCTCCTCCTAATCCTCCCCTCCTCGTCCTCCCCCTCGTCATTATCATCATGAGCAGCAGCAGGAGCATCATCAGCAGCAGCAGCAGGAGCATCATCACCACCACCATCATCATCAGCATCATCACAATCATCAGCATCAGCACCATCATCATCATGAGCACCATCACCATCATAAAACTAACAACAGCAACAACTACAACTACAACTACTACTACTACTACTACTACTACTACTACTACTACCACTACTACTACTACTACTACTACTACTACTACTACTACTACTACTACTACTTCTACTACTTCTACTTCTACTACTACTACTACTACTACTACTACTACTACTACTACTACTACTACTACTAATACTACTACTACTACTACTACTACTACTAATACTACTACTACTGGCGGTCTCGTGCACCACATCACCACGGCTCAACCACCTAGGGAAGAGCGTCCTTGTGGCTGCCTCATTGCCAGTATGTAGCACGCACCTCTTCTGGGTGAAAGGGCGGGTCTGACATGCTTGCATCGTCAGGCGCTTGTACCGTGGGTATTTAGACCAACAGCCCAAAGTGAAGCGCCAGCAACGGCACAGCAGCACACGGGGCGACCCCAGCACCGCCACCCAGGCAGACTAGCGCGAGAAAACGCGAGGCACGGTCAGGATGGCAAGCCAAGGGCGGGTCTGACGTGCACGCAGCAGCAGGTGCCAGGCCGAGGGCAGCTGGTCCCTACAGCAAAAAGTCAGGCGCTGGCGGCGGCATAGCAGCACACCGGGCGACCCCAGTACCGCCATCATGGCCTACAAGCGCAAGAAGGCGCGAGAGGAGGCCAAGATGGCAGGCCAAAATGGCCAGGCGCCCGACGGCGACGCTGCAGTACACGGGGCTGCCCCAGCACCGCCAGCGGGGCTAATGAGCACAAGTGCACGTGAGGAGGCCGAGATGGCAAGCCAGCTGGCGAGCCAAGGTGGCTGGGCGCACAGGTAGTCATGCGCCAAGCCGGTGCAAAAGCCACGAGTGCAGCCACGCGCGGGGGGTGCCGCTGTGGGCACACCACCCCACCGAACGTGGCCAGTTAGACAACTCGGCATGGACTCACGTGGCCTGCCAAGGCCCTGGAACCTGCTGGGCATTATCGCTCAGGCCTGCTGGCCTGCTCCCTGCGCAATGGCAGCAAAGACCTGCGACGGCAGCGCCCGCGCCTCCCCGCCGAGGTCGCCGCTCCCCCCCGCCTGTCCTGAGGGCCCAAAGATCTGGCGCTCAAGGTCTGCACCAAGGGCCACGTTCAGGGCTGCAGCGCTTGGGATCTGCTGCGGGAGCGGGCCCGTCTGCGGTGGCGGGTGCGTCGGCGGCGGCGGCGCATCAGGGGGCGCCGTCGGCGGCGGCGGCGGTGGGCCCATGATGGCCGCGGCCTCTGGCGGGACCCCCGCTGGCGGCGGTGGCGGGCCCTGGCTGCCGCGGGCCCCGCTCGCCGGCGGGGCGCTGGCGCTGCGCGCGGGGGCAGCGCGCGGGGCGGCCCCTGTGCCACCCCCGCCGCCCGAGAGGCTGCCCGTCTTCAGGTTGTGGCGGCGCTCGTAGAGCGCCAATTCCCTGCGCGCCATCTCCAGGCGCCCCCTCTTGGCTTTGTTCCGCGCCTTCTTGCTGTAGCCCGCCCATTCTGGGTCGTTCAGTCCCCAGGCGACCTGCGCGTAGAGGTCGGTCCACTCGAACGTGGGCAAGCTCTCCCAGGTGAGCCCCTCCATCAGCACATAGTGGCCCTCCCACTGCGCCTGGTGTGGAGCATAGCGCTTGAAGACAGCGCCAACCGCCAGCGGCTCAACCTTGGGCAGGTACCTCAGGAGGTCCACCGCGCTGATCACTGAGATCCCCTCCTTCTTGAGCTTGTCGTAGCGCAGCAGGGCCTTCAGGTTGCGGATGTCCTCCTCGGGATGCTCCGCGTGCATGTAGCACGCGTGTGGCGGGTCCGCCTCCTCCTCTATGAAATCGACGCAGACTCCGTAGGAGGTCGAGTAGCGCGCCCCGCAGTGGCAGCACCAGCGCTGGCCCGTCCCCCCCGCTGCCTCCTGGGCGCATGAGAGCAGCTGTGACCAGCGATCCGAGCGGATCACCGAGCAGCATCCCCTGGGATTATCCCAGGTCTTGTTGGCCGCGCCCTTGTAGTACATGTTGAACGTGAAGCCCTTGCCGCGGTAGAACTGGCCCGCGTAGTCGCCCATGCGGCGGTAGGCTTCCTGCGCCGAGGCGTTGCCCTGGCACTCCTCTTCACAGGCACGTTTGTGTCCCAGGTGGGCATCTGCGGTCCCCGAGGCTTCCAGGAGACCCCTCTTCAGCCTCCCCACGTCCACCTCCGCCTCCTCGTTCAGCGCGTCGAGCCACTTCTGGACTCCGCCCTGCGCCTCGGCGCCCCTCACCATGTCCTCCTTCTTTTCCAGGATGGGCCCCAGGCCGCCCAGCATATGGGCGCGCATGGTCTCGAATTTGAGGACGCCATAGGCCCGCGCCATGCGCTTAAGCGACTTCTTGGATAGACCGAGCCGCAGCAAAGGCTCGATGTCCGTGACCTCCTTCACGGTCTGGACCTCGGTCAGCTGGAGCCCCATGGTCCTCCGCGTCCGCGTCGGGCCGAGGGTCGTTCTCCCCATCACTGGGAGGCTCTTCCTCGAGGGGCGGGGGTGGCGCACGGGGCGGCCCTGGCACCACCCCCGCCTCCCTCGCCATCGGGCGGCCCACCCCCCTCGCCACTTCTTCCGTGGCTGGGGGGGCGCCCGCACTCCCGGAGTCGATGCCCACCCCCACGCCCTCCGTTGACCTCCGCAAGGCAAGCAAGCCCTCCTCTGAGAGCGCGAAGTCCACCAGGACGCCCATGCCCTCCTCGATGCAGTCGAAGCTCGCACGGAACTTCGCCACCCGCTTGGCGGCATGGTCGATGGGGCCTGGGCCCTTGTTCGCGCGCGCAGCGCGCGTCACGGCATCGCGCTCGGAGATGCCATCCGTCGTCGCCACACAGCTCGAGCACATGTACAGCTTGTACTGCCCCTCTTTGCCCTTCCTCAGATCGGGGTATTTCTCGCTGTGCCCCTTGGCCTCCGCATGGCGGCACATCTCCGCGCAGCTGAGCTCGCCCACGTACTCCACCGCCATGATCTCCCAATCGTCCAGCGCCGTGCACCTCCGACACCAGCCCAGGCGGTGCGGCGGGACCCAGTATGCGCCCATGCAGTGGACGTAGCCCGCCTCAGCGTAGTCCTCCTCCGTCATCATCTCTACGTCTTCGAGCGCGGCTGGCGCGCCGTCACTCGACTGGGGGGCCTGGCCGTAGACGGCTTTGTTGCTGCGTCGGCGGTGGCGTTTGCCCCCATGGCCGCTGAGGGCACCCGTGGTCGCCGCACTCGGGGCTTCGCTGGCGGCCCCGTCGCCCACGGCGCGCTCGCCGTCAGCAGTGCTGCGCGCCCCGCGGCCGCCACGGCCACCCACAGCTTGCTCCCTCAGCTGAAGGTTGTGGAGCGCGGGGGTGAGCGCATCCAGCCCACGGCGCTGCTCCGCTGCGAAGTCAGCATACGTGGCTGCCGCTGCCAGGGCGGCCGACGTCACTGGCACCACCGCCGATGCAGGCATCGCCGAGGCGCCATCGGAGGCGGCGGCGCTGGGGGCGGCACCCGTACCGCCGCCTCCATCGGCGTCCTCAGCGGGGGTCGCTGATTCCGCGTGCACTGTTGGTGCCGTCCGAAAGGTCGCCGCCTCGGACATCATGTCGAACTCCTCGTCTTCGCTCTCCGACGAGCTGACCTGCTGGACAGGGCGCTGGGTCGGCCTTGCTTTGGAGGTTGGTGCCTCCCACGCGGCGCACGTCTTTACGGGCCAAGGCATCGGCGCAGGCTTCGAGAACTTGGGCGCCATCACTTGGTCGGGTGGATGGCACGGGAGGTGCAGCTCGAGAGAATGTGCGAGACAGGTACTCACGAGCCAAACAGCTGACGGGGGAGAGAGGGGAAGGGGAGAGGCTGCACACCGAACCAAGATGGGGCGGCCAACTGCCAAGGCGGGACAAAGATAGCACCGGAAGGCTAAGGACTGAAACCAACGGCTCCAGGCGCGTGGGACCCGTTCATTATGCTGGCGGAAAACGGCCTGACCCCCGTCCGGGACCCTGGACGGGCAGGAGAGGGGGGAAGGGGGCGAGGAAACCACGTCGCGGGCGGGCGACAGAGCAGACGGCGGGCCGCCGACGGCCCCAGGACCCGCGGGGCGGCCCCGATCTTCAACGCCTCTTGACGCCTCTTTAGCCAGCAACCTCGAACAGGTGCTATTGGTAGCATGCGGGCTCAGTCCACATGGGCTGCGGGAGCATCTCAAGCCAGAGATTAGGAGCATCAAAAGAGTGACATGCCGAGACCACAGCATGCACAAAGCGGGAAGGCGACACAACGTGGCGTGCAGAACAGACATGACAATGCAGAAGCACACTATGCGCGCGACAAAGGGACTGAACAAAACCGTGCGCACTGCAGATGTGACTAATCTTTTACGACTGGCCAGGGCAGCAGGAACGGGAGTGGGGGGGGGAGGGTCAGTAAGCACACGCAAATGGGGCGGGGCCACAGCTAGTCAAGACTGGACACTCGGGGCGGCCCTGCGTCCAGCCCCGCTGCGCCCCCCGTCGCCAGGGCGACCTGCTCCGCAATTTGGCCCTGCAGGGCGTTGGCCACTGCCGAGCGCAGGGCTGCACGTGCCGCGGGTCGCTCGGCCTCAGGCAATTCCCCTGCGGCACGGCGCAGCCACGTCTCAGCCTCTGCGCCCCATCGGCCGTTGACATCTAGAACAAAGGGCACCAGGCCCGAAAATGGGTACCTACGGTGCTTCACTTTCTCTCTGCGCTGCAGGGCTGCTTGGCGCGGCCGCCCCGCCTGGGCCACAGCCACCTCGTCCACCAAGCTGATGTCGAGGCGAACTCGGCCATGGATGCCTCGATGGTAGACCACGCCCAGTGTGGCCGCACCTTGCTCCTCCGTGTACCACTCTGGGATGACCTGCTCCAGCAGGGCATGGTGGCCCATCCCGCGCAGCCAGAGCGCCACGGCGTCTCGGATGGCATTGTGGCGACGCGTCGGGCCGCCTCCCCTGGGACAGTTGAGCGCATGAACGCCTCGAACGTCCACCGTGCGGCCGCACGTCGGGCCGTGCTGCGCCATCGCCCGCGCGGGCGCCGCTGGTCGGTTCAGGCACGTGCACTCGGACTGCAGCAGCGGCAGGTGCATGCGCCTCTTGGCTGCAATGCAGAACGCGCGGTCGGCGAGGGCCGAAACCCCCTCGAAGTTATCCAACCAGGCGCCCGCTGAGCTGCCCGAGGCACTGTGCACCGCCGCCGCTGCCGTCACTGGCAGCGCAGTCAAGAACGTCTTGGT
The DNA here is from genome assembly GCA_963575745.1 of Prorocentrum cordatum. NCBI lineage: Eukaryota > Dinophyceae > Prorocentrales > Prorocentraceae > Prorocentrum > Prorocentrum cordatum. Next base: position 393,357 of record CAUYUJ010006114.1, read on the forward strand.
GACGTGATCCCGCACGCGCTGGGTGCACGTCTTCTGGCCCTTGCCCTTCCGCCCCTCCAGAAGGCCCTGCCAGCGGTCGCTCTGCGGGCGACGGCCGCCCGCCAGCCGCCCCTGCTCCTCGTCTGCTGCTGAGAGGGCACGGCCAAGGCCTGGCCACCTCCGGAAGAGGCCGATCGTCGTCGACTCGGAGCTCCTGGGCTGCCGCGCGAATCCCAGCTTCCCAGGATGCCAGGAGGGCGGCGGGGCCGCGCTGCTCAGCGCTGCCACGGCCCAGACCTCCGTCGCTGACCTTCATGAAGATCTGCTCTCGGGGGGCAGCCGTGACCCCGAGCAGGGCGTCGACGAAGGCGACCACTCCATCATCCACCCTGCGGGTCCACGCCGCCGCGAGCGGGAGCGCCCGCTGGACGTGGACGCAGGCGCCCCTCGACCAGATCCGCATCAACTGGAATGCGTCAAAGGCAGAGAGCCCATGCCTGCGCAGCGCCAGAAGCTCCTTGAAGTAGCGGTCCTGCTTCTGGAGGAAGGCTTCGCCGCAGGGGAGTGGCGTGGCGGCGCTCGGGGCGGCCCCGGCGCCGCCAGCCTGCCCGCGGCCCCCCTCATCGAGGTCCTCTGGGACGGCGAAGTCCGCGAGCGGGACGCCCCTCCAGTCGGTGCCCACGTCGTGGTTCGTGTAGGCCAGGGTGGACCCCACCGCCTTGAGCTTCTGGACGCGGCACCGGGCGCACTCTGCAAACTCGGGCGGCAAGACAGCTTGGGGATCGGGGGACCATATCTGGGTCTTGGACATATTGAGCTTCATTCCCGTGGGCCTCGACGCGGGCTCGCCACGCATCCAGGCCGCGGAACACAGCGGCCGCGGTGCCCACGAAGTACGCGTCGTCCAGGAAGGCCAAGCAGTCCCCTTCCGTGTCCACCGCGCGCACGGCCATGCGGCCGATGCTGAGAACGTCCGCAGTGCCGACCGCGTAGAAGCCTGGACTCATAGGGCAGCCCTGGTCAAGGCCGCGGATCTGGTCGACCAGCTGGGCGGGTTGCGACCCGCCACCCGCCACGTGGCGCGTTCGGGCGGGAAGCCAGGCTTCCGCCAACGGGGCCAGCGCAGGCACTTTGGTGCGCACGGCCTCCTTCACCAGGTCGCGGGGGATGTTGCTGAACGAATCCCAGAGGTCCACCGCCACCACCCACTTGCCTGGGCTCGAGTTGGCCATCGTGCATAGGCGCCGATGGAGGGCACCACATCCGTCCTTGGCGAGGCCGAACTGCTGGTCCCCCACCGCCGTCCGCATGTCCTCGCGGTGGACCTTGGCAGCGCTGCGGCCCACCATGCGGCGGGCGACGCTTCCGCAGCCCAGGACTCGCACATCCCCAGGGGTTGCCTTGGGGACGCCTGCGAGGCGCGCCGCCGTCAGGGCGGCTAGCGCCTCAGGGGGGAGGTCCCCGATGGCCAGTCGTGCCAGCGCGTTGGCCACCGCCTCTGCCCCATCCTCATCGCATTTGAGCGGGGCCCAGTGCTCGTAGCGTCCTCCTCCAGGCCCCGCCCCTCCACGGCGGGGGAAGCGGCCAAACTGACGTTTGAGGTGGTTGGCCACACGGCGGTGGAGTTCTGCTGCGCCGCCGAGCTCGTGGGGAGCCGCGGCTGGCGGCATCGCCACGTCGGCTCCCGCCCCTGCGGACCCTCTCCCTGGCCCATGCGGGGCGGCCCCAGTGCCAGGGAGAGGGCCCCACTCGCCTGGGCGGGGCGCCTCAGGCTGCTGGGTGGTGCTGAACTTCCTCACCACCGCCGCTGCGTCCGCCATGTCCCCCTGGGGCCACACTGCCGCTGACGCCCGAGACATTTCTCCAGCTCGTGCGAGCTCGGTGACACGGCGTACACGGGCTGCGACGTGATCCTCGCGGCCCTTCGTGGTGACCGCGGTGCGCGTCTGGTCCTCCATGGAAAGCCAGGCGACATCCCACTGGCCGTCCTGGATCCACCGCAGGCGCTCCTGGAGGCGCTCACGCCGTGTCGTCGGGGTCGGGGTCGCACTTTCGCTGAACAGCAGTCCGTCCAACGAAAGGAACACCTTCCACAGCCTCGTCAACGTACTCGACGTCTGAGCATCGTTACCCTGACGGGCCTGTTCGATTGCCAAACACAGCCGCACCTACAACTACTACTACTACTACTACTACTACTACTACTACTACTACTACTACTACTACTACTACTACTACTACTACTACTATCACTACTACTACCACTACTACTACTACGACGACGACGACGACGGCGACGACGCTTACTACTACTACTACTACTACTACTACTACTACTACTACTACTAGTACTACTACTACTACTGATACTACTACTACTACTACTACTACTACTACTACTACTACTACTACTACTACTACTACTACTACTACTACTACAATAACAACAACAGCGATAACCACAACAACAACAACAATAACATCAACAACAATAACAACAACAGCAACAGTAACAGCAACCGCAACAGCAACCACCACAACAACATCAACATCAACATCAACATCAACATCAACAACAACAACAACAACAACAACAACAATAATGGTCGTCGTCAGCGTCATGAGGGAACGCTCTGGCCAGCATTTCGAGGCGGACCCCGCCCTGGCGACAAGGATGCCCTGGGAGGCCCAAAAAGGCCCCCCAAAACGTCCGGTAGCCTCGACCCTCGATCGTCGGTCATCTGTTCCCGCTCGTCCCGCGGCTTCCGTGCCACCTTTGCCACGCACGCGGATCTTCGCGTTGGTGGCGGTGTTGATCTCCCTCATGTTGCGGCCGCCCCTGCCGATCAGCATGGGCACGATGTCAAATTCTGGATGCCTCGGGGGAGAGGAGTGAGAAAAGAGGAGGGAAGAGGAACACGCCTGCACGTCCGAGCGCCGAGAGCGGGGAAAGGAAGGGCAAGAGCAATGAGAAAAGAAGGAGGAGGACGGACAAGGGAGGAGGCATGACGGAGGAGGTAAGGACGAAGATAGAAGACGGAAAAACAACGTAAACATAAACCTCGAGAGGTCCGCGCGGATTTCTTGGATCGGCGCTGGAACCCCCTTCCCTCGCGGGTGGAGCGCGCCGCTGGGGGGACCAGCGCCGATCCAAGAAATCCGCGCGGATCTCCGAAAGTTCGGTTTGTGACGTTTTCACAAATCTTCAGGAGGAGGGAGGATAGGAGGAGGAGGTGGAGAAAGAGAAGGAGGAGGAGGGGAAGGAGGAGGTGTGCTGCCCCACAGATGGAGGAAAGAGAGAGAGAGAGAGAGATCCAGGTCAGAGAAACAGGGTAGGGGTGGGGACGTCTATCCGACGAGTTTCTCAGAAGAGCCGTTTTGTCCCACGCCTGGGTTTCATCCCCAAGCGGGGCTCTCCGACAGGACACCCCCCCACCCTAAAAAAATCCGCCTCGGGAACGGGGCCATCCCTTCGGGACTGGGCCGCAGCGCGAGCCTCGAGCTCGCGCTGACTCATCGCCTCCGCATACGAGCGGTCTCTCAGACCGAATGCAAACAGCCCCGCGGCAAGGAGGAGGAGGAGCAGCACAAGCAGCAGGAAGGGGAGGAGGAGGAGGAAGTGGAGCAGGAGGGGGAGCAGGAGGAGGAGAAGAGGAGGGAGGAGGGAGGAGGGAGGGCAGGAAGGCAGGACGAGGAGGCTGGGATGGGCATCGCCACGGAGCGAGTGGCACACGCCTCTTGTGAAGAAAGATGTAGCACCAAAGGCGGGCCGTCGGCCTCCTCCACGGCCTGCGCAGGGGGCGAGGGGCAGGGCTGGCGGAGGACAAGACGGCAGGATGCTTGGCACACACGAGCCAGCCGTGTGCCCTCCCTCCTCCCTCCTCCCTCCTTCTCCAGGCGTGGGCTTGAGCCGACGGAGACATTTCCCGTCGGTGCATTTTGGTTTGTGGCGCCCCCAGCCCGACCAGCAGCCCGCGCCCAGGGCGTCGTTTCCCGAGCGACCCCGACCTGCCATGGCTTACGAGATGCCACCGGCGTTGGCCCCGCGGCTGGCCCCGAGGCCCGAGGCGGCAGCGCTCTGCCGCCTGGGCTATGCAGCCCGGCGCAGAAGGCCGATCTGGGGCGCCGATGTCGCCACCCTGGCGCTGCGCCTTCGCGCCGCCCTTCGGCCTGCCGCTGGTGCTGCTCCTCAGCGACCCGCTCAGCGACCAGTTCATGCAGATCCTCTACCTGACGTTGTTCTCCGGACGGCCGGGCAGCCACGTGATGGCGATGCTCTTCGGCCAGGTGACGGAGATGCCTTATACTCTCGTGTCCAAGAAGGGGAGCCTCCTGCTGCTGCCGCCGGGCTGCAGCCGCTGCCCCAGGACAAGCCGACCATGGAGATGCAGTTGCAGCCACTGTTTGCCGCTGCCATTCATGTTCCAAGACCGCTCACACTGCGCGTCCCCGCGCACGCGCCGGACGAGCAGGACGCCGCTGGCCGGTGCCAGGAGGAGCCGCCGCAAGTGCTGCCGCGCAGCAGCTGGGCGCAGGGCACGCTGCCCGCGCGCCGGCCACAGCGACGGTGCAGCACGGCTCTCACCAGGCACCTGGCGCGCCGCGCGAGGGGAGGATGGCAGGTCGCCTCCTACTCCCAGCCGCGGCAGCGATCGGTGAGACGCTGGGCTGGGCGCAGGGCACTAACGCCCCGCCGCCGCAGCCCCAGCAACGGCTTGAACGACGACGGCAGCGCGGGAGCAGGCGCGACAGACGACTCCAGCGAGATCGGCGAGAGCGAGCTGCAGGAGCAGGCCAAGGTCCCGGACGACCTCGACGAGGACGGCGTGGACGCGGCTAGCCTGCTGCAGCCTGACCAGGAGCAGGCGCCGTGCTCCAGCCCCCGCGCGGCGGGCGGCGAGGGCCCCGGCCTCCTGCAGCCGGTGGGGGCTCAGGTCCACTTGACTGGGCTCAGAGAGGCCACTGCCTTCAACGGAATGTCGGCCGTGATCCTGACCGTGGTCCCCGCCAAGGCGATGTACCAGGTGCGTATGGATGACGGCTCGATCCGGACAGTCAGGGCCGTGAACGTCCGCTCGGGACCAGGATCTGCACAGGGTGGCGATGAAGCCGCAGACGTGTGCCACACCATCGACGAGGCGGACATCAGCTCTGGCGCCCGAGGCGGCGAGGCCAAGGATGGTCTGCTGCCCTCCGAGCCCGCGGCGAGCTCCACCACCGTCTCGCAGGCGGTCTGCGGCGCCCTCGACGACGAGGCCATGAGCAGCCCGGCCTCCGCCCCGGCCCACGTCGTTCAAGGGAGGGTGAGCATGTGCATTGCAGAGGCTGACTTGCTCGACGCCGCCGTTCCTCCCGTCCGCTGTGCCGACTCGGTGATTGAGGCGAGGCTCGCCCATCGCCCGCCCCCGTGCTCTGGGATTTCCCACGATTTTCTTTTGTGCCGCATCTACAGCAGATCGGCGCACGGTCGCTCCGGATGGCGCTGAGCGCGAGTGTTGTGCCGCGCCAACCAGGCGGTCCTGGCCCGAAGGAGGTCCGGCCGCCTCGCATCCAATGATCTCACACGTTGCCTCGCAGGTGTCCCCTCGAGGCTCTCGCTGCCGTGCCTGCCGTCCAGCAGGCGTGGCGCCACAGGCCGTGCCTGCCGTCCAGCAGGAGTGCCGCCGCCGCTCGGGCTGGCCCGCCTACGCGCGGGACAGCCTGGGCCGACCAAATCTTTGCCTCGCAGGTGTCCCCTCGAGGCTCTCGCTGCCGTGCCTGCCGTCCAGCAGGCGTGGCGCCACAGGCCGTGCCTGCCGTCCAGCAGGAGTGCCGCCGCCGCTCGGGCTGGCCCGCCTACGCGCGGGACAGCCTGGGCCGACCAAATCTTCGGACGGGCCTGAGAAGGGATCGGGCCTTCCATACCCTCAACCTGGCTACAGGCCAGGTTCGAGCCAGCCCATTATAAGGGCCACTGCACGTCGTCATCGACAAGACGCAGAGTTCCACCACCACCTCCTTCTCCTCCTCTTCCTCCTCCTCCTCCTCCTCCTCCTCCTCCTCCTCCTCCTCCTCCTCATGCCTTCCTTATCCTCCTCCTCCTCCTCATCATCATCATCATCCTCCTCCTCCTCCTCCTCCTCCCGTTCCTCCGCCTCCTCCTCCTCATCATCATCCTCCTGCTCGTCCTTGTCCTCCTCTTATTATTGGTAGCGGTTTATTATTAATCGTGTTTGTATTACTACTGTTGGTACCATTCAGATTATTACCATTATTATTACAACTAGTAACAGTATGGCTCTTACTGTAGTGATGACGATTCTTCGTTATCTAAGTAGTAATGCTCGTCGTGCTGTTGTCATTCTTCGCCTAGGTAGAGTAGTGTCGTTAGTAGTGCCCGTATTGTTCGTATTGGAATCCTTCGTGTTTCGAGTACGATTAATCGTAATGATAATCGTATGGCTAGGTGCACTGATATTGCGATTATAAACGTCGTTGGTATTCTTAGTAGTAACATTGATATATGCGCAGTAGTGGGATATGTATTAGTATGGTGTGCGTCTGTTTGTGTAAGTATTAGCATTCGTCGTTCTGCAATTAAGAGGAGTCTCAAACGTCGTGCTACCAACAGACAAATTAGGAATAATGCCACGTTTACTCTAATATACTGGTAGTAGTCTCATGGCTAGTAATACTATACGTAAGTGTTACTTGATACTAGTGGTAATGGTCTTCGCCCGTTCCATCATGTTACGATTTGCCATCTCATTATTAATAAGTATCGTGTGATGTGTCCCCCTCCTTTTCCTCTTCCTCGTCCTCCTCCTCCTCTTCCTATTCCTCCTCCTCCTCCTCATCATCATCCTCTCCACCCCCCGCCTCCTCCTCCTCCTCCTCCTCCTCCTCCTCCTCCTCCTCCTCCTCCTCCTCCTCCTCCTCCTCCTCCTCCTCCTCCTCCTCCTCCTCCTCCTCCTCCTCCTCCTCCTCCTCCTCCTCCTCCTCCCTTTCCTCCTCATCATCCTCTTCCTTCTCTTCCTCCTCCTCATCCTCCTCCCCCTCCCCGACGCCACAACATTCACAACCGCGAGGGGGACATGCGTGAACGATCCCCACGGCGGCCAGGCAAGGGAGGGGGAGGACGGCCACTCTCTGCGTCCCGAACCCCACCGCCCAGCCACGGAGGACAGGCTGCTGCGGTCCCTCCAGAGCGAGAGCAGCCAGGCTCCAGACCTGCAGCGAAGGTGCTGCTAGGTTCGCCGAGGGGGGAGAACCTGCCATGAGGAGGAGGCTGGGTACCCGCGCAGACCAGAGGAGACAGCGCAGGGGGCTCGCTCGACCAGTGACGGCGCCAACGACACCAGGCGCACAGAGGAGCAACTGGCACAGCAGGGCCGCCGACTGGCTCAGGCTGCTCGAGCCGCCGCACTCCGAGCAGCAGCTGAGAGCCTGGAGGCCACCAGAGGAGCTAAGCGGGCAGGACCGCCTGATGGCCCGCCAGCAGAGGAGCAGACCAAGAGGGCCCGCGCAGTCTCGCGCGACGAGTGGCACGCCAGCCTGGCACCGCCAGCGGGCCTGCCGCCGCCAACCAGGAGGGGCTGCGGAAGGCACGCCAGAGCGGACCCGTAGTGGGAACAGGATCAGGGCCGCGGCTCCCGAGGCGGCAGGCGCCCGCGCCAGTCGGGCCAGGAGGCAAGGCGCCGTCGATCCGCCTCCTCATGCGGTAGACGGCGCCCGCCGCTCGGCGCAGACGGCCGAGCCGCGGGCGAGAGGGCGGCGCTGACGGCCGCCGCCGCGCAGGCCCTGAGGCCCCGCCGCGGCCGCCCGGCGGCGCGGGACGGCCGCGCGCCGCGCGGACACGACGCGTGCCCCCCCCCCCACACACCCTAAGAGCTGCCCCAAGAGCTGCTCCTCCTCCTCCTCCTCCTCCTCCTCCTCCTCCTCCTCTTCTTCTTCTTCTTATTATTCTTCTTATTATTATTATTCTTCTTCTTCTCCTTCTTCTTCTTCTTCTTCTTCTTTTTCTTATTTTTCTTCTTATTATTAGTCTTATTATTCTTCTTATTCTTCTTCTTCTTCTTCTTCTTCTTCTTCTTCTTCTTCTTATTATTATTCTTATTCTTCTTATTATTATTATTCTTCTTCTTCTTCTTCTTCTTCTTCTTCTTCTTCTTCTTCTTCTTCTTCTTCTTCTTCTTATTATTCTTATTCTTCTTCTTATTCTTCTTATTCTTCTTCTTATTCTTCTTCTTATTCTTCTTATTCTTCTTATTATTCGTCTTATTCTTCTTCTTATTCTTCTTCTTCTTCTTCTTCTTCTTCTTCTTCTTCTTCTTATTCTTCTTCTTATTATTCTTCTTCTTCTTCTTCTTATTCTTCTTATTCTTCTTCTTATTCTTTTTCTTATTATTCTTCTTCTTCTTCTTCTTCTTCTTATTCTTCTTCTTCTTATTATTCTTTTTCCTCTTCTTCTTCTTCTTCTTATTCTTCTTCTTTTTCTTCTTATTTTTTTTCTTCTTCTTCTTCTTATTCTTATTCTTCTTCTTATTCTTCTTATTATTCTTCTTATTCTTATTCTTCTTCTTCTTCTTTTTTTTCTTCTTCTTCTTCTTCTTCTTCTTATTCCTCTTCTTCTTCTTCTGCTTCTTCTTCTTCTTCTTCTTCTTCTTCTTCCTCCTCCTCCTCCTCCTCCTCCTCCTCCCTCCTCCTCTCCTCCTCCTCCGTCCTCCTCCTCCTCCTCCTCCTCCTCCTCCTCTCTCCTCCTCCTCCTCCTCCTCCTCCTCCTCCTCCTCCTCCTCCTCCTCCTCCTCCTCCTCTCTCCTCCTCCTCCTCCTCCTCCTCCCTCCTCCTCCTCCTCCTCCTCCTCCTCCTCCTCCTCCTCCTCCTCCGCCTCCTCCTCCTCCTCCTCCTCCGCCTCCTCCGCCTCCTCCTCCGCTCCTCCTCCTCCTCCTCCTCCTCCTCCTCCTCCTCCTCGCTCCTCCTCCTCCTCCTCCTCCTCTTCCTCCTCCTCCTCCTCCTCCTCTCCTCCTCCTCCTCCTCCTTCCTCCGCCTCCTCCTCCTCCTCCTCTCCCTCCTCCTCCTCCTCCTCCTCCCCTCCTCCTCCTCCTCCTCACTCCTCCTCCTCCCCTCCTCCTCCTCCTCCTCCTCCTCGCTCCCCCCTCCTCCTCCTCCTCCTCACTCCCCTCCTCCGCCTCCTCTCTACTCCTCCTCCTCCTCCTCCTCCTCCTCCTCCTCCTCCTCCTCCTCCTCCTCCTCCTCCTCCTCCTCCTCCTCCTAGGTGGCTTCAGCGCCGCGGCCGTTTGCGTATTCATGTTTCGCACGGCCCAATTCGCTCAGCCCAATCGCCAGGTGCCCGAAGGGCGGGCCCTGGTGCATGGCCGATGTGTGTGTCGCTTACCTTGTGCGACCTCCTCTGCTGCGCGACGAAGGGCACGGGCGCGTCGGGTGGCCGCGCGCCAGGCCCAAGCTGGCGCCAGGCACCTTCCTGGCCATCCTCAGGCCCGCGCCCGCGCTGGACACGGTGGTGAACCTGACCAGCCTGCCCGCGGCCGCAAGTGCTGGGCTTGCTTCGCAGTGGTTCCGTGCTGCCGTTGCTGTGCGCACGCCTCTTCGCAGTCAAGCCGCCGTGTACCATCCTGCTGGTCTTCGTGCCGCTCCTCATGCCGACCCTGCGACGGATGACGACAGCGACAGTGCAGCGCCGTCCCTGAGCATCGTCGACTCCGACGTATTTGCATCGTGCTGGTCGAGCTGTGGCGATCGTGCGGATGCCGAGGGTGGTTTTCCTGGAGCCGATGGCGATCCAGGCGCTGCTCACGTTGGCCGTGCTGCCGCTGCTCAGTGGGGTGTTTTTTTCGCCGACCTCCGTCGTGAAGGGCTTCGCGATGGAGCCGCGGATGTCCCTGGCCCCGTTGAAGATGCTACCGATGTCCCTCGGGCCGTCCATCTGGGTGACGGCGTGGGCTCGGGGGATGGCCTCCTGGTCTCCGACGGCGAAAGTGCGTCAAGCCGCTATCCTTTAGGGGAGACATAAGACTCGGGTGCGGGGGACTCGGGTTGGCCTGACGGGGCCATCATAAAAATGACGAGGCCCAATCAGAAATTTGACGCGAACTCCCGCTGCAAACATCCCACGAAAGCTGGACCGTCAAAATCCAGGACGCGCTCGTCAAAAAACGTCGGCAAACCCGAGTTCCGGCTTACTCGAGTCTTAGGTTTCCCCGATCCTTCCTCGAGTACGGCCGACTCGTGCGATTCCGTGTACGAACGCCGTTATGGTAGTGATGTGCTTGGTGCTGAAGCCGCTGGTGGAAACGGTGACGCTAGGCTTTGTGAAGCCGCCGCAGCTGCTGAAGGAGCAGACCCGGGCGCTGGAACCGGTATGGCGCGCAGCTCTGGAGGGCTGGTGGTCGACAGTGGCATGGCACGGCGCAGGGACTGCAACGTGAACGTGCCCTCTGACGCATCTTTCCCCTCCTCTAGCGTGCTCGGCTGTGCGTGTTGACTCTGGCTTGTGGGAGGGGGAGCGGGGCCGGTCTGCCGACCCCCGCCTCCGCGGGGGGCGGTGGTGAGGGGGGGAGCGGGATGGGAAGAGCAAGGGCGCGTGCACGCCGCCGAGAGGAGCGCTGCCGAGTCGGGATGGTATATGAGAGGGGGAGCGGAGCCTGTATGCCGACCCCCGCTTCGGCGGGTGCGGTAGTGAGGGG
>CAUYUJ010006114.1:404117-436617 GCA_963575745.1 Prorocentrum cordatum
CGCCTCCTCCTCCTCCGCCTCCCCGTGTCCTATCGCACCCCGAGGCCGGATTTTAGGGCGGGCCAGGCGTTTCGCCGGAGACTTCCTCACCATGTATGACTCTGAAGCTTAAAAATAGCAACCATTTCACAGATGGAGGGCGGGTCGTTTTCAGAATGTGGCTCTCGCCTTGGCGCCGCGCACATTCGTTTTCAATATTTGCAAGAGTTTGACAGTTTGACCCATTGAGGGCGGATCGTTTTTAAAATGTGGCTCTCGCCTTAGAGCAGCGCACATTCGTTTTAAACATGCGCAAGCGTTTCACAGATTAAGGACGGGTCGTTTTCAAAATGTGGCTCTCGCCCTAGCGCCACGAACATTCTTTCTGCAAGAGCTTCACGGATTGAGGGCGGGTGGTTTTTTAATGTGCCTCTCGCCTCAGCGCCGTGCACATTCGTTTTTACAAATTGCAAGAGCCTCACGGATTGAGGGCAGTTCCTTTTCAAAATGTGGCTCTCGCCTTGGCGCCGCGCACATTCGTTTTAAAACTTTACAAGAGTTTCACGGATTCCCATGATCAACGTACCAGCAATGGTGTTTTGGAAGATTTAGGATTATGCCGGTGCAACAGCTATATTGATTCGCGGTGTTGCCAACAAATGGCGTTCTGGCACGATTCCAGATAGGCAAGACGCAGCAGTCAGGTTCATCCGTGGCGTGGAAATCCCGAGAACAATGTTTTGGCATGCTTCAAGGTCTTCAAACGATTGTCTTCCAGCGAGGCAGTTCCCTCAATGGAAACGAACCGTTGTAGGGCCTTAAGGAAGCTTGGATGGAGGGTTAATTCCACCATCGTTGATGACTCTTGGGTTTACACTGGTCCTCCTCCTCCTCCTGGTCCCCCTTCTCCTCCTCCCTCTCCTCCTCCTCGTCCTCCTCCTCCTCCTCCGCCTCCCTCCTCCTCCTCCTCCTCCTCCTCCTCCTCCTCCTCCTCCTCCTCCTCCCTCCTGCTCCTCCCCTACCCCACCCCGACTCCACCTTCCTCCTCCTCCCCCCCCCCCGCCTCCTCCACCTCCTCCTCCACCTCCTCCTCTTCTCCTCCTCCTCCCTCCTCCTCCTGCTCCTCCTCCTCCTCCTCCTCCTCCTCCTCGTCATCATCATCATCAGCAGCAGCATCGTCAGCAACATCATCATCATCATCATCATCATCATCATCATCATCATCATCATCATCATCATCATCATCATCATCATCATCATCATCATCATCATCATCATCATCGTCATCGTCATCGTCACCATCATCATCACCACCACCATCATCATCATCACCACCAGCATCAGTATCATCAGCAGCAGCATCAGCATCATCATCATCATCACCACCAGCATCAGTATCATCAGCAGCAGCATCAGCATCATCATAATCATGATCAGCATCATCATCAGCATCATCATCATCAGCATCATCATCCTTTTCCTCCTCCTCCTTTTCCTCCTCCTCCTCATCAGTCTCCTCCTCCTCCTTCTCCTCATCCTCCTCCTCCGCCTCCTCCTCCTTGTCCTCCTCGTCCTCTTCCGCCTCCTCCTCCTCCGCCTCCTCCGCCTCCTCCTCCTCCTCCTCCGCCTCCTCCGCCTCCTCCTCCTCATCTCCCCTCTTCTCTACCTCTCCTCCATATATATATATATATAAACATATATAGATATACAAGTGTACATATGTGTGTAGATAAGTCCCCACTATTGCACCCCGGACGTGTCGATGGGGCAGGCCGGGCGTTCCGACTGAGACCTCGTCACCGCTTATGACCTTCAAGCTTGAAATGTTCAACAGTTTCAAGGATGGAAGGCGGATGGTTTTAAGAACGGGGTTCCCGCCTCAGCGCCGCGCACATTCGTCTTAACAGTTTGCAACAGCTTCAAGGATGGAGGGCGGCTGGTTTTCAAAATGTACCTCTCGCCTTAGCGCTGCGCGCATTCGCCGAAAAATTGTGCAACCGTTTCAATGATGGAGGGCGGGTCCTTGTCAAAATGTGGCTTTCGCCTTCGAGCCACGCATGTTCCTCGTCAAAGATTGCAACCTTTTCAACGACCCGTAGGGTTGAAGTCCCAGGAATGGCGTTCTGGCACGACTTGGGATTGCCAGGACGCAGTGGTCACTTTGATTTGCGGTGTTGAAGTCCCAGGAATGATCCTCTGGCACGGTTCGGGGCTGTCAGGAAGCAACAATCACGTTGATTCGCGGCGTTGAAATCCCAGGAACATTGTCTTGGCACGAAAGAAGATTATCCGATGGTTGCCTTCCAGCGTGGCACTTCCAGTAACGAACATCACCATACGGACACATGAGGAGGGAACTTTGAGGGAGGGTTTACTACAGCATCGTTGGCGCATCCAGTGCTTAAACTGGTCCACATCCCCCACCTCCTCCCTCCTTTTCTTCCTCCTCCTCCTCCTACTGTTCCTCCTTCACCTCTCCCCCCTCCTCCTTTTCTTCCTTCCTTCCCTCCATCCCTCCCCCCCTCCCTCCCTCATCCCCTCATCCGTCCTCCCCTTTTCCATCCCTCGCCCTGCCCCTCCCGTTCACCCCAAGCGTTCGTCAACGGAAGGGGGGTGAATCAATACGAAGCGGGGAAACCGCGCACATTTCCAGCATCTCTTGGGCCTGCGGTGGCAGCTATGGGGGCCGTCGGGGGCCTCTTTTGAGCGCCGCTCTCCTGCACTCCTCGGCCGCCACTTTCCGCTCATCGCCCGCACCGAGCGCCCGATCATCCCTTCCCTCTTCCCCATCATTACGGCAGGTTCATGTCGTGACGACTTGCGGGCTGGTTTCTGACACTGCGCGGATTGCTCCACCTTGCGCGATCACGGCTTGCCCGAAACCGCAAATCGTTCAACGTCGCCCGATTCTGGGCCACTTGCAGCGATCAAGCGCGAATGCTCGCATAAGGGTCGCCGCCGCGTCCACACGACACGAACCTGCCGCGCACTTTGAACGCAGGAAAAATCACCTCCCACATCGTGGGGCTCCCCACAACTTCAACACTGCGATCGGCGGCCTCCCAACACCGCCAGGGGCGCCAAAACCAAGCAAAATTGAGCATGGCGACGCGTGCGCCGCTGAGGCCGCCGTTCGCTGCCCAGTACCGACTGGGTCACGAAACGGTGCGTCCTCCAGTGACGTTCGTGGTGCCATGGTGCAGGTACCCCGGAAAGGCGGGAGGGCTACGAAAAGAACACGAGCGATGACGCGGGTCGCCGCGCCAATAGCGCGTCCGCCTGCCGCGCAACGTCGCGGCCGGTGGGCGGCGACGTACCTCGCGCGGCCCCGCCTAGCCACCTACGCGGAGCGCGAAAGGCGGACGGCGCGACGTGCCCGCGAAACGTGCCGCCCAGCCTGAATTGCGGCGCCGACAGACGCCTGCAGCAACGGAAGCACGCCGCCACGTGCCTCGACTGGCGGACACGCGGCCCGATCGCGGGGCGCGAACTTACTCGCTGGTTTGAACCGCAACATCAAGTTTTTGTGGCCCCACCATGAGCGTTCCGTCAACGCGAGAAGGCATCGCGAACTGATTTGCAGGAGCTGCCTTGCAGCACGGCTTCTACCGCCACCGAGAATTTGACAAGTCGTGCGCGAGGAGATGTCGCGCGCGGGAACATGATGTTTGCCATCAGCGGCGCCCGGAAGGGCGAGAACTGGAACACGAGGCTTTTCCAAGCCCCGAATCTGGCCGAAATCGGCACGCTCCCACAACGCCGAGCCCAGCATAGCCAGCATGGCGGAAGTCGGACGCCATTCCCGCCTGCGCCCAGATCAGAAGCGTGGGCGGGAAAGCGATGGTCCAGCTGCATGCGCCTGGCCATTTCTCGAATAACCCGAAGCAGCCGTGGCAGCCCCGACCCGTCGATCGGACGAAGTGGGCAGAAGGATCCAATCCTCAGCCGCTCAAACTGGTTGGCCGGGCGTTTGCCGGCGGACCCGCCGCCGCTCCACATGCCGAACCTCTACATGCCGCCACGCTGGTTCCCGGCAGGCTGCGCTGTCCGGCGGAAAGGGACGAGGAGGGGAGAGGAGGAGGAGGAGGAGGAGGAGGAGGAGGAGGAGGAGGAGGAGGACAAGGAGGAGGGAAAGCAGCGACCGCAAGCAGACAGGCCGGGCCAGGGGCCGGGAGAGAAGAGCCACCCGCGACGAGGCTACGGATGGACCCTACGGCGGCGACCTGAACGGACTGGCCGCCCGAGCCCAGCACGATGCGGCTTGTTGGGGATTGTCCTCTGCGAGATCCATCCACCGCCCCGCCGAGGAAGGGCCAGACGGCGCGTGGGAGGGTCGCCGGCGCGACGTTGGCGAATGGGCGCGGGGGGCGCCCGTGCTGCCCAGCAAGGGCGGGGGGGGAGGGCGGGGGGCGCTAGACAGCGCCTGCCGTGGAAGCCGGCGTGGCCGCGGCCAGGCGAGCTGCTGCCACCCCCGCCCCCCCAGACTGGGTCTGGAGGCGCCGCAACACCACCCGCGCGTTTTTCCTGTGCAAGGAGACGGAAAGTCGCTGGTCGTTTTTTCTGTGCATGCGCCTGGCTGCAAGCAGTGTCGGACAAGCACAATACGTCGTGGGCATCTCCTGGAAAATGTAACTATGCTCGCCTTGCGTCGTGTACGGTCCAGAATGTTTGTTTAGCTTATCGCGGCGGCGGCCCCGGCGACACGCAACCCTGCAAGTGGATATCGTGTCGCTCCTATCCGCGGGGCTGGAGGCTGGGAAAGGCTCGGGACGCTGAAGCTTGGGAATTGGGAATTG
Source organism: Prorocentrum cordatum (assembly GCA_963575745.1). NCBI lineage: Eukaryota > Dinophyceae > Prorocentrales > Prorocentraceae > Prorocentrum > Prorocentrum cordatum. The sequence goes on from CAUYUJ010006114.1 coordinate 408,893, forward strand.
GCTAGCGTGTCGCACCTAAGCGGCGGGACAGAACTGGCGGCGCGACACGCTAAGCACACGTTTCTGACCGTGCACTACGCCGTGCTGTTGCTACACGATGCAGGGAATGGTCAGCCGCCGTAGTTCGCAACGCTCCTGCAGCGCAGAGGTCTCAAAAGGCAAATGCAATGGACCTTCCTTGCGGGTGCCTGCCCGGGCTCCCTGGCACGCAGCGGAGTGATAGAGCCCCCGAGACCACGCCTGCACTCTTGTGCTATCTGAACAGCACATGGCCCGAACATAGCTTCAAAGTGAATGTTCACTGGCGGCCCCAAGAAGGGTTCGAAGCTCGCAGGACGGTTCCGAGACAGGCAGAAGAGGCCCCCAAGGCCTCCAAGAGGCTACAGGCCTCACAAGCCAAGAAATAGACAGAGAGGGACACAAGACAGCTGGGCAGATAGGAAAACAAAACAGACAGATGCACGGACGGATGCCGGGAACGACGAACGGGCAGACAGACAGGATGGACAGGACAGCCTCGTGGACAGGCAGACGGACAGATGAGACAGACAGACAGGATCGGACGGCGCAGACGGGCAGTCTCAGATGCACACAGAGAGACACAGACGGGCCCAGGCATCATCAGACTGACACCGAAAGGCAGACAAAAACACAGAGAGATACTCACAGACGTAGACAGGCACAGACGAGTAAAGACAGACAGAGACGGACACAGACGAACAGAGACAGGCAGACGCACGAGAGGACATACACTGACATGAACGAACTGACACACGCAAAGGCCAGCAACGATTTACGAGGACCGGCAGACAGAGACAAAACAGGGACAGACGCTGGGTGGCGGAGGCAGACAGAGGCAGAAAAAGACAGAGACGGACACTGACAGTCAGAGAGGGGTACGTGAAGCCACCGGCAGAAAGGAACAGGCACAGACAAACAGAGACAACCAAGCAGACGTACCAATAGCTCTCCGGCAAGCAAGCATTGAGCAAATGATCCACACATGACGCCCTGCCCACAGAAATATCCTTCACGGTCGCGTGAGCAGTGTAAATTCACTCGGGCGGGATCCGACGCAGGCGAAGGCTAGGCCTGGCGCCGAACAGTCTTGCAGAAATGGTATCGAAAGGCACTGCGAGCCGAATACACCCCTGCCAAAAACAGCGCGGAAGCAACGACAACGATGGAATGATGGTTCAGAGGAGCACAGACAATGCGAAGGGTAATACCAGCAGTGGCAGCATTGGAACCAGTATGGCCTGTGCCTTGCATCCAGCGTGTCTGCCTGGGGGCGGCCATCCCCCCTCCCCAAGACAAACAAACAGACAAAAACGGTCGTTCCCTGTCTCTTCTTACTGTATGCATGCCTTTCTCCGTCTCCCTCTTTACATGTCTCTTTATGTTTATATTCCTCTCGTTCTCTCTCTCTCTCTCTCTCTTCGTCGCTTTGTCTATCTCTATCACCCTGTCTGTCTGACTCTCTCTCTCTCTCTGTCTCTCCCTCTTGGTCTCTCTCTCTCTCTCTCTCAAATATATGGGCACTCTGAAACTATAGCCGACAAAAATTCGCCGTCGGCACCTCGAAACTCCTCGGGGCAGAAACGGACCACATGCCGGAAGCATGCGAGCAGACAGAACGAATGCGCTCCAGCTGCCAGAACCGAGCCCTACCCTTCCCAAGCAAGCACATGCGAGTGGCGCCATCCCGCCGCAAAGCATTGAAGGGCCCAGATCTGGCTCATAGCCCCACCCCATCGGCATGAGCACGTCGGGACTCGCCACCCCTCCATGAAGCATCACGAGAAGCCAAAGACACTGCAAACCAATACACTGAGCATTGGAACCTGCGCCGTCCTCCCCCCTTTCCGCTGTCATCGTCAGTGAAACCGATGTGCCAGTTCTTGGTTGACCAGTTCAGTGAGCACTTCCAGCAGCCCGCTCTGCTGGAGTACAGGCGCGAGCACTGGGGCAGAGAAGTAGCTTGAGGACGGGCAAAACATTATAGAGGGCGACACTGAGCCTGACATCGACAACCCATAGCGCATCCGAGCAGATTCTTTATCCAGGTGATCAGCGCGCCGTGAGGGCGGCGAACACGTCGACCCTGCACAACCTCACTCTTTCCCAGGCACGCCAGGGCGTCTGACAAGGATCGGGGAGGACAGACAGCCAGGACGCCCCTGCTCGCTTCACTTCATGCCAGGAGAAGGAAGCCTTCACATCGGCAGGCCTGAGCGCGAGTCGGCCCCGCCCCGAACCCATTGCAGTGCGAACACGACGCAGCCTGCGAGAAACCGAGCCGAGGATAGCCTCGCCCATGGATTGGCGGCGAGCAAGGGGGGGGGGAAATGAGAAGGAGAAGGCCTTCTCAGAGGGCGGCAGGACTTCTCAGAAGCCATCGCGCCTTCTGAGAGGTTGTTTCTGTGTTCGGAGAAGGCTTAGAAAATTTCTAAGAAGGCCGGGGGACTTCCGAACCTTCTGAGAAGGCCTTCTCCTTCTCGCTTCCCCCCCTCGCTCGCCGCCGATTGGAAGCTCTGGGCCCCTGCGCCCCGGAGAGGCGCGAGCCCAGAAGCATGCGCGGGCAGGGCGGGCGAGGCCGGCCGTCCCTGCCCGCTCGCGACGCCGGGCCCCCTCGAGGTGCAGTCCGCCAGCCTCGTTTCTGTCGTCGTCCTCGTCGTCCTCGTCGTTCTCCTCCTCCTCCTCCTCCTCCTCCTCCTCCTCCTCCTCCTCCTCCTCCTCCTCCTCCTCCTCCTCCTCCTCCTCCTCCTCCTCTCCTCCTCCTCCTCCTCCTCCTCCTCCTCCTCCTCCTCCTCCTCCTCCTCCTCCTCCTCCTCCTCCTCCTCCTCCTCCTCCTCCCGGGGGGGTCATCGAACGCGGCGTCCCCCCCGCTGACCCCTGCGCTGCGCCTCCGGGAAACACGGGCAAGGCAATCCTCACCCCCAGGGGAAGCTTTGGCCCCGCTGGACGACCTATCCCCCTCAGGCAGAAATTTGACCCATCGCCACCTAGAGGCGGCACGCTGGGAGAGCCACCATGCCCGTTCTGTCGGAATGGGTCTGACGGTGATGCAAAACTCATGGAGCTCGGGGGGAACAGCTGCCTCCTTGAGGTCGTCCGAACCGCCCGGCACAGCCTCGGCAGGTGGGAGCGGCACGGGAGAGGAAAAGGTAGAGCTCGAAGCGTTGGGAAGGACAAAGCGAGGACGAGGACGAGGACGAGGACGACGACGAGGACGACGACAAAGACGACAAAGACGACAAAGACGACAAAGACGAGAAAGACGAGAGAGACGACAAAGACGACAAAGACGACAAAGACGACAAAGACGACAAAGACGACAAAGACGACAAAGACGACAAAGACGACAAAGACGACAAAGACGACAAAGACGACAAAGACGACAAAGACGACAAAGACGACAAAGACGACGAAGACGACAAAGACGACAAACACGACGACGACGACAACGACGACGACGACAAAAGCGACGACAATGACGACGACAAAGACGACGACAACGACGACGACAAAGACGACGACGACGACGAAGACGACAAAGACGACGACGACGACGACGACGACGACGACGAAGACGACAAAGACGGCACAGACCACGACAAAGACAACGACAAGGACGATGACAAAAACGACGACGACGACGACGACGACGACGACGACGATAAAGACGACAACAACGACGACGACGACGACGACGACGACAACGACGACGACGGCGACGACGACGGCGACGGCGACGACGACGACGACGAAGACGACGCCGACGCCGCCGCCGACGCCGCCGACGCCGACGCCGCCGACAACGAAAGGGACGAGGACGAGGGCGCGCGCGGAGAGACCGCGCCCGCACGCAACCCAGGAAGACGGACTGGGAGGGCCCCGGAAGACCCCCTGAGACAAACCAAAATTGTACTTTGTCCCCCCCCCTCGGTGCGCCAAGGGGGCCTGGCACACCGAGGGCCGGAGGGGCGGGGGGGTGAGAACGAAGAATCGTTGACAATCAACATAAAAAGGGACAGGCGCCCTCGCCCTGCTCTCACGGTCCCCCTGCAGTGCCTTCGGCCACGCGAGCGGGGGGACGAGGACTGGACAGGACACATCATGCGGACTTGGCAGCACAAGCCAGCATGCTCGCGCCACGGGGTACAGCCCAGCCCTCCAACCCCCAAATGGACCCGGGGGGGCGAAGAGGGAGAGGCAGGACCCACGAGCATACCCACACCACTACTACCAGGATGCCGTCCCTGCGGCTCCATCGCAGCTCGCTCGGCCCGCTAAACACTGGCCGCGGGCTGTCGCAGATGGCCCATAGCTTTCAGCAGGGCCAGAATATGCTGCTCCGTCTGCGCGCACCCCTCCCTCCGGGGGCACAGGGAGTCGATCTCGTCGGACATGCGGGCCAGATGGCAGTGCAACGCCTTCAGCCCCTCATTCTTCGAAGTGTTCTCCCTCAGCACATCATGCATCGTCTGCTGCGAGACTTCATTGATCTCCCGGCACAATGTGTACAGACGGGTCAAGCTGTCCAACGTGTCGTTCCCATCTGCAAGTTTCACCTTCAGAGAGTACATCTTGTCGTGCCGAACGCATCTCTTCTTGCTCCATCCAGACACTGCTGCCGGTCGCAGTGTAGGCTCAGCAACTCATCCACGCGGTGTTCGGCCTCCAGGCACTGCCAGTGCTCCCCATGGCTTCTGCCCTTCATGGCATCAAGCTCCACGCTGCGATTCGTAATCTCATTGAACTGCTTGTCCAGCTTGGCGTTCAAGCCGACCTGAGCGTCGGCCAGGAACTCCACGACCGCAAGCTGCTTGAGCTCCTCGCGCTTGTCCCTCTCGGCCTCGTTGAGCTCGGCGCACAAGTCGTTGATGACGAGCTGCATCTGCACCAGGCGGGCGTCCATCTACAGAAACTGCTTGGCATGCTTGACCGCGTCTTCCCCGAATGCGGCAAGCTGCTCCACGAGTTCGTGATTCTTGACCCTCGTGGTCTCTAGATCGTTGACGTCCGCATCCTCGGGCCGAACACCACGGGCAAGGTCATGTTGAATGTTTCCAGGTAAGCACACCCACCCACATCTATGTCGCTCGGGCCGTCCGCCTCGCATGTACTTTCGCACGCATGCCTTTCGAATGGGTGCAAGCCAAGCTCGCAATGTGGAGGAGGAGAAGGGGCAAGGCTCGCGCGGGAAAAAAAAACTTGTTGAAGAAACAGCTGCGTGGGACAAGCTCCGTCCCTCAAGAACCTTTGAGGTACTGCGCCTACACCTGCAGAGCCTGAATCGGCAACAAGACCGTAATCCTGTCCATCTGGCGGCAGTCTACCAACAGGAAATTAATCCACAGCAGGCCCGTGAAATTGTGGTTCAGCAGCTTCCGGAGTTTGCTCTCCACTATATTGTCCCTGCGCCTCGGCACAAGCACCAGCTTCATTGACGCCGAACTGACCGAATAACATGTCGATCCTGGGCGTCTCCAAGTAGATCTCGTGAAGGAACCGGTCGTACTCCGCGGCGGGAACCCCCCACACAGCAGGGGGCGAGGGACGCATCCCTGGCGGCGACGCATGGCCGGACCTGTTCGTCACCAGGCTGAGCTCGAGAGCCTCTCCCACTGCCGTCTCTAATCCGCTCAGCTGGGCGACCTTCGCTGCGTCAGTCAGCGATGGCAAATATCCGCGGACGGCGTCATCCAGCTCCCAGTGGGCGCACAGGGACCGCCGGAAGAGCTCGGTTCGCCGGCGCACCGCGTGGGCGCGCGGTCGTGGTGGTTCCCGCGGCGATGGGGGAGGCAGCGCCCCAGACGCTGGTGGAGCTCACGCGGGCCGGACTCAGCATCAATGAGGGCAAAACCGCGGCGTGGACCTGAGACCCGGCGACGCGAGTTTCGCCACTGCTCGAAGCGTTGCGGACACCAACCCTCCGCTGCGTGGGGGCCACCGCGACCTGGGTGGAGCCAGAAGACCCGCTGGCGCGGCTCGCTGTCCACGGGAAGGCCGACGGCGAAAGAGGCCGCGCGGGCCGCAGAGCGACTGATCACCCGACTCCAAGAACTGCGGGGCGCTGGGCTCGGGGCGAGGGAGTGCTTCTGGCTGCTCCAAATCTACAGCAACGGCTGCGTCACGCACCTGCTTCGCGCCAACTACGAGGACGGGGACTGGCCCACCAGGCTCGACAGGACCTGCATAGAGTTCGTGGAGGACTTCCTGGGCGACGTCCTCGACGACGACCAGCGGGCGCAATGTTTCCTCTGGTTGACCGACGGGGGCCACAGGGCCCGCCTCGGCCGCGCAGGCGGCGGCCGCTGCCCACCAGGGAAGCTGGGGGCTTACCCTCCGCAGCGTGGGCGCCTGCCTGGACGAGCCCTCCTGGGCGCGGTTCAAGGAGCGCTGCCCTCCGGTGGCCGAGGCCATCGCGAGGGCGGAGACTTGGCTGCAGGCGCAGAGGGGGGTCTCTCGAGGCGATCAACTGGACCAGCTGCAGGCGCGAACCACTTAAGGGGATACAGGGAAAGTGGGCGGGCGACCTCTGCAGCAAGGAGCGCGAGCGGCTGCTGGCCTCCCTGGGGACAGACGACAAGGTGGACTTCCGCTCGTCTGGCGGCCCCGGCGCGGGATGGCACCTGGAGCCGCCCGGAGAGACGCCTGCTAACATGCCTGACGAACACTTCCGCGTTGCCCTCAAGGACAAGCTGCGCCCGGCTGTGTGCCCGCTGGGCGCAACCTGCAAGCTCCGCAAGGCCGACGGAACACTGTGCGGGAAGGCACTTGACCGACGCGGGCGCCACGCCCTCAAGTGCCCGTGTGGCCCCTACCGCAACAACAAAATCAACTGCGCTGGCTACCATCAGCGGGCCAAAGGACACGCAGCGCAGACGGAGCAACGGGTTGTTGCTTGGGACAGGGTGAACCCGCGGACGGGGCGCCTCGAAGAGGCGCGGCTCGGCGTCGCCACCCGCGACGCAGTGACTGGCCACACAGCGCACTTGGATACGAGCGTGACCTGCGCACACAGCGCCACCGCGCCGCGCCAGCAGGCCCACTCGAACAAGGACGGCCTCGCCGTGACCAACACAAAGGACGCCAAGCGGGAGCGCTCCCGACGGGGGCCAGCTCATCGCTGGGATCTTCGAAACAGGGGGCCGCCCAGGAGACGCCACCGTGGCGTGCGTCCGCTCATGGGGCCGCGACATGGCCGCTGCGGAGCGGACAGAGGTCATCCGCTATGGCTGGCAAAAGTTGGGCACGCGCTTGCATCTCGGAAACGCCGAGGCCATCTCGGCCGCTGTGGGGCGGTGAGAGCGCTACCAGAAGCACGCCGCCGAGAGCGAGCGTCACGCGCAGCGGCACCGGAGCCACCAGCAGCTCCACAGCGGCCAAGACGGCCGTCAGTAGCCGGCAGCTCGACCACCACCAGTGCCGCCCCCACCGCGACCACCTGCTCGACCACCGCAGCCATCATCACCATGAAGCCCACTACAGCGACCAGGTGCTCCAGCGGCCACAGCCACGCCCACCGCGACCAGCCCGCCACCAGCATGACCACCGCGCCCGCCCCCGCCCCCCGTTCCCGTTTCCCCCTTCCTCTCCCCTCCTGGGCCGCCCCTGCCACTGCGCTGGCCTTTTGCCTCTCCCCCTCTTCCTTTTCCTCCGGCCTTTTGTCCCTTCCTGCTTCCTCCTTCCTCCTCTCCTCGCCATGTGTGTCATAATTCCCAACCCTCCTGCGTTGGGTTCTCGTTTTGAATAGAGCACTGCTCGCGCGAACCTTCCTTCCTTCCTTCCTTCCTCCCTTCCTTCCCGTCCCTCTCTTCCCCCTTGCCTTTTGCCTCGCTCGTCGCTGCGTGCCAGCTGGGGGGCTGCGATTTGTGGAACTGTCGCCACTTTCGAGGCCTGCTGGGGGGCCCAGCACAGTGTGCACCCGCGGCGGATTCAAATGGAACCTCGCCATCCCTGGGGGGCTGCGATTTGTGAAACTGTCGCCACTTTCGAAGCCTGCTGGGGGGCCCAGCACAGTGTGCACCCGCGGCGGATTCAAATGGGACCTCGCCATCCCTGGGGGGCTGCGATCTGTGAAACTGTCGCCACTTTCGAGGCCTGCGGGGGGGCCCAGCACAGTGCACCCGCGGCGGATTCAAATGGGACCTCGCCATCCCTGGGGGGCTGCGATCTGTGAAACTGTCGCCACTTTCGAGGCCTGCTGGGGGGCCCAGCACAGTGTGCACCCGCGGCGGATTCAAATGGGACCTCGCCATCCCTGGGGGGCTGCGATCTGTGAAACTGTCGCCACTTTCGAGGCCTGCTGGGGGGCCCAGCACAGTGTGCACCGCGGCGGATTCAAATGGGACCTCGCCATCCCTGGGGGGCTGCGATCTGTGAAACTGTCGCCACTTTCGAGGCCTGCTGGGGGGCCCAGCACAGTGTGCACCGCGGCGGATTCAAATGGACCTCGCCATCCCTGGGGGGCTGCGATCTGTGAAACTGTCGCCACTTTCGAGGCCTGCTGGGGGGCCCAGCACAGTGTGCACCCGCGGCGGATTCAAATGGGACCTCGCCATCCCTGGGGGGCTGCGATCTGTGAAACTGTCGCCACTTTCGAAGGCTGCTGGGGGCCCAGCACAGTAGGCACCCACGGCGGATTCAAATGGGACCTCGCCATCCCTGGGGGGCTGCGATCTGTGAAACTGTCGCCACTTTCGAGGGCTGGGGGGCCCAGCACAGTGGGTACCCACGGCGGATTCAAATGGGACCTCGCCATCCCTGGGGGGCTGCGATCTGTGAAACTGCCGCCACTTCCGAAGGCTGCTGGGGGGCCCAGCAAAGTGGGTACCCACGGCGGATTCAAACGGGACCTCGCCATCCCTGGGGGGCTGCGATTTGTGAAACTGTCGCCACTTTCGAAGGATGCTGGGGGGCCCACCACAGTGGGTACTCACGGCGGATTCAAATTAGACCTCGCCATCCTTGGGGGGCTGCGATATGTGAAACTGTCGCCACTTTCTTATTCAAAGGAGACCTCGCCATCCCTGGGGGGCTGCGATCTGTGACACTGTCGCCACTTTCGAGGCCTGCTGGTGGGCCCAGCACACTGGGTACTCACCGCAGACTCAAATGGGACCTCGCCATCCCTGGGGGGCTGCGATCTGTGAAACTGTCGCCACTTTCGAGGGCTGCTGAGGGGCCCAGCACAGTGGGCACTCACCGCAAACTCAAATGGGACCTCGCCATCCCTGGGGGGCTGCGATCTGTGAAACTGTCGCCCATTTCGAGGGCTGCTGAGGGGCCCAGCACAGTGGGTACTCACCGCAGGCTCATATTAGACCTCTCCATCGTTGGGGGGCTGCGATCTGTGAAACTGTCGCCGCTTTCGAGGGCTGCTGATGGGGCCCAGCACAGTGGGCTTCCCGCACGTCTTTCTCCTGCTCTTCGTTCCCGACTCCCCATGTCTTCTTCGAGCCTGTAGTTGTCGCCCCTCGTTCTTGTATGGTTCTCCTGCGCATCATGCCATTGGCGCGTGTCCCAAGTAGCTTACATATCAAACAACGGATCCTGCAGTTTGATGGTCCGTGCAAGTTTCGGCCAACTCCTCGTTTCCCATGATACAAAAGGGTTGGGTACGTCACAAGGTAATTTTTGAAGGGGAGGGTGTACCTTGTCGCGGGCGCCTCTGTGGAATGTCGCCCTCCACCTTAACACCCAGAACTAGCCTGGCGAAGGACCCAACCATATGCAGTTGTGAGTACCGCCTTTGTGAGCAACGCATTCGGTGGGGCTCCCTATGGGGCCACGAATTGTTATCCTGGGCGGGGAGACGCATGCGAATGCAGCCAGTGGGGCCTTCGGTGGAGCTCCCCATGGGGCCACGAGACGCTGTACTGGGTGGCGCGGACGCATGCGAACCCTGCCATTGAAGCCTTCGGTGGAGCTCCCTATACGGCCACGAAACGCCGCCCTGCGTGGGGGAGACGCATGCGAACACCCCGGTTGAGGCCTTCCGGGGAGCTCCCTATGGGGCCACGAAGCGCTGTCCTGAGCGGGGGAGACGCACGCAAACACTCTCAATGGGGCCTTCGGTGCAGCTCCCTATGGGGCCACGAAACGCTGTCCCCCCACTGGAGCTTTCGGTGGAGCCCCCTTATGGGACCACGAAACGCTGTCCTGGGTGGGGGGGACGCACGCTAACACCCCGATTGAAGCTTCCGGTGGAGCTCCCTATGGGGCCAAGAAACGCTGTCCTGGGTGAGGGAGACGCATGCGAACACCCCCACGGGAGCCTTCGGTGGAGCTCCCTATGGGGCCACGAAACGTTTTCCTGGGTGTGGGGGAGACGCATGCGAACACCACCAGTGGGGCCTTCGGTGGAGCTCCCTATGGGGCCACGAAACGCTGTCTTGGGTGGGGCAGACGCATGCAAACATTCTCAATGGGGCCTTCGGTGCAGCTCCCTATGGGGCCACGAAACGCTGTCCCGGGTGGGAGACGCATGCGAACACCCCCACTGGGGTTTTCGGTGGAGCTCCCTATGGGACCACGAAACGCTGTCCTGGGCGGAGGAGACGCACGCGAACGCCCCCATTGCGACCTTCGGTGGAGCTCCCTATGGGGCCACGAAACGCTGTCCTGGGTTGGGGAGACGCATGCGAATACCCCGATTGAGGCCTTCGGTGGAGCTCAATATGGGGCCACGAAACGCTGTCCAGGGTGGGGGAGACGCATGCAAACACCCCGATTGAAGCCTTCGGTGAGGCTCCCTATGGGGCCACGAAAGACTGTCCTGGGTGGGGGAGACGCATGCGAACACCCCTACTGGGGCCTTCAGTGAAGTTCACAATGGGACCACGAAACGCTGTCCTGGGCGGGGGAGACGCATGCGAGCACCCCCAGTGGGGCCTTCGGTGGAGCTCCCTATGGGGCCACGAAACGCTGTCCTGGGTGGGGGAGACGCATGCGAACACCCCGATTGAGGCCTTCGGTGGAGCTCCCTATGGGGCCACGAAACGCTGTCCTGGGTGGGGGAGACGCATGCGAACGCCCCCAGTGGGGCCTTCGGTGGAGCTCAATATAGGGCCACGAAACGCTGTCCTGGGTGGAGGAGACGCATGCGAACACCCCCACTGGGGCCCTCGGTGGAGCTCCCTATGGGGCCACGAAACGCTGTCCTCGGTGGGGGAGACGCATGCGAACACCGCCACTGTGGCCTTAGGTGGGGCTCCCTGTGAGGCCACGAAACGTGCGAGGGGTGTGACGACATGGGCGGTGGGGACGATGATGGGATGATGAGGAGGATGTGGCTGAGGATGATGCTGCAGATGATGATGCTGATGGATGATGGGTGACGGTGATGATGGTGACGCAGGTGTAGGGAGAGGGAGGGGATGATGATGATGATGATGATGATGATGATGCTGATGATGATGATGCTGATGATGCTGATGATGCTGATGATGCTGATGATGATGATGGTGATGATGATGATGATGATGATGATGATGATGATGATGATGATGATGATGATGATGAATGATGATGATGATGATGATGATGATGATGATGATGATGATGGTAATGGGAGGGGAGGAGGAGGAGGAGGAGGAGGACGAGGACGAGGAGGAGGAGGAGGAGCAGGAGGAGGGGGAGGATCAGAAGGAGAGGAGAGGAGAGGAACGCGGGGCGCTGTCTCTTCAAAACGAGGACCCAACACCACAGGATGGTTGGGAAAAATCCCCGGATAGGCACACACACACGCACACACCGTATTCGTTTGCATGGATTTTTGGCTGACACGCCTGGCCCTGGTGGACACTTGTCCTAAAGGTGGATAAGTGCCAGGGCCGCCGATTCAAGCTGGAGGAGAAGGGGGGGGAGAAGGAGGAGGAGGAAGAGGAGCAAGAGGAGGAACAGGGAAGTGCCCCGCCGTGGAAGCCCCTACGGCAAGGCGAGCGAGCGCACAGCGGGGCCGCGCCCACGCCCGGGACGGAAAGAGGCCATGAACAGCAGAAGGACGAGCGGGAGGATCAGCTTCGCTGTCTCAGAGCACGCGCCGTTCTCCTCCTCCTCCTCCTCCTCCTCCTCCCCCATTCCTGTTCCTCTTTTTTATATATATATATATATATATATATATATATATATATATATAATATATATATAAAAAAAACAAAAAACAAAAAACAAAAAACAAAAAAAAAAAAAAAAAAAAAAAAAACTTCTCCCTGTCGCACCCTAAGGACAGTTTTTAGGGCGGGCCGGGCGTTTCGCCTGAGACTTCCTCTCCATGTACGACTCTGGAGCTTAAAATGTGGCAACGGCTTCACTAATGGAGAGCGGGCCATTTTCAAAATATGGCTCTCGCCATAGCGCCGCACACATTTGGTTTAATGATTTGCAAAAGTTTTACGGATTGAAAGCGAATGGTTTTCGAAATGTTGCTCCCGCCTTAGCACCGCGCATACTCGTTGCAAGAATGAACAAGAGCTTCACGGATTGAGAACGGATGGTTTCCCAATGGTGGCTCCCGCCTTAGCGCCGCGCATATTCGTTGTAAATATGTTCAAGAGCTTCACAGATGGAGGGCGGGTCGCGCACATTCGTTGCGAATATTTGCAAGAGCTTCACAGATGGAGGGCGGGTCGTTTTCAAAATGTGGTTTTCGCCTTAGCGCCGCGCACGTTCTTTGCAAAAACTTGCAAGAGTTTCACGGATTGAGGGCGGTTCCTTTTCAATATGTGGCTCTCGCCTTAGCGCCGCGCACATTCGTTCATAAGCTTTGCAAGAGCTTCACTGATTCCCACGGTCAACGTACCAGAAATTGTGTGTTGGAAGGAATCTGGATTTCGCGGTGCAAGAGCTACACTGATTCGCGGTGTTGAAGTCCCACGAATGGCGTTCTGGCACAATTCAAGATCGCCAAGACGCAACAGTCAGGTTGGTCCGTGACATTGGAATCCCGAGAACAATGTTTTGGCATGCTTCAGGGTCTTCAAGCGGTTGTCGTCCAACGAGGCAGTTCCATAATCAATGGAAATGAACCGGTGTATGGGCCTATGAAGAGGGAGCTTGGAGGCAGGGTGTATGCCAACATCGTTTATGACTTTTGGGTTTACACTGGTCCTCCTCCTCCTCCTCCTCCTCCTCCTCCTCCTCCTCCTCCTCCTGAGGGGGCTTGGCACGATCGGTGGCCTTTGGAGCACGGCGTGCCGATCGTTGCGTGCGATGCGGCAGTAGAGGCTTGCGTGCTTGGGCTCGCCCACCCAAGGTCACCCTGGCGAAGGGTCACACTCTTAAGCGCAGCAGAGATCAGAGGATAAGAGATCATCATCGCGGGGGCACCTGCTGTCAGTCTGGTCTCGTAAGCGGCGTGGCTGCTGTGTTGACACCGTCTCTCCTCCAGTTCCTCCCCTGGCGATGGAAACAGCCACCGAGGAGGGGGCTCGTAGGGTGCCCGACGCTGGGGGGAAGCTGGGCTCGCGGCCGACGTAAGGCGGGGGAGGAGGGGCGAGGAGCGGCAGGAGATGGAAGCTGGCAGGAAATGGAGGTGGGGCGGGGAGGGGGGGGGCAGCAGAGGGGGGAGCGGGATAAGGCGGAGGATGACCCTTTCCCGAACCATGGGGAGTTGCCCTCGCAGTGGCGTGCAAAGCGATAGAAACGAGCGCCCACATTCTATCACCATGGAGGCGAGGCGGAGATGAAGCGAGGAGTAGAATGAGATAAAGAAAGAGAAAAAGAGAGAGATGGGCGGGGGAGAGAGGGCAAGCCGACGGACCCAGTCACGGCTCATGGCTCCGTGGACCAGCGAACCAGGGGCAGGGGACGATGGTGCAGCGTGCATTCGGAAGAGCAGCGGCCCGCGGGAACCCAACCTCGTGAGCCCTAGAACGCCTGAGACGGCGCGCGCAACTACATAAAGTAAGTGCCCACCCCCGCCCATGGCCACTCTCGCCCATCGCCGCCTCAAGCGCTGCCACTGATTGGTCCTGGTGGCGTCAGACAGTCTCGGAGAGCAGAGATCCTCCAAAATTGCCGAGCACGGTGATGCGCCCTTTGTTCTCTGGGCAAAACGCGGAGGCGATGACGTAGAAACCGAAGTCGGCGAGGATTACGAAGTGCAGAAGGTGGGCCACCGACGCGAAGTGTGGCTCGTGGTGAGCGATCGCTAGGTAGGCGGTGGCCACATCCTCGACGACGTAGAAGCCGACCACCAGGATGCCAAACGCAAGCGCGTTCACGTTGCACTCCTGCGGGTCCACTGGCTGCGACAAATGGTCCTTCCTCCCGTATCGTATGACCGCCAGCACCCCCTGCAAGAAAGCAAGCACCTCCAGATCGTCCGACGTCATGGAACCGATCAGGGCAGGATGTACCAATAAAGATCCGTTCACCACCAGTTCTGTAGCCTGCGCAGCACAAAAGGCCAGAGCTGTCAGCACGGCGATGTCGACGTGATGGCGGATGCTAGATAGCTGCTTGGTGTAGGCTAAGCCCATTGCGATCCATGAAGAAACGACACCAACTATGTTGCCCCAAGTGTTGAGGGCTCCTGGAGGCAACGCGCGCGACATCATACATGCGACCCGCATGGACAGGAAGAGAGCATGCATGAGAGACGCCTTGAGGCCAAACTTCCTGAACACCGCGTTGGGTCTTGGCACTTCGAGATCGTGGCATCGACGCACGAGGTAGGAACCATGCTCATCGTCACTACAATCAGAAACTCATAGAAGTGGGGGTCCCTCTGCTCAAAGGCGAAGTGGTAGGACAGGGCCATTCAGAATGCCAGACACAAGATAACGCAGGGAAGCAGCATCGAGTTCTGCCTAATCATGCGGTGGATGTTCTGCAAAAGCTGCACCACCATTGCGTTCGAGGCGCGCAGAATAACACGGCGGGAGACGACGGGGATGGAGGGGCAGCCACGAAAGAGCACTTGAGACAAGGGGGAGGGGGAGGAGCAGGCAAGGCAGAGACACTGGCGCAACGGCCGTCGCTCCACTCGCTCCCTCCTGGCACCCAGTCTGCTCGGGATGTTCATTTGCCCCCACCCGACCGCACGCACGTCTCCCTTGGGACGGTACGTGTCAGAAGGCACGACGTTGCCGCCGCCGCCGCCGCCCGGCCCTGAGCGGCCAAGAAGACGCCGCCGACGACGACGACGACGACGACGACGACGACGACGACGACGACGACAACGACGCCGCTGGCCCTCGGCTGGCCATCTGGACCCCCCGCGGGGGGCCTCTGGATCGGCGCTGGTGTGCGCGGCGGGCGGCCGTCCGACAGTCTGTGCATCCTGGGGCGCCCAGCGCGGATCTGGGGGCCACGCCACCTGTCGCCGAGGGGAGAGGCGCGGGGCGAGGCCGAAGACGAGGCCGACGGCGATGGCGGCGACAGCCAGCGACGGTGGCAGCGAGTGGCAGGGACAGCGGCGGCATCAACGACTGCGACGACGATGGCGGCGACGAGGCAAACGAGGACGAGAACGGGAGCCAGGAAAATCTGGAGGGCGCCAAAAAGGCAGGACGGAGTATTTGGATGGGGTCGGGGGGTCGCGCCGCATCGCCGATACATCAACGACGTCGGGGGGGCTCCAGATCCCGCCGCATCGGCGATGCGGCGCGATCATCCGACAGGGAGAATCGACTCTGGCGGCCTTCAGGGACTTCCGCAAATCTTTGGTAGGCAGACTGAGAAAGATCCGCCACTGTGCCGCTAGGCACGGAATGGGCGTGTTCTCAGGTCCTGTGCCTAATCCCTGAAGCACTACTGAGGAGTCCTCGAAGGACGCGGACACCAAATTCTCAAATGTCGCGGGGCGTGCCGCGAGTGACCTTTTGGGGCCCTTTGGGGCCCAAGAGGCCCCGAAGACGCTCCAAGAGGGCCCCGAGTCGCCGAACGATGCTCCAAGACGCTCAAAATGGCCCCCGGACGGCCCAAGAGGCACCCAAGGCCTCCAAGAGGCCTCCCAAGCAGACCTCAAGAGGCCAACGATTTGCCTTCGGATTTTGAAAGACTTTGGCGTTCTCGTCTTTTCGGCTTTTCGACGTTCCACGTCGGCCCAAGAGGCCCCCAAGACCACCCAAAGACGGCGCAAGAGGCCTCCAAGATGACCCCAAGACGGCCTAAGAGGCGCCCACGACGGCCCAAGAGGGCCCCAAGATGGCCCCAAAAAGGGCAGGAGAGAGGGAACACGAACCGAACATCCGAGCCTTCCGCCCCAAAAGGTCCCCAGGAGGCTTCTAGAGGCGCCCAAGAGGCCACAAGAGGCCTCCAAGAGATCACCAAGAGGGCCCCAAGAGGTCCAAAAAGGCACAAAGGGGCCCCAAAACGGCCCCCAAGGGGCCTCAAAGAGGCCTCCAAGAGGCACCCAAGAGGCCTCCCACGAGATCCCAACGAACATCCACTAGGCTTCATACCCACAACCCTCAACCCAGGCGCTGTGGCAGGATCGGCCGAAGGTCATTGAATAAGAATCAACTGCAGAGAGGGGAAGCAGTTGTGCAATCAGCAGAGCTCAGGTCGGTGCACCTACGATGGTGCACACTCACAGGTCGACAGCCCCGCGAAACCGAGCCAAACTGGAGTCTGGCCCAGACCCCCTTGCTCCTAGCGGACTGACCCGAAGATCACACTGTGTGTACTGAGCACTAGCCGGTTGAAGACTGTAGCCGATACTTTTTTGTTCAAGTCAGCGGGCGCAAGAGCGCGGAAGCGGTCAGGCGCTGGTCGGGCCAAAGGCGGGGCGCGCCGAAGCAAATCCGGGCACAACGTGAAGGGGAGAAGGGGCAAAGGCCCAAACCCGCAATATTAAAGGATGTATAACGTGTTTCGCATGACCCCCAAGAGGACCCCAAGAGGCCCCAAGGTGCGCCGAAGACGCCTCGAACAAGCCCCCAGGTTTCCCTCCAGGAGGCAGGCACCAACACAGGCAATGTGGCGGGGTGGGACGAAAGCCATTAGATAAGAAGAGCAAAAGCGATACGAGTGCGAACAAAAAACAATGATGCCAGCGCGTGGATCCAAAGCATAATAGCATTGCGCTGCCATTGTGACAGCTACGGGGTCCAAACTATAAGGCGTAACTCATATACAAATATTCATAGAAACAGGGAGGAAAGAACGGCCATCATTATTCGAGCGAAGTTCAACACATAAGGACGTGAAAAGCTTCGTGGGATCAACGGGTTTTATTCCCCACATCCAAAGTGGGGCTCTTGTTTTCTCTGGGCACCCTCCGCGCAAGAACCTCCCTCCCACTCTCCGCCTCCCTCATGCATTCACCCCGTCATCGGTCATCATCCCCATCGGTCATCATCATCACCACCACCATCATCATACTCAACCACTCACCATCGACCACCATCACCATCGGCCATCGATCATCATCATCATCATCATCATCATCATCATCATCATCATCATCATCATCATCATCATCATCAGCATCAGCATCAGCATCAGCATCACCACCACCGCCATCATCATCATACTCAGTCGCGCATCACACACACACACACACACTCTCGATCATCACTCAGCATAATGTGCCTGAGGCCTGGATATGGGGGAAGTGTCAGGCGGGAGCCTCGTCCATGAGTGAATTGCGAGGAAATCGCGGGAGTCCTCTCCCTATGGGGCCCGCATGTCACGTTTCTAATCCGAGCGGGTCATCCTCGAACCTGTAACTGTCGTCACGTTTGGGCTCCTGAGGCCTGAATGTGGGGGAAGTATCAGGCGGGAGCCTCGCCTGTGAGTGAATTGCGAGGAAGTCTCAGGCGGGAGCCCTCTCCCGATGGGGCCCGCACTCCATCTTTTTTTTTATCCGAGCGGGTCATCCTCGAACCTTTAACTGTCGCCACGTTTGGGCTCCTGAGGCCTGAACATTGAAAAGTATCAGGCGGGAGGCTAGTACGTGAGTACATTGTATAGAAATATCAGGCGGGAGCCCTCTCTCCCTATCGGGCCCGCACTTCATGTTTCTAATCCGAGCGGGTCATCCTCGAACCTGTAACTGTCGTCACGTTTGGGCCCCTGAGGCCTGAACATGGGGGGAAATATCAGGCGGGAGCCTCGTCTGCGAGTGAATTGCCAGGAAGTCTCAGGCGGGAGCCCTCTCCCTATCGGGCTCGCACTTCATGTTTTTTAATCCGAGCGGGCCATCCTCGAACCTGTAACTGTCGTCACTGTTGGGCCCCTGAGGCCTGAACATGGGGGAAGTATCAGGCGGGAGGCTCGTCTGTGAGTGAATTTCGAGGAAGTCTCAGGCGGGAGCCCTCTCCCTATAGGGGCCCGCACTTCGTATGTTTAATCCGAGCGGGCCATCCTCGAACCTGTAACTATCGTCACGTTGGGACTCCTGAGGTCTGAATATGGGGGAAGTGTCAGACGGGAGGCTCGTCTGTGAGTGAATTGCGATGAAATCTCAGGCGGCAGCCCTCTCCTTATGGGGCCCGCACTTTACGTTTTTAATCCGAGCGGGTCATCCTCGAACCTGTATCTGTCGTCACGTTTGGGTTCCTGGGGCCTGAATGTGGGGGAAGTATCAGGCGGGAGTCTCGCCGATGAGTAAATGTCGAGGAAGTCTCAGGCGGGAGCCCTCTCCCTATGGGGCTCGCACGTCATGCTTTGAATCCGAGCGGGTCATCCTCGAACCTGTAATTGTCATCGCTTTTTGGCTCCAGGGGCCTGAATATCGAAAAAGTATCAGGCGGGAGGCTCGTCTGTGATTCAACTTCGGGGAAGTCTCAGGCGGGAGCCCTCTCCCTATGGGGCTCGCACGTCATGCTTTGAATCCGAGCGGGTCATCCTCGAACCTGTAATTGTCATCGCTTTTTGGCTCCAGGGGCCTGAATATCGAAAAAGTATCAGGCGGGAGGCTCGTCTGTGATTCAACTTCGGGGAAGTCTCAGGCGGGAGCCCTCTCCTTATGGAGCTCGCATTTCATGTGCTATAATCCGGGCGGGTCATCCTCGAACCTGTATCTGTCTTCACTTGTGGGCCCCTGAGGCCTAAATAATGATAAGTATCAGGCGGGAGGCTCGTCTGTGGGCGAATTGCGATGAAATCTCACGCGGGAGCCACCTCCCCTATAGGGCCCGCACTTCACGTTTCTAATCCGAGCGGGTCATCCTCGAACCTGCAACTGTCGTCACTTTTGGGCCCCTGAGGCCTGAATATGGGGGAAGTATTAGGCGGGAGCCTCGTTTGTGCGTGAATTGCGAGGAAGTCTCAGGCGGGAGCCCTCTCTCCCTATGGGGCTCGCACTTCATGTTTTTTTTATCCGAGCGAGTCATCCTCGAACCTGAAACTGTCGTCACTGTTTGGCTCCTGAGGCGTGAATATGGGTGAAGTATCAGGCGGAAGCCTCGTCTGTGAGTGAACTGTGAGGAAGTCTCAGGCGGGAGCCACCTCCCTACATCGGCGCTACGAAATGTTTGACCCGCTTTGTGTTTTCAGCTACACAACGCCTGAGCATCACATTGGTTATAAACACCACGACGGCCGTGAGCATCACTCCAAAGCCTGAGAGCACCACAGAACCTATGAGCAGCCGGGCGCCGACAATCACCTTGACGCTAGCACCCCCGTGGCGGGAGCGCCATTTCGAGTTCGAACGGAACAAATGCCGAATCTCAGTTTGCAGGAAGTCCTGTGCGGGAGCGCCATTTCGAAATCGAGGCAGAAAGGTTTCGATTACTATGTTTGAGGAAGTCCTGTGCGGGAGCACCATTTCGAAATCGAAGCAGAAAGGTTTCGAATTCTACTTTTGCGGAGGTCCTAGGTGGGAGCGCCATTTCGAAATCGAACCCGAAAATTTCGAAATCGTTCGAAATCGTTGTTTCGAGGAAGTATCAAGCGAAACCGCCGTTTCGAAATGGCCACATTGTTTGGCATTTAAAAGTTTAAAAGCCCTGACCCGAAAACTCGAAAATGCAGCTTTCGCTCAGGACTTCCTCCCCAAAACGAGCTCGACTGGATTTCGAAACCCTCGGGCTCGATTTCGAACTGTGGCTTTCGCCTAGGACTTCCTCCCCAAAACGAGCTCGACTGGATTTCGAAACCCGCGGGCTCGATTTCGAAAAGGCGGTGCCGCCCGAGACTGGAGCGAAAAATGCTTCAACCGAACATTGTACTGGGGCCCCGCGGCCTAACGGGCCCACTGCCAACGTTGTACTGGGGCCCCGTCGCCTAACGGGAGGCGTTGAATTTTGGCCGAACCTTCGTAGCGGCGAAGTATGGGGCTCGCACTTCATGTTTTTTTCCCATATCCTAAGATGGGGTTCTTGTTATTACTTGGAGGCCTCCTACTTCCTCTCCTCCTCCTCCTCTCCTCCTCTCCTCCTCCTCCTTCGTCCTCCCCTCCTGTCGGACTTACTCATACTCAGACTTACTCATACCCGTCGGCGCTGATTTCAGCACCCCTAAAGGGAGCCGCCAGGGGGTATATCACGGGCCCGTTCGCGGCCAGTTTGTGGGGATGTCTCAGGCGGTTTGCTCGTTTTCATGCCCAACATCGTTGGCTTTCATAGCAGATTGTGAGGATGTCTCAGGCGGGGCGCTGGTTTCAGCACCCCTAAGGGGAGCCGCCAGGGGGTATATCACGGGCCCGTTCGCGGCCAGTTTGTGGGGATGTCTCAGGCGGCTTGCTCGTTTTCATGCCCAACCTCCTTGGCTTTCATAGCAGCCTGTGAGGATGTCTCAGGCGAGGCGCTGGTTTCAGCACCCCTAAGAGGAGCCGCCAGGGGGTATATCACGGGCCCGTTCGCGGCCAGATTTTGGGGATGTCTCAAGCGGTGTGCTCGTTTTCATGCCCAACATCCTTGGCTGTCATAGCAGATTGTGAGGATGTCTCAGGCGGGGCGTTGGTTACAGCACCCCTAAGGGGAGCCGCCAGGGGGTATATCACGGGCCCGTTCGCGGCCAGTTTGTGGGGATGTCTCAGGCGGTTTGCTCGTTTTCATGCCCAACATCCTTGGCTTTCATAGCAGATTGCGAGGATGCCTCAGGCGGGGCGCTGGTTTCAGCACCCCTAAAGGGAGCCGCCAGGGGGTATATCACGGGCCCGTTCGCGGCCAGATTGTTTTCATGCCCAACATCCTTGGCTTTCATAGCAGATTGTGAGGATGTCTCAGGCGGGGCGCTGGTTTCATCACCCCTAAGGGGAGCCGCCAGATGTCTCAGGCGGGGCGCTGGTTTCAGCACCCGTAAGGGGAGCCGCCAGGGGGTATATCAGGGGCCCGTTCGCGGCCAGTTTGTGGGGACGTCTCAGGCGGTTTGCTCGTGTTCATGCCCAACATCCTTGGCTTTCATAGCAGATTGTGAGGAGGTCTCAGGCGGGGCGCTCGTTTCAGCACCCCTAAGGGGAGCCGCCAGGGGGTATATCACGGGTCCGTTCGCGGCCAGTTTGTGGGGATGTCTCAGGCGGTTTGCTCGTTTTCATGCTCAACAGCCTTGGCTTGCATAGCAGATTTTGAGGATGGAGGAAAGGGGGAGGAGGAGGAGGAGGAGGAGGAGGAGGAGGAGGAGGAGGAGGAGGAGGAGTAAGAGTATGCACATCTGGGAAGCTCCGAAGTTACCGCAGGCTGAGGAGGGCACGGCCTGGCAGCTGAGGAGGGGGAGTGAAGATGAAGAGGCTCATGTTCAATCATACTCAGCTAACTCTGACTCATACTCACTCACTCGCATCAGGATGCACTCGTCTTCGTCGGGCCTGTCGCCAACGTGGACGGGCTATTATAGTCAAACGCTCATGAACAGACGCTCACTACGGCATAATATAAAGCATGAGATGCACATATGGGGAGCTCCACGAAGTGAGAAATTTTTACCCGAGCGGGTCATCCTCGAACCTGAAACTGTCGTCACTTTGGGGCTCCTGAGGCCTGAATATGGGGAAGCCTCGTCTGTGAGTGAACTGTGAGGAAGTCTCAGGCGGGAGTCCCTTCCCTATGGGGCCCGCACGACAGTGAAGGTCATTTCCAGATTAGCCGAAAGGATTTTCCTGTGGGGTCTTTCCGTCGGAAAAATTTCAAGCAAATAAGCGAAAAGCACATGGGAGGGGAGAGCGACGCGACGATGGTGCTGGTGGTAATGATGATGATGATGATGATGATGATGATGATGATGATGATGATGATGATGATGATGATGATAATGATGACGATGCTGATGACGATGATGCTGATGCTGATGCTGATGCTGGTGCTGATACTGATGCTGATGCTGATGCTGATGATTATGATGATGATGCTGCTGATGATGATGACGATGATGACGATGCTGATGACGATGATGCTGATGCTGATGCTGATGCTGATGCTGATGCTGATGCTGATGATTATAATGATGATGATGATGATGATGATGATGATGATGATGAGGAGGAGGATGAGGATGATGATAATGATGATGCTGATGCTGATGCTGATGTTGATACTGATGCTGATGCTGATGCTGATGAATATGATTATGATGATGATGATGATGATGATGATGATGATGATGATGATGATGATGCTGATGGAGGCGGGCGACTGCGGTGATATTGGTGGTGCATGGCGCTGGTGCTTTTCACGCGCATGGGTCTGGAACGGAAAGCTACGCAATCTGAAAAGACGAACCTCTAGGACTCCATCCAAGGTTCGCGCGTGACATGGCGGCCCGGTACCCTCCTCGGTCTTGCGGGGCCTCCCTGGAGTGGTGGGTGGGGCACAAAGCCGTGTAAATAGTATGGTATCCCGATAGCCTCCTCGCTCTGGCGGGGCCTCCCTGGAGGGGTGGGAGGGGCACGAAAGGGAAAAAATAGTATGGTATCCCGATACCCTCCTCGCTCTGACGGGGCTTCCCTGGAGGGGTGGGAAGGGCACAAAAGGGTATGAATAATATGGTATCCCGATACCCTCATCGCTCTGGCGGGGCCTCCCTGGAGGGGTGGGAAGAGAACGAAATCGTGTAAACAGTATGGTAATCCCCATTGCCTCCTTGCTCTGGCGGGGCCTCCCTGGAGGGGTGGGAGGGGCACGAAACCGTGCAAACAGCACGGTATCCCAATACCTCCCGCCTGAGACTTCCTCGCAATTCACTCACAGACGAGCCTCCCGCCTGATACTTCCCCCAAATTCAAGCCTCCGGAGCCAACAAATGACGACAGTTTCAGGTTCGAAGATGACCCGCTCGGATTAGAAACATGAAGTGCGGGCCCCATAGGGAGAGGGCTCCCGCCAGAGACTTCCGCGCAATCCACTTACAGACGAGCCTCCCGCCTGATACTTCTCATTATTCAGACCTCAGGGGCCCAAAAGTGACGACAGATACAGGTTCGAGGATGACCCGCTCGGATTAGAAACATGAAGTGCGGGCCCCATAGGGAGAGGGCTCCCGCCAGAGACTTCCTCGCAATCCACTCACAGACGAGCCTCCCGCCTGATACTTCCCCCATATTCAGGCCTCAGGATATGATGCTGAGTGACGAGCGAGAGTGTGTGTGTGTGTGTGATGTGCGAGAGTGTGTGTGATGTGCGACTGAATATGATGATGATGGCGGTGGTGGTGACGTTGATGCTGATGATGATGCTGATGATGATGATCGATGGCCGATGGAGATGGTGATCGATGGTGAGTGACTGGGTATGATGATGATGGTGGTGGTGATGATGACCGATGGTGATGATGACCGATGACGGGGTGCATGCGTGAGTGAGGCGGAGAGTGGGAGGGAGGTTCCTGCGCGGAGGGTGTCCAGAGAAAACAAGAACCCCACTGTAGATGTGGGGAACAAGAACCCCAATCGGGATGTGGGGGATAAACACCCACAACATACACACACACACACACACACACACACGCACACACACACACACACACACACACACACACATGCACATACCCACAAACACACACACACACACACACACACAACAGAACAAAACAAAAAAAACATAAAGATAGAGCACCGAAGCGCGAACGGCCGACCGCAACACAGGAGGCACCAACGCATAGGTCACCAGCCATGTATCACGGAGTGCGAATGGCCATGGAGCAACGAGCGCGAAAGGCTGACTGCGGTACCGAGGCGGTGCACAAGCTTCAGCCATAGATCACCGATCACGAGCAGCCATAGAGCAACTAGCGCGAACGGACGACTGCGAGCAAGAAGGTCAGTTCCCTACAGAACAAATAAGAAACCCCAAGAGCAAGTACTGTTTGGGGAGCTCTGAATGTGGTAATCGTAGTAGCTGTAGTCGTTGTCGTAGTCATAGTAGCAGTCGTAGTCGTAGTCGTCGTCGTCCTTGCAGCCTTCGTAAAAATAGTAGCGCTACAGCCTTCGCAAGTGCTTCAATTATGCAGCACCAGCCACAGAGCACTGCGCGCGAATGGCCGACTGCGACAAGCTGAGCAAGTATAGGGCTCCAGCCATAATGGTCAGGACCGGATGGCCAAAGAGCACCGCTGCACAGGGCACCAACGCATACACTACAAAAGCGCATGGAGCACAAACGCCAGGGGCACAAACGCATAGGGCACCAACGCATAGGTCAACAATGCACAGATCACCAACGCATAGGGCACCGACACACGGGGCACCAACGCAAAGGGTACCAAGACATGACGCGCCAACGCATAAGGCATCAACGCATAGTGCCCCAGCGCTCAGTGCACTAATCAAATGGCACCGACAAAAAGGACACCAACGCACAGGGTACCAACACCTTGTGCTCCAACACATAATGCACCAACGCATAGGACCCCAGCGCATAGTGCACCAATCATCAGGCACCAACGCGTAAGCAACGCATAGGGCTCCAACACACAAGGCATAAACGCATGAAGACCCAATGCATGGGCAACGTATAGTTAGCACCGGCACATTTGACACTACGACGTAACAAACGCAAACGGCACCGACGCATGGAGGCACCGAGCGGGAACGGCTATATAGAGCACCGATCTGGAGCGGCGACTGCAGCACGCAGGGCAAGCCCCTCGCAAAAAAGACCCCCTAAGCGCAAGCGTTGATGTGGGAAAAAAACGGTTGTAGAAGATGCGGAAGGCCATAATTACGCCCCCAAAACATGACCTCTGTATCGGTAGCAAGCCAGTCTACCAGGTAAAGGAGTGTGCGCCGAACGTGCTTGGTGTGTCCATCTACCTCGCCCTTGCGCAGATCTGAAATCGTTGCATGGAAATGAGTGTGACCTTACATGTATCAAGAGGTCTGCACGCTGGCGAGCCCTAACACGCGAACCAAACGCGAATTGTCCTGGAGCGAGAAAGGCACGTTGACGCAGTGCCGCAATCAGCATGAGAGGGACTGAGTTCACCTCCCCACTTCTGCAACACCATCGAGCTTTGCAGAGTAGGGCCTGACGATAGCCTTGCCCCTCTTCCATGCTTAAGAGCGCCCGTGCATGAGGGCACAGGCTTACGCACGTGCAGGAGCGCGGAGGACATACATCATGGCGACGGACGCATGGGATGCAAAGACGAAGCATAGGGGACCGAAATGAAGGCGCAATTCCTCACTTTAGCAATCATACACAGTGCACATCACGTCCCCTCTTCCCCTCCGCAACGTTAAAAAAGATTCTCGCAGCGGCCTGGAGTGGTGAGGACGACGAAGCCGCGCCTGCGACGAGTGCACCAGTGGCACAAGAAGTGCAGACGCAAACATACTTCACCCTGCGAACAGAAACTGAACATCATGGAAAGGTAAAGGCGCGCGGTTAGATTACGCGGATGTTCAACGTTGGCGGCGTTCGGAAGGTCGAGCACAGGGAACACGAGGGTGTGGGGGATCTTCCAGGACCCCAGAACTGGCCGAAGTTGGCGCGCTCACACAAAGCCGACCACAGCATCCTGGATACAGAGGAAATCTAAGCATGCTTCGGCCAGCATGGCCAATGTCGCGCGCAGCGCACCGTTCTCCGCGCAGCATGCACCGTGCGGCGCTCCCGGAACGACACTCAGCACGGCACCCTCGGGGCCAAACGGCGCGTCGCGCACAGGCGCCGCTTCCTGGCGAGCAGTGCACGGCACGCCTGGCATCGCGCTCCTCGGCCCCGTACTTGGCGCGGTGCGCACAATGCAGCACGCACGGCACGGGTGCAACTTCCGCTGACTGTCTGCGGCCGACGCGTCAGCGTCCAGGCCCTTCGTTCTGTGAAGAGCGGTGCAATGAGGACAAACACGTGCTGCGTGCTGCTGGAGGAGCTGACTGGGGTAAGCACGCACTTTTTCCGTCGCAGCGCGGCAGAGGCAGTCCGCACGCGCGCTCAGCAGGCCAGGTGGCGGCACTGCGGTTTGGGCAAGCACACACAGACACCCATTGAGCTAACGCACATCATGATGATCACAAAAGTTGTGCCGAATAGGGTGTGGTCAATCACACGTCCCCGTGGCATGGCTGCGAGTTCTCTCTCCGCCCTGCGTAGAAGAAAGGGGAGGCGCCATCCGTAGTTCTGTGCATTCCTCGCCGATGATAGAAGAAGAAAAAACGCTATGGACATAAACTGTTGGCGCTCCGCGTGGACTTCTTGGATCTGCGCTGGACCCCCCTTCCTGGCGCGCGGAGCGAGCCAGGAACGGCGCCGGAGGCGCCGCCAGGGGGGCCCAGCGCGGGTGCAAGAAATCCGCGCGGAGCGCCAAAAATTTATGTTTATGGCATGTTTCCTTCGTTGAGATGAGAGCTTTCAGAAGCCAGTGGCACGGGCTTCGTATCATGCCGAGCACCCTCACCAACGACACAGGGAGCTCTAGCTGCGCCCCGTTTAACTGAACTTTCAGCGGGCAGCCACCCAGATCAGCCCCGCAGGGGCCCTTTGAATACACTGTCGGCGGCACATCGTATCGCAATATATCAATCTTCCTTGTCAGAATTACTCCGATCGCTTCTCGTACCCATATGAATATTCAGAATAAAAGCGCCGAACGGTCTTACACCGTCCCTTGGTGCGTGACTGAAGTGGGATTCCGCGGCACGGATTATACTTGTTTATTGTTGTTGATGTTGTCGTTGTCCTCGCCCACCACCCGCCCGCGACCCACCCCCGGCCCACCCGCGACCCACCCCGCGACCCACCCCGCGGCCTACCCCGCGACCCACCCGCGACCCACCAGCGACCAACCTGCGACAGACCCACATTGCTTTGACAAAATTCGGCGCCGGCAGCGGGCTCGGTGTGTAATGTGTACAAGTCGGCGTCTGTGACGGGCTTCTTCAGAGCCTCGCAGACCGCCGACGACCCCGACACCCTCTCACTCTCACTCGCATCTGCGGGGGCTGTGGTACCATTCTCAACCTTAGCGCTACCAGTCGCATTACTATTCCAGAAAACAATGCTTGCACTAAGGGGTCCTTACTTCTTTTCTAAGGAACTGAGCTCCGTTGTCGGGTCTGCCGCCTTGTGGTCGCCGTCGCCGCCTCGTCACCGCCCGTCGTCTGGGCTCCGTTGTCGGGTCCGCCGACTTGTAGTCGCCGTTGCCGCCCCGTCGCCGCCTCGTCGCCGCCCGCCGTCTGGGCTCCGTTATCAGGTCCGCCGCCTCGTGGTCGCCGTCGCCGTCCCGTCGCCGCCCTGTCGCCTCCGCCCCGTTGCACCCCACCGTTGCAACTGAATCGTTGCAAGCCGACCGATTGCTATCCAATCGATTGTAATCGAATCGATTACAATCGACTGCAATCGATTGCAACGCATAGATTTCACCGCACAGCTTACACCACTTAACTC
>CAUYUJ010006114.1:441617-509117 GCA_963575745.1 Prorocentrum cordatum
TACTACTTCAGCTGGTGACTCCAGGAGGCCTCAAGACTCAAGACTACTCCAAGACGGCTCCAGGTGGCCACGGAGCCTCCTAAGGACGCCCCGAGAGGCCAAAGTCCTTCCAAAACCTCAGAAAAATCAATGGGTTGTGCCTTATCGCTCTTTTGCTTCCGGAGTGGCGCACTTGGTTGTTCTTGGGTGCTCTGGCGCCTCTTCGAGGCATGTTGCAGGCAATATGGAGCTGTCTAGGGCTATGTTGTACCATCTCGGAGGCCATGATGGGCGGGTATCTGGGGCCCTCTTGAGGCCCTCTTGCGCTATCTTGGGCCATCTTGGACGCTCTAACGCCTCGCGAAGCTCTCCCTCCAGACCCAGGGAGAGGGGGCCAAAGGGAAGGAGGAGGTTGGAAAAGCTGACTTGCCAAACCACATACGTCTTAAAGGGCTTTGAGGGAATATTATTCACGTGATACTTGTCATGGCGCGAGTGGGTCTGGAAAAATACACTCGGTGCTATCTGGCCAGAACTTCAAAGCGGCCCAGAGGACGCCCCAGGGGGCGCCCCAGAAGCGCAAAAGGGCGAAAAGATAAGGAGGGCGCCGCAGGAGGCGAGAAGGGGCAAAAACGCCCAAAAGCCTACGACAAGAAGATTGACATGAAAGAAACGGGACCTGAGGGAAACGAATCCTGAATACTGGAGCCTTCCCCCAGGACCAGCTCTTCATCCCCCGTCGTTTCTTGACGATACCGGGGCCTGTGAAGGGCCCCAGGAGCCCGAAGACAGCGCAGAGCTCCCAGGACGCGCTTCCCTCGGGTCCCCGTTCCTTCATGACTAGGGGAGGTCTGGGGCACGATGCCGCCGCCCGGAGCCCCGCCCCACAGAGCCTGTCAGCGAACGCTGGCGGGCCCCACTGGCAGGCGCCATGCATCCAGTTCTGCCAGGCGGCGGCGGCAACCGCGGCCGCCGCGGGGCCTCCGCCGAGGAGGGGGGCCACTAGCTCTGGACCGCCGCGGCCGAGCCAGGATCAGCCAGCGGATCGGAAAGATCATCGAATCAAGCTGTATCGGTCTGGAGCCGAGGTCGAAGCGAGTCGGCTGCACCAGGGTGCAGCCGACTACGCTGCGCGAGCGTCAGGCCATCGAGCAGATCGAGAAGGGGCCCTGCCGAGGCACGCGCAGACGAGACGAGACACCCAGAGCTCCGACGCAGCGGATTCTCTTTCCTGGCACGGAGACCGCGGCACCGCGACGCGGCAAGACGAGATCCACGGGTCCGCAGCGCTCGGGACAGCCCGAGGAGGCGAGCAAGGCAGGGATCTCGGAGGGACGCGTGGAGAGGAAGGGCAGGCGCGGAGCCCTCGGCCCCAATCCCGAGGGAGAGCTCTTCGTCCGGAGGGAGCTTCTTCTCGTCCCTGGGCACAAAGTGGCCCTGGGGCCCGAGGCCCCTGCGACGTCCCGAGTCTTGCTCGTGACGCTGGAGGCCTGGAAGACCCCAGTGGCTCTCCCCCGCCAGCTGCTCTGTTCCCAGAACTGGCACCTGCTCCCGTGCGAGATCGGACGTCTCCCCGAGATTCGTCCTCTTGACCTCCCTGCTCTTCCTCCTCCTCCTCCTCCTCCTCCTCCTCCTCCTCCTCCTCCTCCTCCTCCTCCTCTTCCTCCTCCTCCTCCTCCTCCTCCTCCTCCTCATCCTCCTCCTCCTCCTCCTCCTGCCCCTCTTCGTCAGCATCAGCATCAGCATCAGCGTCTGCGTCAGCGTCAGCGTCAGCATCAGCATCAGCATCAGCATCAGCATCGGCATCAGCATCGGCATCAGCATCATCATGACCCCTCCGAGAGCCTCCCAAAACCAACCGAGCACCTCCGCAAACCCCCGAGAACCCCCTCCTCAGTTTGAACCCCCGAAAACCTCCGGGACTCCCCGAGAGCCCCTGGGAGCCCGCGAGAGCCTCCGAGCCCCCTCGAAACCCCGCCGCAACCGCAATCGCCTCCTCCACCAAGCCCGCCGCCACCCAGCCCGCAGCCGCCATCCCCTCCACGACCCCGAGGGCGCGGGGATCTTCGACGATGCGGTGGGGGGGAGAGGCGCGCTGGGGCGAGCCTGGATCGGGCCAGGAAGGCCGAGGGGCGGCCGTCTCGGAGAGCCTCCGGAGGGCAGCGGGGCCATGACCCGCTGACACCCAAAGAACCACAGAGAAGGCCCCAGAAGAGCTCCCGAGAGCCCCCGAGAACCGTCGAGGGCCTCCGAAAATCCCCGAAGATCTCTAAAAGTGTCAGCTCAGGCCTCTATGCCGACGGGGGGGCGACCACGCAGTGCACGGGCGGATAAAATACAGCGCGACAAATTGGACTGAACACATAACCGTGCGCCAGGCGGGGCATTAGCTAATCGTGGTCAGTGGACGTCCTCGAACGAACAAGGTTGAAACCACGAAAATGAGTCCTCTCATTTCAGGGTCCCGACGGATCATCTCGAAACAATCCTGAAGACCTTTGGAAAGCCGTGGAAAACCATGGTCCCCCCCTGAAAATACAATACTGTGTCGTGGGGCCAGCAGGCGCGAACCACGCAGACGCGAATTAGGCCCCCGGCAGAGAGACGCGAAGCGAAGGAAGAAGCAGTCGCCGCACAAGCAGGGGGAGACGACAGTCCCCCCCCCCACGAAAACCATCAAACTCCTCTGATCATCTTGGACAGTACCGCTGGGACCCCTCCTCGGAAAGCCCAACATCTGAAAACCCGCCTCCACCACTCATCGAGAGGTCACAAACATCTCAGGCAGCGGGATCCAACTGGGGCCGCTTGCGCTCCCACGAAGGTCCGGCTCGGACCGCTTGCGCTCCTTCTGCTCGCAGGGCCAGCCTCACGCCGCTCTCGTTCACGCCGTGGCTTTTCCATTGCCGTCGCTTTCCTGGGCTTCTCCGTTTGCGTCCGAAAGCCCTCCCCCCCCCAGAGGGCAAAGAGTCCGCCCCCATAGTAACCACCCCGACACGCGAAGCCGTTTACTAAATGCCCCCCCTGAAGGAATCGAACAGGGCAGGGCTGTTTAGTAAACGCCCACGGCCGTTTAGTAAACGTCAATTGTCCGGTCTGGGTGGTTTGTCCTCCCTGGACAGAGACCGCCGAGAAACCCGCCAGAGGCGACCCCCGAAACCCTCCGAGGCCCGCCGAGGAGCGGCGGCGCCGCCCCCCCCGCGGCCGCCGCCGCCGTCATCGGTCGGTCGTCTTCGTCGATCGTCGTCGTCGCCGTCCGTTGTCGGCGCCGTCACTGCAGCCGTCATCGGTCGTTGCCGCCGTCGCTCGCCCCCGCCGTCGTCCCAGGCAATCGCCGTCGTCGTCGATCGTCGGTCGCCAGTCGCCAATCGTCGTCGGTCGTCGCAGGCCGGCTGAGCGCGCGGCTGGCGCCGCCGCCCCAGCCCCCAGGCAGCAGCGGGGGGGCGTCCACGCCGTAGCCCGCGCCGCCCCAATGGCCGCCTCGCCCCCGTAGCGGGCGGGGCGAGAGGACGAGAGAACGCTTACGGCAGATTCGTGTCGTGACGACTTCGGTACCGGTTTGTGGCATCGCTCGGCTCGTTCAACCGCGAAAAATCGCGGATTTCCGACAGAGCAGGTGGTGCTGTGTTAGCCGATTCGAGGTAACCGGCGGCGTTCAACCTTGAATGCTGGGGCCGCCGCCGCGTCCACACGACACGAACCAGCCGTCGCCAGCAACGGCACATTCGGGTTCGGCAGAGTCCCGCGCGAGCCTTTTGCCATGATCTCCAACGCGAACAACAGCCCGCGAGCACAAATCATCATGATCGTAAGCATCATCACCACTGCAAACATTGTCATCATAATCGCAATCGTCTTTCATATCATGGTCATGGTCCTAATGACCGTGATTGTCATCATCGTCATCATCATCATCATCAGAAACAGCAGCAGCACCAGCATCATCAGCATCAGCATCATCAACATCATCCTCATTATCATCAACATCGTCGTCGTCATCATCACCGCCACCATCATCATCATCATCACCACCATCAATATCGTCTTCATCATCACCACCACCATCATCATCATCATCAGCAGCATCATCGAAGACCGAGCAAAAGGCTGCAGAAATAATGCTAATATTGTCGTGATCGTCGTCGGCGGCGATCGGGGGCGGCCGAAGATCGAGGATGCCGAGGTTCTCTAGTGCATTTGGGCGTGCTTGCAAGGGCGATATGGGCCGATCCTGCTCTGGGGCGCGGGGGGACTGGTAGGCAGGCAGTTGTTGGTAGGAGATGGTGGTGGTAGGTCACCTAACTCCCCGCGCCTCGCCGCGCAAAGCGCAAAACGCGCTCATCTTCGCGCCCTCGCAAGGCCACTCTGGAGGAGGGCAGCTCTCCGGCAAAGATCGCGGAGCGCACAGCGCGATCCTTTCAGCGCACCTGTGGGCGACCCAAGAGCATCGAGGTTTGGGAGGTTTCGGGCGAGAAATTGAACGTTTGGGAGCTTTGGCGACCATGGTGACGGGGAGGAGAATGGGCAAGGGGACAGGGGTGCGGATGACGAGGGGGATGAGAATCCGCATGCGGAGATGGATAGGGCGGAGGCGAGTGAATCGGAGGGGAGGGGATCAGCAACTGAGAAGACGGGGTATATGATAAGGTGTATGGGTAATTATAGATGGGGGAGGGGAGGAAAAGGACCGAGTCTTGATTTGGAAAGGCAACGTGCAACGAGGAGCAAAATCTAAGGCATCGAGGACTCATGATACAGTCCTCGTGCTACCATGAGGAACGCCGAATGAGGAACCCACAGATGGTCCGTATTTCAGCGTCGTCACTGCAAGGACGCAAGACAAGGTTGCAAGACTCTTGGACGCCCCCGTGGAGCGCGTGGCAGGAAGACCAAACGACAGGGCGGGCAAAGCAAAGAGGCAAGGACGGTCCTGCTGAAGCGCTCCGATTGTAACGTGCAGCTACCAGCCTCAAAGTCGCGCGTGCGATCTAGCTGCCTGAGCTCAAGGCTCAAGCTGGAAGGAAGGACCGATCTCTTGCTGGGCCACCCTCCAGGACGCCTTCGGCCAGCGATCGTTGCACAGGGGAAAGCATGGAAGGC
The DNA here is from genome assembly GCA_963575745.1 of Prorocentrum cordatum. Classification (NCBI taxonomy): domain Eukaryota; class Dinophyceae; order Prorocentrales; family Prorocentraceae; genus Prorocentrum; species Prorocentrum cordatum. The sequence goes on from CAUYUJ010006114.1 coordinate 446,697, forward strand.
GATCCACACGGTGAGGCAAACTGGGGCATCCGCCGCTGAGCCACGGCTGCTGCCACTGCTCCCAGGCACAATCTCGTAGGACGGGCGCATCCTGCTCATCCTTCTCGTGCTACATCCCCTCTTCATCCCTCCACCTCCACATCCACCTACACATCCGCATCATTATCCTCACTGTCTTCCTCCTCCTCTTCTTGATCTTTCTCCTGCTCCTCCTCCTCCTCCTCCACCTCCTCCACCTCCTCTTCCTCCTCCTGCACCTCCTCTACCTCCTCCCCCTCCAACTCCCCCGCAAACCTTCTGCCTCCGCATCCGCCTCCTCATCCTCCTCCTCCTCCTCCTCGTCCTCCTCCTCCTCCTGCTCCTGCTCCTCCTCCTCCTCCTCCTCCTTCCCCTCCTCTTCCTCCTCCTCCCCCCCTTCCTCCCCCTCCTCCTCCTCCTCCTCCTCCTCCTCCTCCTCCTCCTCCTCCTCCTCCCCCTCCTCTCCTCGTCCTCCTCCTCCTCCTCCTCCTCCTCCTCCTCCTCCTCCTCCTCCTCCTCCCTCCTTCTCCTCTTCCTCCTCTTCCTCCTCCTCCTCCTCCTCCTCCTCCTCCTCCTCCTCCTGCTCCCCCTCCTCCCCCTCACCCTCCATCATGTCGAGGAAGGACAGAGGGTGCCGAAGACAACAGCGGGGGGGAAGCACTCTTATCGACTACCCTGCTTCCATATCTCTCCTAGGGGCCAGCAGTACTGCGAAGTGTTCTGGACACGCGCCCCCCCCCCAAGAGCTCCACCACCACCAACACCACCTTCGTCCCACTTGTTCCTCGTCATCCGCCTCTTCATCTTCCCCCTCCTCTTCTCATCATCGCGTCATCAACATAATCAACAATAACCACATCAGCAGTAACAGCAGCAGTACCAGCATCAGCATCATCAGCCGCATCAGCCTCATCATCAGCATCATCACCACCACCACCACCACCACCACCATCATCATCATCATCATCATCATCATCATCATCATCATCATCATCATCACCACCACCATACTCATCAGCATCAGCATCAGCATCTGCATCATCCTCACCAGCATCGTCCCTACCATCAGCAACATCGTCAGCAACATCACCATCATCATCATAATCAGCAGCAGCACTAGTATTATCATCATCATCATCATCATCATCATCATCATCATCATCATCATCATCCTCCTCATCCCCCTCCTCTTCCTCCTCCTCATCATCATCATCATCATCATCATCATCATCATCATCATCATCGTCGTCAGCATCATCATCAGCATCATCATCAGCATCATCATCATCATCATCATCATCATCAGTATCATCATCATCGTCATCATCTTCAGCAGCATCATCATCGTCAGCATCATCATAATAATCATCATCATCAGCATCAGTTTCATCATCATCATCGTCATCAGCATCGTCATCATCATAATCCTCATCATCATCATCATCATCACCATCGTCATTATCAGCAGCATCATCAGCAGCATCAGCATCAGTATCATCATCATCAGCATCGTCATCAACCTCATCATCCTCAGCAGCATCAGTAGCAGCATCAGCACCAACATCAGCATCATCATCAGCATCACCATCCGTACCATCATCATCATCATCAGCAGCAGCAGCAGCCGAATCATCACCCTCATCTCATAATCATCAACAGCTGCAGCATCAGCAGCATCAGCATAATCATCAACATCAGCATCAGCCTCACCATCATCACCATCATCATCCTCATCATCAGCAGCATCATCATAAGCATCATCAGCATCATCAGCCTGATCATCATCATAATCAGCATCAGCATCATCATCATCGTCGTCATGATCGTCGTAATCATTAGCATCATCAGCATTATCAGCAGCATGATCATCATCATTGTCGTCGTCGCCGTCATCATCAACAGCATCATCAGTATCATCAGCATCAATCATCAGCATCAGCATCATCATCAGCATCCTCATCATAATCAGAATCATCATAAGCATCATCGTCATCAGTATCATCATCATCAGCATCATCATCATCACCAGAATCATTCCTCTCATCTAGCTGCCGATCCTCATCGGTGGTTTCGTCCGCCTTCACCTCCTCATCCCCCTCCTCCTCCTCCGCCTCCTCCTCTGCATCATCATCATCATCATCATCATCAATACCGCCATCACCATCATCATCATCAGCAGCAGCATCATCAGCAGCATCAGCATCATCATCATCAGCATCATCATCATCGTCATGATCCTCATCCTGATTATCATCATCATCATCATCATCAGCAGCTGCATCGACATCAGCATCAGCATCAGCAGTATCACCATCATCCTCATCATCATCAGCAGCAGCATCATCATCATCATCCGCATCATCATCGTCATCGTCATCGTAATCGTCATCATCATCGGCACCCTCATCCTCGTCATCACCTTCATCATCATCAGTACCATCAGCATCATCTTCATTATCATCATCAGCATTACCATCATTACCATCATCATCATCATCAGCAGCAGCATCATCATCATCAGCCTCGTCATCATCATCATCATCATCACCACCATCATCATCATCATCATCATCATCATCATCATCATCATCATCATCATCATCACCAATCACTATCATCACTGTTCTCCTCCTCCTCATTCCCCTACTCCTCCTACTCATGCTCCTCTCGTTCCCAGAAAGGCCCCTTGTCGAGCTCCTGAACCAACGTCTTCCTCAACACCTTCGTCCCGCAAGGTTGCTGGAGAAAACCTCTGCCGGCAACGGGCCAACGACCTCCGTGTCAGATGCTGAGTTCCTCCTCGTCAACCTCCTGTTTCGCCCCTCACTTTCTTTCTTTCATATACGAGCTCCTCGTGGGAACAACCAAGGGCCGTTAAGCCCGATCAAGAGGAGGTTCAGCGAGATCAAGCCAGATTAAGCCCCGAATATAGCCAAACTCAGCGGGAATAAAGCCCGATTAGACGGGATTGATCCGGAGAAGGACGGTTTGGGAACCAGCGCCGATGCTGAATGAACCTCCCAGGAGTTGCAACCGAGTTTCATGAAGCTCAGGAAATCTAGGTTTAAGATTTTGCTGTCTTGAATCACAAATTTCCCGTGCGACAGCCTCCATCCTTGAAGACTGTGCATCATAGGCGGACACGTACTACGAGCTGCTCGAGAATCTCACCTCTCGCTGATAATTCCCCTGGTATCTCATCTTTGATCTTCCTCACTTCCCCGGCCTGGAGCACCGCCACCGTCGTCGCAATGGCTGCCCTCGGCCTTCATCGCGAGGCTTCGCCCTGCTGCGGCCCCATCTGTGGCTATGCGCTCGCGCGCGCGGGGGGGAAACGGCCGATCAGGTCAGAGCCGCGGTGCTAGAGAGAGCACCGACCATCAAGACGAAGGCATGATGAAGATAAATCTGGCCTGAGATAAGTTGGGAATCTCTGAGAACTGGCGGGACTGGAATCGCGGTCCAGACTCCAAGGCCTGTACCGGCGGGGTCGCGAATCCACGGGATCGCGCGTCGGTGTCCAGACCGCCGGGGCTTGGATATAGATGCGTTCGTCGCTCGTGAACAATCGGGACAGATGAGTAGGACAAAGGAAAAGCAGCAACGGCACCACCATCGTCATCGGGCAGAGGAAGATCCTCGTGGAGGTGTGGTAACGCTTCTTTTCAGTGCACCTCTCGAGGCATCTCCAGTCTCGCCATCGTGGACCTCTTCGCCGTGGGCGGCCCTGCTGGTGGTCCTGGTGACACTTCTGCATACCTCCGATGAGGAAGACTTCGACGCCGCTAGCAGATCGTGGCCGCGCTGCAAAAAAAGTCCCCGATGGGGAAGACGCGGAAATGGCCTTACTCATGCACCGTTTCTGGCGCGGCTGTCCCTTCCAGCGGCGCCGCCATCCCCCTCTCCAAACTGCCACGCTCCTGGCAATGCGGAACCAAACACGACACGTCACGTAGCAACAAAAAAGCAAGGCGGCGACACAAATACTGTAGTCGAGCAAGCGGACGCAGCTCAATCAGAATACACCAGGTGGTCCACAGTGACCACGCCACAAGCGTGAGAGAAACCAACAACACCTATTGACGGGAGAACCTGAAGACTGCGGAAATGTGCCCCAACGGTTTTTGTCCGTTCATCACGTCGACCAAAGGAGTCACAGCCGAGAGGATAATATTGTTGCTTCAGCCTCTGAAGGGCCTGTCTGATTTTCTCCTGCCCCATTACCCCAGTGGGATGGGGTCAGCACGAAACAAAGAGAAAGGAGAGGCACGCACCCCTCGTCTCCGGGAAGCTCCTTCCCTCCTCGTCCTCCGCCTCCTCCATTCTCTTCCTCCTCCTCCTCCGCCTCCGCCTCCTCCGCCTCCTACTCCACCTCCTCCTCCTCCTCCTCCTCCTCCTCCTCCTCCTCCTCCTCCTCATCATCATCATCATCATCATCATCATCATCATCATCATCATCATCATCACTAGCAGCAGCAGCAGCAGCACCATCATCATCATCATCATCATCATCATCATCATCATCATCATCATCATCATCATCATCATCATCATCATCATCATCATCATCATCATCATCATCATCATCATCATCATCATCATCATCATCATCATCATCATCATCATCATCATCATCATCATCATCATCATCATCATCATCATCATCATCATCATCCTCCTCCTCCTCCTCCTCCTCCTCCTCCTCCTCCTCCTCCTCCTCCTCTCCGCATCACAATACGCATCACAATCCTCCTAACCTCCTCCCAATTTCATCGAAATCATTTGGCAGGCTGCGGGGGAGTGCCGCCCGTCTCCTGGAGCACGGAGCCATGGCTCGGTGCAGCTCGCGCAGAGGAAGCAGGAGGGGCTGCAGGATATCAGGCTGGGTAGGTCACCTAACTTTGCGCTTAGCGCCGCGCGAACAGCGAACCCTCAGAGATCAGGGCGTCGCTGAAACACGACGGCGGACTCCCCCGGTTTCAAGGCCCAGAACCCTCACGCGGATCGGTCCATCTCGAGAGGTGCTGCAGGGAGATGGGGTCTGGAGCTCCAGCGGCAATTTCTCGCGACCCCGCTGGCACTCGCCCAGCACACGCGAAGGCAGCTGTGGATGCCATCCGCTTCGCAGACTCAGGCCGCGTCGGTGCAGAAATCACCGGGCAGCGCGCCTTTGGGACCCCGCCGCGAGCTTTTGCTTGAAGGGCTCGGCAGGCTTCTGCTAACACACTGTGTTGAGAGCGAGAGGGATTTTAAGAAGCCACCTGCCGTCATGGAAGGCCGCCCCCTCACCCCGGCCCCTTCTGCGCGCCGCCGGGCCGCTCTTCCCCCCACACCGCTGGCATCATGAGTCGACCAGGCCAGCCAGTTCTTAGAACTTGGGCCCCACGAGCCCCGCTGGTGGCCGGGAGGGGGGGCCACAAGAGCGACCCACGGCGGGAGGTCCGCGAGCACGCTGGGGCCGAAGACTCTGGAGCCACACGACATGCCAAACGTGGCTCCTGTGGCACGGGTCCTGCCATGCGCATGCCCGCTCGGGAGCAGGTCGTCGGGACGTGCGACCAGGACCGCCGGGGCAGAGAGCTGGCACGGACAAGCAGGAGCACGCCACGAGCAAGGAGCCGTCGGGAAGATGCCCACCTCAGCAGGCTTGGGGCGATCGGTCGACCCTCGAACCTCGAACCTCGACCGATCCTCGAAACCCGAAACCAGATCGGGCGATCGACCATCCGCTGGCGGCTCGTCGGAGCTGTCGCTCTCTGCTAGCAGATCGGGCAGCGGGTCCACGAGGTCGGCGTTTTCGTGTTGCTTTCGTTTTCCTTCGTTCTGTCTTCGTTCTGCCTTTGCTGCGACAAAAGATCAAGACGAAAACGGTCCACTCAATCACCGAAACACCGTTTAGCTTGAGCCCTGTACCATCTTTGGGACCCCGTCACCCGGGACCTGCTCTCACGGGACACCTCGCGCCGGACCCCTCCCACCCCCCTGCGCGTCGCGCAGCGCGACCTGGCTCCCGATCCGTCGGCCGTGCAGCGGCAGGCCTCTGGGCCACCGAACCAGCGGGCAGGACCACAGACGGAATCGAGAGAATGAACGACCGAGGGGGGAGGCGCGGATGGGGGGAGGCCTGCCAGAGGAGGCGGAGGAGGAGGAGGCGGCGAATCTCTGACAGTGCGGTGGATCTTTGAGGACGTGCTGGGCGCCGCGGCCTCTCTGGGAGCGCCCTGGAGCAGCTGTTCGACTGGGGGATCGCCTACAGAATTGATTTACCCCAAAATTGATTTTCACGTCGATTCATCAACAAAAATACGTCAACCATTCGTAGATCTTCGCAAGTTCTACGAATTGCCCAAGGAGTCGACAAGAAAAATCAGTTCTGGGGCAAATCAATTCTATAGTCGATCCCCTACTCGAGCTATGTGTGTGTGACCAGGCTCTCTGGAACGAGCTGCGCCTGGAGTTCCTTCGCTGCCCTCCGCCGGCTCCCAGAGGGGCCGCGGCTGGGAGCCAGCTGGTCTCGTGCGGCAGCTCCGAGGGCTCTGCCTCCGAGAGCCCCGCGGCAGAGACGCCAGTGGGAGCCATCGACGGGCTCGCAGAATACCTCCGTGTTCTGGGGAGCTGCGGCGCCGATCGCGCTGAGAATGTGAGCCTGCCTCAGAACTGCATCCGAGAGGCGAGCATCTCCGGGCTCCTCGCGCCCGCTGGGCCCCACGTCGAAGCAGCCTCGCCCAGACCTGGCGTCGCGTGTCCTGTCCTAGCGTGAGCAATTAGAAGGACTGCCCATTCTCTCCGACACCCCTTCCTATGCAGGATCACTCGGCATCGAATCGGGAAATCGGATGGAATCGGAAAGTGCGTCGGATCGGGCTGCGTCGGCACGGAGATCGAATCGAGCCAGCCAGATTCGGTATCTAGTCAGATCGATCATATCGAACTGGACCCAGCACTGTCTTTCCTCCAACGTCCTTGTGAGAGAAACCCCCGCCGTCGAACGCCCCTGGTGATCGGAAACGCTCTTCACAAGCGGACAGTCGCAATAATGAAAGTTGACTTCCTTCCGCAAGAAGACCTGAAACTCCGTGGAGCATCGCGTTGCACGGGCAGGAAGACCTCACGAATGCTGGGAAACGCTGCAAGGCGTGGCAATCGTATTAACACCGCTTGTTCGCCCCTGAAGCGCTACAGGGTGCAGGACAGTAAAAGCTGACAGAATTTGCGCGTTGCCACCGGCTCTTTTTGTTTTTCACGCCCAGTTGCCATTCGGGCCTTTGTTCCCTCTTGCGCTGAGCCAGGCCCCACCTCCTCCGTCCTTCAATATCCCTCATTGTGATCTCGCCTCATCACCACCTACCTCCCTACCCTGTGTTGTCGTCATCGTTATCATCACCTCCTTACCACGCGTCGTCTGCATCACCGTTAACGCCACCATCATCATTGCACGCAGCTTTCTGCCCAGCGCAATGGGGTCATGCTGGGCGCTGGCCGTCTCTTGGCCACTAATTACGAGGACTCCCACCCACACCTTGGGACTAGGCCGCAATGAGGGCGCCCGCAGAAGATGGTCGGGAGCCCAACGAGACCAAAAAGACTATGCCCACACACTCTTGCCAGACCGTCATGGGCCATCCCTCACGAGGAGTCCTACCCTTATCTGGGGCCACAACCCGACCATAACGAGGGCGCCTGCATCATGCGGCTGACCACATCTGGCCACCCTTTACACATTTCAGGCCCCATCGGGGGACCCAACTGGGCCCCAGCGATGGCGCGTTTATCAGATTGTGGCCAGCTTGTCTTGAGCCACTCCCACGCCTTCCGTACCCCGCAGGGAGGCTCCAACCAGGCCCCAGCTTGGGTGCCCCTACGACGTGGCCAGACGGCTATTGTCCATCCCACACGCATTTCGAAACTCCAGAGGTTAAGCCAGGCTCCAGCGTGGGCGCCCTCATACTGCCCAAACAACACGCGTGTCGAAAGTCAGAAAAACGCCACAGCTACGGCCCATCGAGGACTTCAAACTGCGACTGGACCGTCGTGGGCCACCCCTCATAGATTCCATGCCCCAGTGGAGGACAGCCTACTCTCGCGACCATGCGGCCAGGCGACAGTGGGGTCACAAGATCGGAATGTGATGAGAGTCACTACCCGGGTCACGAGATCGCGCTGCAATGGCGACCGCGCCCCTCGCGGCCGCACGCGGGGCCACGGTGTCACGACGCCCTCGACGACCCTGGGCCAAGAGATCGGGTTTCGACGGCCGTCCCCTCGTGGCCACGGAGCTAGCTCGGGTCTCCGTGGCTCCCCGAACCGCGGCTTGATCGACATCACCCTCGCCACGGCCAAACCAGTCGGGCCACGGGAGGGTCGCGCGCCCAGCGGTACGAGCTGCGTATGACCGAACACACGATGCACAATGAGCACTTAAAGCCGATCGCCCACCGCCAGCACGAAATTGCAGAAGTGACGAAACCAACAACTGGACATCAACCACCCGCGCAAGGCAAAGGATCATCGCCCACACACGCACTCAGATTGAACGTGATAACCCCTGGGACGAAGACAACCAAATCGCCGTCGGCTGGCGGCAATAGCCCGACACTGTAGACGAGCAGACGGTCAAGACGGAGCAACGTCGGGAGAACTGGACGGGGGCACCACAATGACAACTGTCAACGACACGGTCACCACATGGACAAGAAAGCAGCACGTGAGAGCATCATTGAAGACACACACACACAAAGGCGCATGTTCAAGCACGCCGGCATGTGAATGCACACGTTGGAAAGCGGCGTCCACAGTTCTTGCACAGCTCCAGCCCATCAAAGGGCGGCTCACTGAGGTTCCCACCAGGGGCGTGGAGCTTCTTGGCGCGAAAGGATGGCTGCCTCGGCATCATCAGACTGCGTCTCTCCAGCCACCTCCTGTGATCCACCCTTTCTCCACAACTATATTCGCGTACATCGGGGGAGGTAAAACCATTACACAACCTTGCCATGATGCTTTGATATCTGAATCGTGCGTTCCCTCTCTCCCGTCCTCCGTCTCCTTCCATACTGAGAGGAAGCAGTGGGGAACACCATGAGGACCCAGCCACTGAGGCCTTCGGTGGGGCCCACAGCGGGTTCACCAAGCGTGTGAGAGGATTGCCGGAAGGAAAGAAGCGGATCACCATGCGGACGCAGGCACTGGTGCCTTCCGTGGAGTTTAAAGGGCACGAAATGTGTAAGAAGTGCGCCGAAATAGGGCGGGACACCGTGCGGACGCAGCCACTGGGGCCCCCGGTGGAAACCCTTGTAGGGCCGCCGCTGTGCCGAAATGGGGCGGGTCCATACAAGGCCTCCTCAATCTGGGGGCACAACAAGCAAAGAAAAAACGAAAACCTGACACCGCGGAGAGCGCGAGAGAGGGCGACGCTATGCCCACGCGAGCACCAACTACACCCTCTGCATACGGCGGCCAAGCACCGCAGCCAAGAAAAACGCACCCCGCGCATCGCGGAAGCACGCGGCAGAGGAAGTGGGCATGCCCGCGCGAGCACCACCTTCCCCCTGCATATGCAGCGCGCGACGAAACGATTAAGAGCAAGGACCCCGCCATCGCGGGGGAGGGGCGCACAAACGACACAAACGAGACGCGCACCCCCTCCTCTCTCTTCCCTGCGCCTGCCGCGGGGTGCGCTCGAGGTCGCGCGTCGCCTCGCCTCGTGATTTTGCACGACTCGTGCCCCGTCGACGCTGCCCTACGAAACGTTTTTCCCTAGATCGTCGCTCGTCGCCGCTGAATTGCCGCTCAAGGCTGCTCGCCACTCAGCGCGATAAAAAAGGGCGAGGGCGCAGGAGGGAGGAGGAGGAGAAGCGGAGGCGGAGGAGGGGAGAGAAGCCGCAGGCGGAGAATGCGAGCAGGTAATTATGGCACTGCGCGAACAGAGTACGAACGACCGAAGGATGCTGCTCACAGCCCCACTCCGCCAGCCAAGGGTCCACTATAACTCCACATCCAGAGGTGGGGAAAAGCATACAGATACAATCAAACAACTCGCGCGTGCGTGAGCTGACTGTGTTGGAAGGCACCCGCACCAAGCCCGCGCGAGCACAGGGTGATGCTGCCCCACGAAACGTGTGAGGGGTACGCCGAATTGTGCGGGGTGACACCCTGAGGCGCTGTCACTGGGGCTTTCGGTGGGGTTCCCTGCTGGGTCACGAACCTCGTGAGTGGTGTGCCGAATTGGGCGGGGTGGCGCCATGCAAGCGCTGCCACTACGGCCTTCCTTGGAGCCCCACATGGGCTCACGAAACGTGTGAGGGGTGTGCCAGACGGGCGGGGCGACGCCATGCGGGCGCTGCCACTCGGGCATTAGGCAGAACTCCCTGTCTGGCCACGAAACGCGTGAGGGGTGCGCCGACATGCACATGCGGAGGGAAAAGGATGGAAGGAGGGAGGGGGAGGCGGAAGGAGTGAGACACGGGGCGCTGCTAACTCAGAACGAGGACCCAACACCGCAGGATGGCAAGGAAAAGCAGCAAACACTCATTCGGAAACCTGTCCTGGGAAACTCATCTACCGTCCGCCGTCCCGCATTCCATGATCGGTGACGCACCAACCAGCCTCCCATAGCCATGAGCATCAAGGCACTAACGATGCGGAACCAGATTGGCAGGCGGCTGAGACCAGGAGGGCCCCTGTCAACTCAACAGAAGCTGCGACAGCTCCGCTCACCTGGTCGAGGCTTGTCCCAGAGTTGGGTAGCTGTGCCGACTCGCTCCCTCTTGCATTCAAGACCTTGTCACATCAAAATCATCCACGATCACAGGCTAAATCGCCAAGCCGTTCTTCCGTTCACTCTATTTACCGATCATTTCCGCCCCTCCTCAATCCTGCCCTCTCCAAGCACCCGTGCGGCGCTGGCGTTCCGAATAATTGAGTTCGCACGGTGCTTCCCATGAGTCGCACTTGTGCGAAAAGATAAACCGCCAGAATCCGCCAGCACGATTGCATCGATTGTTGTGCCAGGCCCCCACGCTTGTTAGTATAACTTCCTGCGAAGCAGTGACCAAGGCCCCCTGGCGCACCAAGCCTGGTACGCGTTCACGTGTCTGGCCAAGTCCCTGCCGCTGTTTTCCGTCCGCTGTAATACTGATCCCCCTCCAAAAAAAGACCCCCCCCCCACACGCCCCCAAGCCCAGGGCGCCCACTCCAAGCGCGGTGAAGACTTTGCGCAGCAGCGCATCTGGATAATGGACGCACGTAACTTCCCCGGCACTCCGTCAGGCCATGACTTATGATGAGCGGAACGGACAACATTCTCTCCGCTGGGGTAGCTTACCAATGCAAATTCGACACCGCCGTGCTTCCCGTGTTCCGAGAAATCGGAAGGGTACACTCCTGATTGGTAGTGTGGCCCCGTGTCACATCCTGTGGTTTGATCGCTTTCACTCAAGCACGCCCCGACGTTCCGAATCTGCAAAAGTAGCCCCACAGGACTGAAGGATCACTGCAAGAAGCCACTCGGCCGTCATAAATTGCGCCACATTGCGTAATGGGCCTTACGAGCGCCCACCTTGCATTTCGGTGATTATCGGAGGTTGGGGGGTGAGATCGCAGTGAAACGGAGACCCCCCACCGGGAAATCGGTATCGGTTTCGTGTTCGTGTCGTGAGTGCAGGCGAGGCGAAGCTGCGCGTGATCCTCCTGTAGCTAAGCCGAAGTAGGAGCGAAAGTCCGTTTCCGTCCGCTGGTGGCCAGGAGATGTCCCAATTGGGCCAGGCGGTGTCCTGGGTGTCCCGGCTGTCAGTAAGAGCTAAAGTCCGTTTCCCGTCTGCAGGTTGCCGGGAAATGTCCCAGTTGGGCCAGGCGGTGTCCCGGGTGTCCCAGGTGTCCCGGGCGTCCCGGCGCTAACGCATGTCGCTAATTTCATAATTGATTTTTGTTCGTTGCCTGCGGCGGGCTTTCTTATCCAATGCAGCTCATCTTATCCAATACATCTTGTCCAATCCAGTACATCTTACCTTATCAAATCCATATTGTCCCATCTGATCTTATCCCACCCAATCCAATCCACCCAACCCAATCTTTCAATGAATTTGTTTCTGCGCCTGCGGCGGGCCAATCCAATCCATCTTATCTTATCCAATCCATTTCTTCCAATCCAACCCCATTCAGAGAGACAGAGAGAAAGAGAGAGATGAGATCAAGGTGACAGGCTGGAGGTCAGTCAGGGTGGGCATTTGATCTCAATCCCCCCCACCCTCCTTATCGCCCGCAGGGCGGTCGTATAGGTATGTAGATCGACCCGTCGGTATCAAGAACCACGGGGAACACAACAGCGCCCCCATCCCTTTTTCATGCAGAAACGTGGCTCGTTTTACCCTGACCAATTTCGGCAACGTGCGCGCTGGGAAACGCAACGGCATCACGCGTCCGTATGGAATTGAGGTACTACTGCGCTGACCCAAAGGGGCAAGCCTTGAGATAGCCGATACAGCGAACTGCAGGAAATATAAAAAAGACTGGCGGACAAAGTCGACCCTCAGACCAGTCTTGGCATGCGCTCTGAGATTTCGATTCCGGTCCAACCATGGCGACGAGAACACCCTAGATCCTCGCCGATCCCCCATCGACCAATCACCCTGCAAAAGGTCCCCAGAGGCATCCAAAGATCACAGGAAGCCGCCGAAACCGCGCTAAAACCTGAGTGTTCCTCCTACCCCCTTCCTGGTCCTTCTCAACAACTCCTCCCTGTCGCACACCGAGGCCAGTCGGAAGGGCGGGCCCGGCGTTTCGCCTGAGACTTCCTCCATGTATGGTCCTCAAGGCTGAAAGCTACAACAGCTTCGCTGATGTTGGGCGGGCGATTTTCACGATGCGGCTCTCGCCTTAGCGCCGCGCACACTCGTCTTTAAAGTTGGAAGAGTTTTACGGATTGAAGGCGGGTCGTTTTGCGCACATACGTTTTGAAGATGTGCAAGAGTTTGACGGTTAGAGGGCGAGCGGTTTTCACAATGTGTCTCTCGCATTAGCGCCGCGCACATTCGTTCGCAAGAAATTGCGCGAGTTCCACGGGCTCCCATGGACAATGTACAAGGAACTGAGTTTTGGAACGATTCTGGATTGTCAGGGCGCAACGGTTAAGTGGATTCGCGGTGCTCAAGGCCCAAGACTGTTGTTATGGCACGGTTCGGGATCGCTAAGACGCAACAGTCAAGCTGTTTCGTTGCGTTGAAGTTCCGAGAATGGTGCTTTGGCACGCTTGGGGATTTTCCAACGGTTGTCTCCCAACGGGGCACTTGCCTGAGTGGAAATGAACCCTTGAAGGGGTCTACGAAGAGGACGCTTGGAGGGAGGGTGTCTTCCAACATCGTCGATGAGTCTTGGGTTTACACTGGTCCGCTTCCTCCTCCTCCTCCTATTACTCATCATCCTGATCCTCCTGTTCGTCCTCCTCCTCCTCCTCCCCCTCCTCCTCCTCCTCCTCCTCATCATCATCATCATCATCATCATCATCATCCCCCTCCTCCCCCTCAAGGAGGAGCGCCCCTGATTAGGAAACTGTCTGGGGAGAGCGGCTCGCGCGAAGCGTCACCACCCCCTTTTTGTGGCCTCTCTCTTATGGTGAACCAGCAACATCGGAGGCAAGCCACCCTCCTGGTCCTGGTCCTCTTCAAGGTCAAGGAGGAGGACGCAGGGAGGAGGGAGGGAGCAGGAGAAGGGAGGCCATCAGTCCTCCCCTCTCCATCGGCCCATCCTGCCGCATTCCCTTTTCGGTCCCTCCTTCCACTCCTCCTCCTCCTCCTCATCCTCCCCCTCCTCGGTTGGTGCGTGTTGCTCTGCTCGGGATTCTGTTTCCCTTATGCAGTGACCACCCACTTGGCTTGCCAGGCATTGCACGCCGCCTGGCTGTCCGTCCGTCCGTCTGTCTGTCTGTCGTCCCGGCTCTCTGAGCCGCGGCGCTTTGAGCTTCTTAGCTCGGGGACGCGTCGGCCACCGCCGCCCTCTCCATTGTTGGTGGCCCTGACGAGGTTGGGGGAGAGGGTGCCGAAACGCGCCCAGAGTCCAGCAAGGCATGAGGGTGCAAACCCGACTTGTCTGGCTGATGCTCTGGGGGGGCCTGTGATCAGGGGAGGCTGCAGCACCGCTCAACGATGTGCTGTTCAACCGAACCAGCAGGGTGGGCCCTTTCCCAAATCCGTGCTTCGGTGCGGATCGTAAGCGCGCCTCGTCTCCGTCGTCGTCGTCGTCGTCGGCGTCGTCGTGGTCGTGGTGCGTGTTGCTCTGCTCGGGATTATGTTTCCCTTATGCAGTGACCACCACCACCACCCCTCCTCGGCTCCCACTGCAAATTTGTGCCGCTGAGTAGTCTGCGTTGAGTTCTGACACCGCGTGGGGACACCGCATGGATCGTTCAACCTAACAAAAAAATCACGGCCTCCCGGCAGCGCAGATCGTTCGATAGCGGACGAGTTTGTACCACCAGCGGCGGTCAACATTGAACACCATCTCGGGGGCCGCCGCCGCGTCATTGCGGCGTGAACGTGCCATAGTCCTCCTCCTCCTCCTCCTCCTCCTCCTCCTCCTCCTCCTCCTCGGCCCGTCTTACTCCGCTCCCAAAGGAACCTAGAGGGCGATGGTAAGAAGCCTCGGCGAGCCGATGCGGCCCCGTCCTCCTCCTCCTCCTCCTCCTCCTCCTCCTCCCCCTCCTCCTACTTCGCCTCCTCATCATCCTCCTTCTCCTCCTCCTCCTCATCATCATCCTCAGCCTCCTCCTCCTCATCCTCATCATCGGCCCCTACTCCTCCTCGACCTCCTCGGTCCCGCATGATCCTCCTCGGCGCCTCATTATTATCAGCACCATCACCATCAAGCGTCAACCGGCAACCATCATCATCACCATCATCATCAGCATCATCATCAAGAGCGAGAACACAACAACAACAACAACAGCCACAACAACAACAAAAATAATAACAACAACAACAACAACAACAATAGCAATAACAACAACACAAACAAAAACAACAGCAACAAGAACAACACCAACAGCAACAACGACAACAACGCTAAGAACAGCATCATGATCATCATGATCATCATCATGATCATCATCATGATCATCATCATCATCATCATCATCATCATCATCATCATCAACATCAGCACCATAATCACAATCATCATCAGCATCATCGTCAACATCATCATCATCAGCAGCATCAGCATCAGCATCCGCATCATCATCACAACCATCAGCAGCATCATCATCACCATCGTCAAACCATCGTCATCCTCATCATCCGCACCATCACAATAATAAGCATCATCATCGTCGTCGCCATCATCATCATCAGCATCATCATCACCATCATCATCATCATCATCGTCATCACCATCAGCATCATCATAATCATCACCATGACCATCATCACCATCACCATCATCATCAACAGCAGCATGATCATCACCACCAGCATCATCACCATCATCGCCATCAACATCGTCGTCAAATTTAAACCATCATCATCACCATCATCGTCGTCAACATGACCATCGTCATCGCCGTCATCATCATCATCAACAACAGCATCATCCTCGTCATCATCATCCCCTTCATCATCACTATCACCATCATCCTCATCATCATCATCATCAGCATCGTGATCAGCATCATCATCATCACCACCATCATCATAGTCATCTCAATCAGCATTACCGTCGAATTAGCACCATCACCATCACCAGTGTCGTCGACAACGTCACCATCATCATCACCGCCATCATATTTATCATCATCACCATCACCATCGTCATCAGCATCACCATCGTCGGCAGCATCAGAATCGTCGCCATCATCATCCTCATAATCATCATCATCAGCATCATCATCATCATAATCATCGTCATCAGAATCATCATCGTCACCATCATCACCACCATCATCGCCATCATCACCATCATCACCACCGTCATCACCATCATCACCATCATCATCATCATCATCATCGTCATCAGCATCATCATTATCAGCAGCAGCATCATAATCGTAGGCATCATCATTCTCATAATCAGCATCAGCATCACCATCAGAATCACACTCATCATCATCATGATCACCATCATCATCATCGTCATCAGTATCATCATCAGCAGCACCAGCATAATCGTCGCCATCATCATCCTCATAATCATCACCATCATCAACACCACCATCATCATCACCATCAACAGCATCATCACCATCATCGTCGTCATCAGCATCAACATCATCAGCAGCAGCAGCATAATCGTCGCCATCATCATCACCATCATCAGCATCATCACTATCATAATCATCATCATCATCACCATCCTCATCATCATCACCATCATCACCACCATCATCATCACCATCATCACGATCATCGTCATCAGCAGCAGCATCAGCATCATCAGCATCATAATCCTCATCCTCGTCCTCCCCCTCCAACTCCCTCGAGCCCTGTGCCGCGGCCCCGCGGCCTGCGGAGCAGCAGCCTTTCCACGCCAGCAGCGCCAACGCCAGCAGCCGCGGGCGCCGCGGGGCCGCCATGCAGGCGCCGGCACGGGCCGGGGGGCCCGGCGGACACGACGCTGCTGCAATGCTGAAAAATAATACACACAATCAAAGCATCGACGAGAGAATCGGGGAGGGAATTTCGACCAGCAGGATCGAGAATCGAAGATCAATTGACATGATCAACGAGGATCAAGCATCCCGGAGCAGGATACAAAAATGACGACCTGCGGGTGGGGATCGATGGTCGAGGATCGAGGACACAACATCGAAGATCGATCGAAGAGCGGAGAGATCGGATACGCTGTGAGTTGGCTCCACGATGGCCCCGACACGGCGCAAGATGGCACCAACATGATATCAAGGCAATAGTCAAACGGTTCGCCGATTCCCATAGAAAAGAAGCGCGGGCGATCCCTCCATACGCTGACACTGGAGGTGATAGTTTCGCGCCAGGCTCCACCCTGATAGACGATTAACAAAATACCGACACATAACACAACAAAGGCCTTCGCAGTGAGCACAAAAATTCCCAAGAAGGACCCCGCCATCCCTCAGCGGGTGCAGCTGCCACAAGTCTTCGGCCAGAACTGCTTGACTTTCGCTCCGTGCGCCTCATCACTGCAGTCGGACGGAAACTCCCCGCGGCAACCGATGGTGCTCCACCGTCAACGTCGTTGCACGTCGGCGCCGGCGCTGGTGGCGCTGGCGTTGGCGTTGTCGGTGTTGGCGTTTAGTCACTGTCCTCCTCCTCCTCCTGTTCCTCCCTCCTGCCTCCTCCTGCCGCCATGGGTTGCCCAGCAAATTCGTGTCGTGATGATGTCGGCGTTGAATGTTGACACCAGGCGCATCAGTGAACCTTGAAGGATCGCGGCTTTCCGACAACGCGGATCGTTCTGTATCGGCCCCTCGCCGTTGGACGCGTTCAAACTTGAACGCCCGCGCTGGGGCCGCTACCGCGTCGACACGACATGAGCCTGCCGTACTCGAAATTATGGAATGACGCCGTGTACGGGGCGTCGTTGGTTTGAATTCTCCAAAGCGCACACAAATCTTCTGTTCCAAATGTAACGGGAATGAGAAAGTGCTCAATGCCCCACAACGAATGTCAAGCATTAGCCACACGAGAAAACAGCACCAAACAAAAACACAAACACACACACACACACACACTCACACACTTGTTTGAAGTCGGCGGCGCAAAAGAAACCCAGGCGCGGTCGGCAGGATCGAGGTGACAATCGCGACCGAACTCAGTCGAACGCGCCGTGATGAAAAAGTCCACCACAGCCGTGCAAACGGCAAGACGACCAACCAAATTTTCATGATCGACTTTCGGCCGTAAGATTTCCGGTTTCAAAAATTCAACGAGGCAGCCGCCACGTCCGCAGACGACGGACAGGGTGGAAAGCCAAGGGGCACCACGGCGAGAGGCACAACGACAAATTCTCTGCACTGGCCGCCCGTGACAGCACGAGCTGCTGCAGTCGTCTTTGCAGCACAAGCACTTCCCTAGCTCGGACAACGCTATCCAGTAACAAGTTATAGATTCGCGCGACTCGAAAGGCAGAATGCAACAGAAAATCCGGCAAATGATAAAAAAGGTGCAACAAGATGGCGGGAGTGCTGGTGGGGAGCGCGAGGAGGTGGAGGAGGAGCGGAGTCCAATCTGAGGAAGAAAGAAAAAACAAAAACAAACAACACCAACAAAAAACGATTGGCCGAGCCCCAAGACACTACGATGCATCACTCCGAACACGCTGATATCACGTCGTGCGCACAGTGGGGCGAGATCAAAATTCACTAAACTTTCAACTGGCGAAATGCACAACGACCGCAGAAAGCGAGTTCGCAATGCATCGAGAGGAGCAAGAACAGATGTCGAAGCGTGTAGATGGCACACGTGCGGAACTCAACGCATCACAAGACATGTGCCCTATAAAAAGATACCCAATCTGCATAACAATAAAATCTGCCCGCGCGAATGATGCTGCACATTCTCCACGAAGCGGCAGCAACGCAGCTCTCCGCCGCGTCTGTCATTCGCAACTTCGGCTCCAAAACAACACCCAGGATTTTGCAATATCTCCAGCAAGCAGCGATTCAGAAACTAAATGGGCCCGTTCCTTGCCTGCACCGAAGCGCACCCGGTTGGCGCGACCCACCCGTGCAGAGGAGACCGGCAAGCGCGAAGCTGCGCGTAAGCATCCGCGTCAGACACACACACACACACACACATACACCCGGAGCGCCTTCCAGGCGTTGAAGTCCTCGTCGAAATCGCACGAACGAATGGCCAGGCATGTGTCTGCGTAAGAGCAGTTCCACGCGGGCGAGCCAATCACGGCGCCTTGGCACGCCATGCCCTGCATGGCGATCGGCTAAGAGACTTGCCCACCGACAACCGCCTGACCAACACGCAGGCACAACCAGCTTCGTAGAAAAGAAAGAATACTCGCCAGAACGCTGAAAGCCCTCAGTTGAATACGCAACATAGTAGCAACATGATCGAAAGCTCCTGAAACATCCGAACTATACAATGCAATGAACATCCAAGTGGCAAACAACGAAGGCAAGATAACACAAAATACAGAAGGGCATCCCTGGCTCACTCTTGTCTGTGAGCAAACTGAAGAGGACCGCAGGCCCAAATCCGTTCTTTAAACGCGGCACGAACAAACCCCCAAAACCTTGCGACGACTTTCGAGAGCGGCGCCGTCACACCAGCTCTCTGGCCATACGAGGCAACGAAGCAGCTGGCAGCGCTATTGCACGAGCACATGTTTCTGTTTTAAGCAAGTGCTGGACTTGATATCAGCCACCCGCCAGACGCCTCCCGGAATGGACCTGAAGAACATCATATTTTGAAAAAATTAATCGTCCCCTAAAAAATATGAAGAATTTGATAATCCGTTTTCAGAATGAAGATTATGCGGACCTGTTTTGGTTATTTGGCGCTCGCCGGCAAAATTTGAAGGTCTGCAGCTGCTGCGCCCCCATGAAAAACTTCGCGAAACGGACTTTGCGCTGTTGAACCGACAGAATGCATTTCGCGAGTTGTCATGCCGATGCTTTAGGAAGCTCTCTGTCTGCATTAGGAACACTCTCATGGGGGCAAAGACCTGCCGCAACCTGCTTGACGGTTTACCGCTGGCGCACAGTTTTGGTGGAGGTCAAAATAACGTTCTCGAAATTCGAAATTTCCACAATTCGTTTGGGACCTACGATTCCTTGCCCCCATTTAGGAGTTCATTCCCGCACGCCATCTTGATATCAGGTCAAGCAGGTGGATACTACTACAAAGCACAAGGAGGGAATTGCTATGTTTGCCACGTTCGCGCCCTCCTGATGCTTTTTGGAAGATAAGTCGAGGAAATGCACAACATTCGACAGGGGCGATCAAAATTCTACCCTGAAATGACTCGTAGAGCTTCCCTAAGAGCGAAGCGGCGAAGCTAGAGAGTACTTCCGGCACGCTGGGGGGCTAGTTGGCAGAAAATCTCGACTGATGTTTCATCTTTTTCGACTTACTTAAATTCGATTTCTCGAAATTCGAAAGGTCGTTAGAGCTCTAGTATGCTCCCCCTTTATTCGATCTTACTCCCGCTCGCCATCTTAATATCAGGTCGATCGGGTACATACGACTGCCAAAAAGCACTCTGGCGGGATCGGATGTTCAGTGCCATGTTAACAGGCGCTGTCGGTGTTCTTCGCTTAACTCGAGCTGTAGTACAGCTACAGAGCTGGCAGGCACACGTAATGCAACTGGAATCATCAGGCGCGTTCGTCTCAAGTATCTAGATGTCCGAACTCGGTATGCTACCACAGCTGGGCCCCAAAAACTATTCGTACTCTGCTAATTTTCGTGGAGATGACGATGATTTCCTCGATTTCATTCGAGCGGCAGATAAGCTACAAAGCTGTTTGGCACAGCAATCGAAAGGAGATCATCAGACGCGCTAGTCTCGAACATCTAGATGCCCGAACTCGGTCTGCTACCAGAACCGGGTTCGAAAAAAATAGTCGTGCTCTGCTATTGTTTCAGCTGGCGATGGTTTTCTTGACGGAACTCGAGCTAAAGATGAGAGCAATCGAAAGAGAATCATCAGAAGAGCTATTCTAAAAAATCCAGATGCCCAAACTCGGTCTGCTACCAGAGCTCGGTCCGAAAAACTATTCGTACTCTGATAATTGTTGAGAGAGATGATAAGAATTTTCCTTGGATTACTCGAACTGCAGATGAGCTACAGAACTGTCGGAAGGTAATCATCAGACGCGTCAGTCTCTGGCATCTAGGATGCCCGAACTCGGTCTGCTTCCAGAGTTGGAGCTGAAAAACTATTTGCACTCTACTATCTGTTTCAGAGACAGCGATGCCTTTCTTGATCCTCCTCCTCCTTTCTTCTTCTCTTCCTCAGCCTCCTCCATCTCCTCTCTCCTCACTCTTTCTTCTCCCCCAGCCTCCCCCCCCCCCGCGAAGCCGCGCCCTCGCGCGCGCGGAATGCGAGATTGCCGCGCCCGCATTGCACGAGGAAGCTGCACAGGATCCCGGCGGCAACCAAGGTGAACGGTTTTTCGCCAGCTCCCAGTCTGCGAGAACTGAAGGAAAAAACAACTCGCACTCTGTAACTGTCTTAAGGCGCCGCGGGCTTCCTCCACTTTTTTTCTATGCAACCTCTGCAAGGCAACTATATCTCACCACAGGTCAAAGTGAAACAAATATGCACGAATGTAGAGCAGCGCGCTAGAGTTCGACGCTTCGCGGGCAGTGCCATCTGGGAGGAAGCGGACGAGTCGGAAACAGAAAAATAATGAAAGCGCCAATGCCGGACTGGCCGGCCGGCCGCGCAAAAACGACAAGCATTCAATCAATACGCAAAAACCTGCCATGCATAAGGGAGAGAGAGAGAGAGAGAGAGAGAGAGAGAGAGAGAGAGAGAGAGAGAGAGAGAGAGAGAGAGAGAGAGAGAGAGAGAGAGAGAGAGAGAGAGAGAGAGAGAGAGAGAGAGAGAGAGAGAGAGAGAGAGAGAGAGAGAGAGAGAGAGAGAGAGAGAGAGAGAGAGAGAGAGAGAGAGAGAGAGAGAGAGAGAGAGAGAGCTCTTACAACCTAATCCGAACGCAAATTATAAATCCTGGCTGCGCCCAGAGGAGAATGTAACATGAAAAGGGGCTCTGAAGTCGACTGATTCTGCCAAGTGGCGGCAGTGGCGCCGCGAAGCTCGAGCTGGCGGAACGCCGGCATCCCGACGGAAGAATCGAGAAAAACAATGCGGCCCAAGACCGAGAGCTGAACGATGCATGACTTTTTTTTCTACGCACCTCGCAGCGAATGACCAAGCCACACTGAAGTCTCAACATAGTCTGAATGCACAAGAAATTCACAGCTTAAAGAGTTGCGGGGGGAAGAAGGAGGGAGACCAAAAAAACAAAAACATCTTCATGCCGCAAGCTTCCGGGTCGCTCGGAAACAGCACGACCGGCCGAAAGCCGGCTGGAGAAGCTATCAAAATGCGGCAAAACACTTAGGGAAAGAAGAAGGGAGGACGAAAAAGAAGAAGAGGGAGGGAGAGGGAGGGAGAGAAGGGGGAGCAGAGGGAGGCAGGAAAGACAAACCGAAAACACCTGCATCAAACAGGAGGCAACCAGCCGCGGCAGCGACGGAAAGGGTGGTTTGCCAGCGGAAGACGACAGCTGAATAAATCCTGCCACTCAGGGCAAAAATTCGCACAATCGCGAAGCAAAACCTGGAGCAAAGATTGAAAGTGTGAAACTGAGCAGGCCGCTACAACGCTGTCAGGGATAATGTTGCACACACTGACAAGGCCCGGGGCGAGCGAAGTCCGGGGCCCGCAAATGGAGAGGACCTTCCAAATGCCGGAAGTGGCGGCGAGGGGAGCGAGGGGGAGGAAGAGAGGCGAGGCGGAAGAAGGAGGAGTGGCCGGGGCCGCGTCCAAGACCGGCGCGATGAATTACCCCGAGCATGGCAATGTCACGCCTGCTTGCGAGAGGGGCTACAGAAAAGTGAAGCAGGGCCTCTTTTTCTGCAACGGCCACAGACCGAAGAAAACGCGTTTGGACAGCGTCCAAAGGGGCGAGGGCGGAAGAAGAAGCGAAGTGGAGCGCACATGTCCGGCATTCAATGCGTGACAGAATCTGGGCTTTAAACAATAATATAATATCAGCACATCAATAAAAAACCGACTGCTTAATAAACATTGCAATTTCCAACCGCAATCGCCCACGCAAGCCTGGATGGCATCGCGAAGATAAAAACAAAAAAAAAAAAAAAAAAAAAAAAAAAAAAAAAAAAAAAAAAAAAAAAAAAAAAAAAAAAAAAAAAAAAAAAAAAAAAAAAAAACATGGGTCGAAAGCGATACCGAGTAGCGTGGAAGAAAAACGCAAGGACGGCTGCGAGAGACAATATGCAAGCTCTCTTTCCCAGGATCAAAAACAACCCGGTTGGCAGCGCCCACCTGCGAAGGGAGGTCTGGCACTCGCCAAGCATGCGAAAATCCGGCTCGTTTGCGACGCTGCTCTCGACCACACGCAGCCCGTTAAGATCCTCTGCATAGGTGAGCTCTTCAAAGCCGGCGGCTCGCACAGCCACGCACGAGTCTGACAAGAAAGCGCTCCACAGCGGTGGCCCCAACACTGCGCCCTGATATATATATATATATATATATATATATATATATATATATATAATATATAATATATATATATATATATTATATGGTCGCCCCCCCCCCCCCCAGCGCACCCCAAACCACCCACGACCACAAATCCATCATTGATCGTTTGCTCCTGCTGCTGCTGCTCCTCCTCCTCCTCCTCTTCCTCCTTTCCCTCCTCCTGCTTCTCTGCTTCTTCCTCTGTTTCCTCTCTTTTCTTTCTCCTCCTCCTCCTCTCATCCTCCTCCTGCTGCTCCTCCTCCTCCTCCTCCTCATGAGAAGCCTTACAAAAGGGGCTGCTCTCTGAGGAAACCATATGAAAACACAAATATTCCTGATATGTTTGAATGCTTTGGCAAGGAAACCATATGAAAACACAGATATTCCTGATATGTTTGATGGTTTTCGTTAGGAAACCCTGTGACAAACACAAATATGCATGATATTTGTTGGTTTTCTGAAAAAGGGCGCCCCTCCCCCTGCTCCCTCCCCAAGTCCACGCACCTCAGGGACAATGCGCCAGGCAGGAACACCTGCGAAAACACAACTATTCCTAATATTTTGAAAGGTTGTCGCACAGAAACCTTGTGAAAACACAGATATTATTGATATGTTCTGGTTTCTGTAAGGAAACCATATGAAAACACAAATATTCCTGATATTGTTGGTGGTTTTCGTTAGGAAACCATAGAAAAAAAAAAAAAAACAAAAAAAAAACTGCTATTTTGTAGTTTTCTTGATACGGGCGCGCTGCAAAGGCTGGTGGCGCAAGAGGAAGAGGGGCGCCCGTCTCCAGAAAACCACAAAATATCAGAATATCTGTGTTGTCACAGGGTTTCTTAACGAAAACCATTAAAAATATCAGGAATATATGTGTTTTCACATGGTTTCCTTATGAAAACCATCAAAAATATCAAGAATATGTTTGTTTGTATATGGTTTTCTTGTCAAAAACTTCAAACATATCAAGAATACCTGCGGTTTCATAAGAGTTCCCTTACGAAAACGATTAAAACTATCAGGCGCGTGTGCGTGTGTGCGTGCGTGCGTGTGTGTATGTGTGTATGTGTGTGTGTGTGCGCGTGTGTGCGCGCGCGTGTGCGCGTGCTTGTGTCACAAGGCTTCCTCACGACAGCGGCCGCAGCATGGACGGGACTTGTGTTTTCACAAGGTGTCCTTACCAACGCCTTATGGACCCTCTGCGTCTAGCTTTGGGCAGCAGACCTTGCTCAGCCGATCGGGAGACGTGGGCAGCAAACGGTGAGGAAAGGAAGAACAAGTTCACAAAGAATATGAGGGTGACGACGACGTGGCGACAACGTTTTCTGGAAGGTAGCGTTTGTGGTTGCTGCTGTGACTCCCTCGTCTTTGACATAGTCGGGGCAGCCAGTGTACAATCGATCAGCATTTATAATATCGAGGGGCAGCGTTGGCCGCTGGCTGCCCCCCGCCGAAGCGGCCGCCCGCTCATTCCGACGCATCGGCATTCATTCCGCCGCCCAGGCCGAGCGGATCGCCGTTGTCTGCATCGGCGAGCGCAGCGGCGAGGTCCTGGCTACTGGGCGCGGCGGCGGCGCCGCGGGCCTCTTCGGGCGAGCTCGAGAGGTCGATCTCGACCTCCGGGATGCTCCCGAACGACCTCGCCCAGCAGATGCGCTTGGGCAAGGGCGGGAGGGGCTCGCGGGCCGCCGACGAACTACTGCCGCCCTCGGCGCCGTCAGGCGGCTGCTCCTCCTTGACCGAGAGAGGCAGGGGCACGGAACCCTTGTCCAGCAGCGCCTTCATGAAGCGGAGCTGCTTGTCCCTCAGCGAGTTGTATTCCTCGGCGTCCCGCATCACGCCGTTGTGGATGTAGTCGTAGAGAAGAGAATATGCCCCGCTGCCTTGGTAATGTAGTGGCCAACCTTCGGGGCCCTCGTCACGTCCGAGTCCAAACCCGCCAAGCGCTCGAACACGTCATTGGGGGTGTTCACGACCGCGGGGGACCGCTTCAAGAGGGCCATGACGTTCGCTTTGGACATGTCCTTGGGGAACGTGCGCTTGAGCATGTCGAAGAAGTACTGGTTTCGCTTCTGCTTGGCCTCAGCTGGCGACAAGATGCACAGACCGCGCCACGCGCCCATGGTGGGGACAGCCGTCTCGTCGCACATGTTCTCCGCGGCGAAGCGCGCCTGACCCCGAACGAACTTGGCAGCCCCCCACCGCTCCCTCGTCATCGCCTGGAACTGGCCGACGTCCAAGAAAGCCATCAACGTCTTCGGGCGCTGCTCGAACAAGTCGCCGTCATCAAAGACGCACGGGCAGTGCTTCGTGCCCTCTTCGGCCCTGAAGAAATCCAGGTCTGGCCCCTCTCTGAACGAGGCCAAGCCGCGGCCCCCCAGCTTGTCTGCGTAGTAGTCGCCCATGGCGAATGCCAGCGTCTCCAGGTACGGCGTCTTCCCCTCGCCAGGCTCGCCGACCATGAGGCAGGAGTGGCTCTCGAAAGTAGGCACGATGCGCTTCGCGCGCTCGACGCCCTCGCCCCCTGTCTCGAAGATGAAGATGGGGTGGTACGTGATCTTTTTCGCCTGAATGCCCTGGTCCTTAATGTGCGAGAGAACCTCCTTAATCTTCCCCTCTTTCCAGCTGTGGATGGGGCTCTGCGGGTCGTTCAGCTGGAAGTCGATCCACATCATCTGTTCGCAATCGAAGTTGCCGCGCGGGGCGTTGTCCTTGATGAACTGGTACTGGGATACGATCATGTCCTGGGGAAGGCACTTCTTCTTCTTCTCCTGTTCGCCCTTCTCCTGCGGGGGTAGGTGGTAACGGAAGTGCGTGCCACCGAGCCGATCCATCATGTAGACCAAGACTTTCCACGGCGTCTTGACGTCCGCTCCCTTGCCCCAAGATAGCGTGTACAACACTTCATTCTCACGCAGGAGGCGGTTCTCGACGTCGACCAACGGCTGCGGGCCCGAGAACAGAAAGTACTTGATGATGTCTGTCCCGTCGCCGTCGCCAGCGGGCACCAGTGCCAACTGCATCGTGTAAAGGGCTTCCCAGTTTGTTTTGGGGCGCAATAGCTCTGGCAGACCATTGTAGTCGTTGACCGCCATGGCCTCCCGCACCGCGGCCATGTCGATGTCCCCCTGGTAGTTCAAGGCAACGGCAAAGGCATGCTTCATCTTCTTGCAACCTTCAGACGGCATGAGGGGGAGATCCCCTACAGAGTAGAGAGCTGGGGGATCGTCCTGGAATTCCTCTGGGTGCAACGCCGTCTGGTACATCGGGACGGCCGAGCCGTGGCCGCGGACCTTTTCGAACACCTGCTGGATCTTCTCGCTGTCCGCCCCCTCGACCTCCAAGTGCGCCCTCGGGGACTTCATTCCGAGGGCGGGGAGGTTGGTCATGAGCAGAGATATACCAGGGGCTTGTGCGCGTGCGAATGTACGACGACGACGCGACGACGGCGACGGCTGCTCCTGATCATACCCTTGCGGGCGGACTTTCCACGCGGGCAGACTACGTAGTTTTTCTCGAACCTCAGAACCAATATGCACGTCCGCACACATATCGCTTGGGCACTCTCGCTGCGCTGGCCCAACATTTCGCCGTGCGGGAAGCAGTGCGGGGCCAGGGTAGGTGGCATTTGAGACGGAGGTATGCAGTGCCTCTGCGGCGGCAGATGGGCTCGCTCACTCGTGCTGCTGCTGGAACAGAGCGGTAAGCATATTGCCCGTCTGCGCCCACAGGTCCTCGCCCTTGTTCCAGTAGCACCACTGGAAGGACCTCACCTTGTTTGCCAGCGCGCGGGAGTTCACCTTGCGGTTGGGGCCAAGGTGGCGCCTCAACCCGCCCCAGACGCGGTCAATGATCTGGGTCCCGCACTTCACCCAGATGCGCTTCTTCTTGTTGGAGCATCCATTGTCTGCAATGTCGTGATACCTGACCTTCGTGAAGGCTGGCTTGACCCACGCGTACTTGCCGTTCACCTGCGAGGAGCGGCAAAGGGGCCGACTGTCCTTTGCCTGCGCCGACTCTGACAATGCCCACATCGTACCTCTGGTCAAGTGGTCGAGCCAATTGACTCTGCGGCAGAAAAGGGCACCGCCGCAATCGGCGTCGGCGAGGGACGGCCACCTTCCCCTCCTCCACCCACCCACCCAAACACAAACACCAGCGGCCTTCACGCGCTTCTTCATGTGGACGACCCAGTCGTGGACCACGCCGTCAACGCGCAGCTTGTAGGAGCGGGCGCCGTCTGTGGAGTATGACTTTGCGTTGCTTGAGCCACTTCTTGGCCAGCGGGGCCCAGTCGCGCTTGCGGATCGGGCCTGGGCCTGGCGCCCTCCGCACTGTTTTCTCTGGGCGAAGCCTGAAGAGGACGAGCGACTTAGGGTCTCCGCGCTGGACAATCCCGCCCCACTGCTCCCACGCCACTGGCTTCTTGGTGCGCGAGGTGGCGTCCGGGTCCTCGCCATTGGCAACGTCGACCTCGTCCGCCTCGACGTCGGGCCACTCGACATCCTCGCCGAAGCGGATCTTCTTCTCTTCCTGCCGCACGTACTTGGCTCTGGCATCGTACAGAGACTTGTATATGGATTCCGCCAACTTGTGGTTCTTTTTCAGCAGGTAGCGAACTGTCGTCTGCGTGCACCCAGATACAGCGCAGAACAAGATCGCAGCCTGGTCACCAAGCCCAGCATGGGACTTCCCAGTACCGACGCGAAAAATAGGGTGGAAGGCATGGGGCAGCACGCGGCGCTTGCAGTCTCTGCCCTTGCACATGCGCGCCCACCCGCCCCCCTTCGCCCCGAAGTCCTTGAGAGGGCCGAGCGTTGACCTCTGGCAGTACGGACAAGCCACGCCGTGCCATTCGGGCAGGACGCCATCCTTCTTGAGCAAGTTGATGATAGTCCTCAGGGGGCGGTTCACGATGTCCTTCAGGCAGCGTGCCCACTGTTCGCGGTCTCGCCGCGACTTTGTCGTCAAGGCTCCGTGGCGCACGTATGGCACGCTCTTCGGGGCGCGAGTCTTGGGGGCATCTCCCCTCTTCATCTTCATCGCTGCGGTGCTCTTCATGACAGCCTTCTTCTTGCCAGTGCCCTTCAAGAAGGCGCGCAACTTGCCTCTCTTCGCGGGCGGGAAGTACTCATCATCGTCGTCGTCGTCATCATCGTCGTCGTCGTCCTCAGCCCCATCATCGTCATCATCATCATCATCATCATCATCATCATCATCGCACTCGTCATCATCAACTCCAGGAGGATCCAAGAGGCCTCCAAGAAGCTCAAGAGGCGCCCAAGAGGCGCCCAAGAGGCCCCCAGAGGCCCCCAGACTGCCCCTAAGAGGCTTCAAAACTGCTTTCAACAGATCCCCGAGATGCCTCCCACCATATCCCAACGAACATCCAAGAGGCCTCAGGTGCCTTCTCGAACAATCGCCATCGAACATGCTGAGCCTGATGAGGGGAGGAGCGTGAGGGAGCCAGGAGGAGGAAGAGAAAGATGGTCGTTGGGGTGCGCTGGGGGGGGGCGAGCATATATATATATATATATATATATATATTATATATATATATAATATATATATATATATATATATCACATTTTCTACGCAAACGGGCTCAGAAAGTTCGCCCAGGACAGCGACGCGAGCGGAGCGACGGCCAAGCCAGCTCGCGAGCACAGCCAGAACAGGCCCCGGGACAGAAAACCCACGGAGCTTCGCAAGCAGGCGAGGCACATCGACTCCATCGAAGGCGCCGCTCACATCGGAGCAGCACAGTAAGACACGGCGGCCGGAAGAAAACGCAACGATGCACTGCAACAAAACAAAACTGCATCGCGTGCTTCCCGGCCGGGGCAGTAAGCAAACTGACGTGCACCGAAACAGCCGAATCTGTCCAGCTGCGGCCTAAACAATTGCAAAAAGATACGCTCCACGACCTTAGAAAGCTGGGAAGTAAGCTGGATGCCTCTGTAATTATTTGGATTACTGACAGGATGTACCCAGTGCTCCCGCCATTGCAAAGCCCAGGAACCAGACCGCAGAATGAGGCGAGCGAGCTTCGCCACGGGAACTGCGAGGCTGCCGGCGCACCTCTTCAGGACACAGGCAAGGAGAAAATCAGGTTCAGTGCCGCGGTCTTGCTTGAGGCTGCTGAGAATAGCACTAGCGGACCTGGTACGAATAATGCTGGGTCCCCACCTGTCTGGAGATACTATAGCAATAACACGTCGGAGAATTCTGAACAACGGCAGGCAAACGCCACTTGCTGCTAAGGCCCACGCAAATACATCCGCTTTAGCAGACGCAGAAAAGGCCCACGAGCCATCCGGACGCTTCAGTGGGGAAGAGGAAGGCTTATGAACATGCGACAGCAAATTAAATCTTCCACCACTGCTTACTGCCGCGCCCTAGTGCCCGAAACTTTTGCCGGGCACGCTGTGTATAAATTTTAAAAAAGCCTCCAACATTACAGAACTACAAGCCGCAGCGGCAGCAGGGAGAGAATCCGCACCAGCGGCCAGGTCGCCTCGCCTAGGCAGCGTCGAAAAAAGCGTTGATTTATCGAACGGTGCGATACTACAGGAACAACTTGGGAAAATTGGATATACATATTCATAAACATAAAAATATTCGAGTTCGACAACAACAACAACATCAAGCGTCGAATTGTCTATCCAAAACCAATCCTGCTCGGCGGAGCTCGATCGATCGCCAATCTGCGTCCTTGAAATGCCACAGCCGACGCTCACTGTGCTCAAACTACAGTGGCGGCATACACGTAGCACTATGATCAGCTACAGGCGTTAAAGCTTTTGGTTTTTTTCTCTGTATCTCGTAACAGCAGATGAATCTCACCACATGCTCAAGTCAAGTGAAGGCAGCACGGCTACGACCGTCAAAAAAGAGAAAAACAATGCAGAAGAAGGAGGAAGGAAAGGAGAGGAGCAAGAGGGGGGGGAAGAGGAGGGAGAGGAGGGGCAGCAGCAGACGACAGACGACAGGGGGGAAAGGGGGGGGAGGGAGCGAGAGGGGAGGGCCGAGCCCCGAAGAGGCGACGCGCGACGCGCGAACCCTGCGCACCACGCAGAGCGGCCGGGGGGGGGGAGAAGGAAACAAGTTAGGCGCGCTCGCGTCTACATCTGACATCCTACCCCTCCCCCCCACCCCGCACCATGGCGCTGATTTTCTCTATCCGCGGACGCGTGTCGTAGCGGACCTGCGGCTCCGCGCGCGCGTGCGTAGTGGGTGGTGGTGCGCATGCGCGCGTGTGCGTGGTTGTGGTTGTTGTGGTGGTGGTGTGTATGTGTGTGTGCGCGTGTGTGCGCGTGTGCTGTGGTGTGACGGGGTGTGGCGTCTTGGTGGTTTGGTGGTGGGCCAGGTGCATACGTGCGTGATGGCGTGGTGGTGGTGGCGGTGGTGGTGCGTGTGTCTGTGTATGTGCGTGTGTGTGTGCGTGTGTATGTGTATGTGTGTGTGCGTGCGTGCGTGCGCGTGTGTCTGTGCGTGCGCGCGTGCGATGTGGCGTGGCGCGGTGTAGCGTAGTGGTGGTGGGTGGGGTAGTGCGGTGGTGGTGGCGGTGCGCGGTGGTAATGCGCGCGCGGTGGTAATGCGCGCGCGCGCGCGTTGGCGGTTGGAAGTGGCGGTGGGCGCGCGCGCGGCGGTGCGGGGCGCGGCGGCGCAGTGGTGGCGGGCGGATGGGCGCGCGAGAAACAGGCCCGCGCTGGGGCGAGAACGCTATCCTGAACGACGGAGGCCAAACACCGATCCGAAAATGAGGCCCACGCTGCAGCAGGAGCACGATTCGGAACGATTCGGGAGCAGAAATGAGGCCGGCGCCTCAGCGAGAGCAAAGTTTTGAAAACAAGCGCAGGCGAAAACCCAACTCCTGGGAATCCTGCATGTTTTTATACTTATTTGTATTACTAAGAAAAAGGAAGAACAAAAAAAAAAAAAAACACGCGGGGGGGTCCACTACTTTCAGGCCGCCATCGGGGGAAGAGAGAGAGTAGTATTCGTATCGAGTAAATGCAAAGAGAAGGGACACGAATACGGACGAACGAAAGGCGACGGAGAGACACGACGGCAGCAGACGACAAGGGAAGAGAGGAGGGGGAGGGAAGGAGAAAGGAGAAGAAGGAAGACGAGAGAGAGGAAGAGCTAACCGCGCCAATCCCGGCACCCACGGAACGGGTGCGAACCCAGCGCAGGCGAGGGGAAAACGAAACCAATCAGTCGTCAAAAAACGCGCACGAGCACGCACGAGATTTGAAGGGGAGATTGAAATACGCTGACATCACGAACGGAAACAATAAAAACAAGGAGAAGGTTATAAATGCGACCGGCACCAAGTGCAGAGCGTGAAAGAAAATCAGGTGCTCTGAAAGGGGACCCCACCAGATGGCGCCTGTGTCTTCTGGGAGCCCTGGCCGGCGGCGGCGCCGCATCCAGCTTAAAAAGTTGTGAAAGCACGGAAGACCGAAGATTTGTTTGTTTACTAACCTCGCTGCAACACGAACACATTACCTCACCACAAGTGAACTTAAAAGACTCCGCGCGCGATGTCTCTCAGAGACACCACGAGAGCAGGAGACCGAAAAACAAGATGGATTTTCCCATCAACCGTCCAGAAAGCGAGAAGAAGGCCTGCCCGGCCCCGTGTGGCATCCAATCACTAGGGAAGCTCTGTAAATGACACCGAGTATGCTTATGTCACGACGAGTGTAAAGGGGCGCCAGATTAACATAAAACAAAGCGTCCGCGTCTGTCACACTCAGCGAACTCAGGAAACGAGAAAGGAGAGCGTCGAGAAGAGCTAATACAGAAGACGAACATTTTGGCTCAAGCCATTTTGGCTCAAGTCATTTTGGCTCAAGAAGTTCACGCTGTTGCGGCACGAGCTCAAGCTATCACATCGCCTGTCGCCGGGGCGGTCAGCCACCATCTCATCCCAGCGCTTCAGTGAGCTCCTGGTGGAACATTTTTCACAATTCACACACCTGTTCGATTCTGTCAGCATCACGCCATGGCAACCGGAGCTGCTGCTGCAGCACGTCCTGGCGAATCTACCGAGTTGTCTGAGTTTGCTGAAGGGCACTGGCAGAGGCCAGGGCGACGTCGTAGCTCCTGCACCCGGTGACCCCATTCATCGCCTGAAAGAACGCGCTGCGGTTGCCCGTGCTTTGCAGGAATCTCCAGGCGGTTCTCCTGAGAAGAAGTCTGCCCGCACGGGCGAGTCCATCGGCACGGAGACAGATATGGCGCTTGCTCCGACGCAAGTTGCGTCGCAGTACGCTCCTGCCCCTGCCTGGCCAGGCAGCGGAGGCAGCGCAGCGGCTCCGCACCCCTCCACCGGAGGCGCTGATGCGTCGAGCGGTGCTCCGCCCCCCTCCCAAGGAGGCGCTGGTGCGTCGAGCATTGCGCCTACCGCTCCTGGCGCGGGTGCGTCCCCCAGTGCAGCGGTCCCCGGCGCGGCGCTGGCCCCGGGTGCACGCCCGGGCGCGGGTTCCGCCCCCCCGGCGCATGCGGCGCACGCGGAGCAGCTACAACTGAAACCTACACCACCTGAACAGACAGCCAATGAGAACAGAAAGCTCGACTTCATCATCAAACATATGGCTACTTAAGACGGCGATCACGAATTCGCAGATTCAGATAATGCAGTCCACCAAGGCTTTAATCAACCAGACGGAGACGAAGTTGCGCACTGAGATTTCGCAGGCAGTCGACCCCCTGAAGGACGAAATGGCTGATTTCCGGAATCGTTTGGGAGTTCTCGAATCAAAACCGGCTTCATCAGCAAATGGCTCTTTCTCCAGCCGGCACTTGCAAATGATGAGCGCCATGGACGTTTCCAATCTTCAGATCGCGGTCGTCGGGTTTTCTACCTCCGACCTGCAGCAGCGCATTGCCGATCTTGAGAAGATCGCTTCTGATGTGAATCCTTCGGCGCGGCCAGTTTCAATGGGTCATTTTTTCTCTGGCCCTCGTAATTCGCAGACTGTCTCGAAGGCATCCTTTCCTCGATTTGTGTCAAACAAAGCCGTTCGTGATCTCTTAGTCTCTGCCGGAGGCAAAGGCGCGCGCGCCCAGACAAGCAGCGGCGCGACTTTCGTTTTGAAGCCCGCGAAATCCAGGATCAACGCCACTACGGATTGGGCCCTCCGCGAGGCCGAGAAGAAATCGAAGGCCAGGGCCCCTCGCGGCACGATCCGGATCGATTGGAAATCCCGCGCAGCATTAACAGCGCCGCCGGATTGAAGCAGGAATCTGGGGACTTGACCGGCAGTTTTTGCGCACCATTCAGCGATCTCTCGCTTTAGAATGAAAGGGGTCGCGTGCAGTTTTGTCACACTTCTCCCCCTCGCCCTTCGCTCTCTGCGCATTCCGCCGCCCCTCGCTCTGCGAGCAGTGCGCGGCCTCCTGCGCGTCGATCGAGACGTCGGGGCCCCCGATCCGAATCCGCCCTCCAACGTCGATTTCTCTCTCGCGAGGCCCAGCCCAGCCAGAATTTCACGGAGGCGGATTTTCGAACTGCTTCCGCCCAGGTTTTCGACCCGCCTTACCCGTTCGTCCTCCCTCCTCGTCTCCCCGGCCTCCTCTGCCTACTCGCCCTTCCTTCTCACAGCGCTCTTTGCATGAGTTGTTTGCTCAGGCAGAGCCAGCAAATGTATATAATCCTCCAGGTGGTGGCTGTGGCAACTCCCAGCCGACGCCACCTGTCGACGCTTCTGATCTCACAGTTTTTCGTATTAACACCAGATCCTTTAATGCACACAATGGCGAATTGTCCGCTCGTCTCCTCCTCTTTCCTTCGCCTCCTCATGCTGTTTGTTTGACTGAAACGTGGATGGACGCGTCTGTGAAACAGCCGCAGTTGCCCGGCTACACTTTGCTGGCGCGCCGCGACAGCCACCTGCAAGCAGGGGGGGTGGCGATTTTCGTTCTTGGCGAAATCGTTCCCACCTGCTCGCTTCTTTTTGAATCCGATCCAGCAGAAGTAGTTTGATTCCTCGTTCACTGTAGCTCCGGTCCGCTTTTGATCGGACGCATGCACAGACGACCTCACTATGGAGAATGTGTTTCACTTGATGTACTTGAACATGGTATTTCTAAGTTGCAAGAGCAATCCGTCGGTTCAGCTCTTGTTGGGGATTTTAACGTTCATCACCTTTCTTGGCTAAAGCATAGTCATTCGACGACCCCAGAGGGCGTCCGCCTTAAATCGCTTGTGCAGGAGCACGGTTTCTCGCAGCGTGTTCGCGCCCCGACACGCGGCCAGCACTTACTCGACCTAATTATTACTGATCTGCCAAATCTTTTAACTGTTGAGGTCGCTAGTGAGATTGCTGACCATCGCGGTGTATCGCTTCGCTTTTCTGGCCCTCCTCTCTGCCCCGAATTGGTTACACGGCAGGTTTGGCATTTTGCACGTGCGGATTGGACCGGTCTGAGGCGCCGTTTTTGCAGTCAAGATTGGCGCTGGAATTCTGCCACTTCCCCAGACGAGTCCGCAGAGCGAGTCACGAGTAGAATTTTGGAACGCATGGCAGATATCATCCCTTCCTCTTCGCTCTCGTTTCGCTCTTCCCATCCTTGGTTGACAGACAAATGCATACGTTTAGTCGAAGAGAAACATGCAGTGGCAGGCACGGAATGTCGTAGGTGTAGTTCTGGTCCGTTGCAAGCTCACGCCGATTTTATCCAGCGCACGCGAAACAAGCTTCGTTCCATTCGCCGCGGCAGCAAGCGTTGGCGGCAGTTGTCGAATGTTATCTTGGGCCGGGTTGCTAAGCCGACCACTTCGCCCCTCAAGAGATCAGACGGGAGTCGGGTGGTGACGAGCGCTTCGAAAGCGGAGCTTTTTGCTTCCAGCTTCGCCTCAAAATGGGACTTGCCAGCGTCTGAAAACAACATTTTCTGATTTGTCCGACGTCTTAGCGCCGGCAGAAAGCGGCGATTTCCTTCGTATCCGGGAGCGCAGCGCACAGAATGTGTTGTCTTCTCTCCGTGCCGACAGTGGCACGGGTCCAAACCGTGCGCCAGCGCGTGCACTGAAGGCACGCGCTCAAGCTCTGGCGCGACCGCTCTGACTTTTAGCACGGTCCATCGTGGCTCACTCCAGGTGGCGGCCTGTTGGTGCGAGCACTGGATCTATGCTTTGCACAAGCGCAGGGCCATGTCTGATCCAGACGACCATCGTGGAATTCAACTCACGGCGCAGTTTTTTTCTCTCTCTCTCTCTCTCTCTCTCTCTCTCTCTCTCTCTCTCTCTCTCTCTCTCTATATATATATATATATATATATGCGTGTGTGTGTGTGTTTCATATGTCTTTTTTTCTTATCAGCCTCGGACATGCATGAACTCCTCACCACTAGCCTTCTTCAGACAGGCGAACAAACGGCCGCCGATCGAAAGAAAGACCCTTTGCACTAAAAAATCAACAGGGAGGGACAGGGACGGAAGAGAGGAAGAGGGGAGGGGAGGGAGGGGGAGGGAAAGGCGAGAAAGGACTAACTAAACCGGCGCCCACGCGCGATGAGCCAGAAGAGGGCGGAAGGCGAACGGCTGACGCTACGAAAGCAAAACCTTCCACTGAGCGTCTCCCGCGCGGGCCCGGGAGCACAGAAACAACTGGAGCATGCATTGAAAATCGTGGACAGTTGGTTGGTGCACGGTTGCCCCCAGTAAGATATTGTACAACCGCGCGCCTCCAAGAGGAGACCTGCGGACATAACTGGCGCAGAGGCGCTGCATGGACGTCTCATAGCCGCTTTGTTTGTTTCACGTCTGGAACGCATGGGAATATTCGGCATGCACCAATTCGCGCATTGACGACGCCGCGGAGCACGCGACGCGCTCCTTCACCTCATCCTGTCCTGCCAACACACATTCTCGCTCGGGCACCGCATGGTTGTTTGCTGCTCGGACGTGTCTGGCTGTCGACAGAGTCGATGCCGACCGTCTCCGGCAAAAACTTCGTTCTTTCAGCGTGCCACAGCACCTTGTAGATTTGCTTCCCAGTTGGCTTCTGCCCTGCTCGGCTCGGGTCGCGGTAGGAGGCCAGCAGACGCTTATTATCCGAATGTGCGATATGGTCTACCAGGGTACTGTGCTCGCCAAGTGCTCTGGATCACATTTATTCATGGCAAGTCGGGTTGAAGATTTTGACGAGATTATTTTTGCCGACGATCTGGCTGCTTCAAAACAGATTCCGGCGGACATTTTCGACGCATTAGCCCTCCAGGCCGCTTCTTTTCTGCGTTCTTTGCACGAGTGGAGGCGCGCAAACAGAGCCCGCTTTGATTCAAGCAAAAGCGCCCCCGCATTCTATCGCAAAATAGACGAGCAGGCGAAAATTGTGAGTTGCTGGGGTGACGCTCGATATGAAACTCCCGATGCGCGACGCTATGAATCAATGCGCGGACGGCGCTTCGTGGCGCGTCTACAACCTCGTGCGTTCGAAGCGCTACCACACCGACGCTGTGCTGGTTGGTCTTTTCGAAACGCACGTCCTGTCTTACATCGAGTACCGAAATTGCGCCATCAGCCATGCATCCTCTACTGTGCTTGCACCTCTCGATGCCAGTTTCTTGCGGTGCTTACGTTCATTGCATATCACACCGCTGCAAAGTCTTCTGTACTTTCATTGGCCCCGTTGAACGTACGGAGAGACATCGGCATGCTTGAAAATATTAATCGCAGACTTCTTGGTCTCGGTCGCTCAGTTATGTTGCCCTTCCCCCGCTGTCGTTCTTCGTCAATTTTGTTCTCACTCTCGCCAGCTTGCGGGGCCTTCCTGCACTGCGCCGTTGCGTCCTTCACTCGACCGTATATATATATATATATATATATATATATATAGATGGGGGGGCGGGGCAGAAGGGGGAGAGAGGAAGAGAGAGGAAGAAAGAAGAAGAAAAAAAAAAAGAAAAAAAAAAAAAAAAAAAAAAAAAAAAAAAAAAAAAAAAAAAAAAAAAAAAAAAAAAAAAAAAAAAAAAAAAAAAAAAAAAAAAAAAAAAAGGCCGACGGGGCAGTCGCAGGAGGACAAGGAAGAGAAAAAAAGGAAAGAGAAGAGAAATAGAAAGACATGAAAATAGAGAGAGAGAGAAGGGGAAAAAAAAAAGGAACAAAAAAAAAAAAAAAAAAAAAAAAAAAAAAAAAAAAAAAAAAAAAAAAAAAAAAAAAAAAAAAAAAAAAAAAAAAAAAAAAAAAAAAAAAAACGGAAAGAAGAGAACAAGAGCAGAGAAAGCAGGCAGCAACGAGAAGCAACACGAAGAAAGAAAGAGGGAGGGAGAAGGGCGGAGAAGGGGGGCGAAGGGCACCAGCCCACGTGCACGGCGACCGCGCAGCGCGCGCGCCCTGCGCTCCACGCAGGCGGCCACAGGAAGCGGAAAGAGGAGGGGAAGGAGGCAGAAGAACGACAAGAGGCAGCAGCAGGCACCGAGCCAAGCAAGAAACGAAGACGAGAACAAGAAAAGGAGAACGAACGAAAACAAGAAGAAAAACAACGGAAAAGACAAGGACGGGAACGAAGAAGAACAGAGACGAAAGGAAGGAAGAAGAAGAGACGCAGAAAAAAAAATCCGCGGCTATCTCAAGAAAAACCGCCTGGGCACCACACAAGGGCCATCAGGCCGCCGGGCGCCAGTTCCGAAAGCGGCGCACTTCGTGGAAAGCGAGCGGCAGACGCCACGAAAACAGCTGTGGCCAGGTCGCAACCTGACCTGGCATGACACAGAAGCCCAGACAGTAGACTTTGGAACTCTTTCACGTCATGGGCGCTAACAACGCTCTCAGGAAGACAATTGTACATACGAGCGCCACCCAACGTGGAACGAATTACATAATCGGGATCCCGAGCAGGGCAGGGATCGGCCACATGACGGAAATGCCTGGGAGGAGCGCAGAGGGGACAGGAAACAAATCAAATGGGAAGAAGTGTTTAACACTTGCCCGGCGGGCCCCAAGAAGAGCCCTGTGAATGAGACCCAAGCTATGTCTCTTCGAGAACACAAAGGAACTAACTTAAAGTGGTGGAGTGCATCTAAATCAGAAATGCCCACACTGCGGAAAAACGAGCTTTGAACACGATCCAAAAAGGCCAGGACGGAGTTAGAGGCATGCGTGAAAGCACAAGTTCTGCTTTCGATGAATGATAAAATGTGCGCTTTATATAACAAGACAAGCTCGGCGCCTGCGTGAAAACGCCGCGCGCGCATTAATGATTGCAGCCTCCAGCCACACTCGTGCACACAGCTCTGCACCGCATCTGTCATTATAAGCTTACAGTCAAAATCAACACCTAAAATTTCGAAATTGCTTCCTGCCGGCCGGCTCCGTGAGACGATGCGCAAACTTTCTTTAGGAGGCTCAAAAACAACTGCGTTTGCACGACCCCATTCACGCAAGCAGCTCCGAGACTGCCGCACCGACGCAAACACATCAGCATCGGAGGTGGAGAAAGGAAAGGGACGAAAAGCATTCAGATTATCAGCATAAAGAATTTCTTGAAACAACATTCTGATGATGGCTTTCCAAGAGTCACTGAAAAATAAATTCCAAAAAGGTGGGCCAAACACAATGCCCTGGAAGACCATGTCGGTCATTCAACGCACGAAACGCGCGTCTTGACTAGACCGACCAACTTCGCATAACACGTCAACATGTTTTTGTTGCATCGAATCAGTACCTGATAATTTCATATTGTCTCAACACCTTGCTAGCCAAACATCAGGACTCTGATGGTTTGCGTCGAC
Organism: Prorocentrum cordatum; assembly: GCA_963575745.1. NCBI lineage: Eukaryota > Dinophyceae > Prorocentrales > Prorocentraceae > Prorocentrum > Prorocentrum cordatum. Next base: position 485,652 of record CAUYUJ010006114.1, read on the forward strand.
GACTCTGTTCGCGACCTTAAGCGTGCAAAGATCCTTGAGAAAACGAAAAAAAAATGTCCATATCAGAAACGCTCGTAGAAACGTTAAAACTTGCCCGGAACCTTCCCGTTTAAAAATACCCAGCCTGGATGACCACCCAAACGTCAAATAAAAAAAAAAAAAAAAAAAAAAATTACAATGAAAACACAGCAAAATAACGGCCTCCAATCGTCACTCGCGCCCGCGTCCGCAAAACCAGCTCGCAAAGAAAACGGAACAACTGGGAAACACTCCGCACACAAAATTTCAACATCGACTCGGTCGAAGGTGTCAGAGACATTAGCGCAGCATAGCAAACGGAGGAGACAAACAAAAAATAAAAATAAAAATACAAAAAAAAATGTAGAAAAATACTGCGTGACGTGCCCCATGATTGCGTCGATATGTTCGTGAAATCTTGAACTTGGCATTGTCCAAAACCCGAGAAATCAAAATAGAACTCTTCTGAAGGGCTGCATGATATTCACGCGCCCCTCCTCGCGTGCACGCACGCGTGGCGCGCCGGAAGCGCTGCTGCATCAACTGCCGGTTCAAACAACCTTCTGCAACGACTCTGCACCAACAAAATTAAGCTGTTATCAGCACCACTGTCCGACTTCCAATCTAAATCCTATAGCTCTCAGAAAGCTCTCCAGAATTTTTGTATTTTTCGTGTCGACAATAAACTGTTCTGTCATATGTTTAAATGATAAAAGAGGCCTACAGAGGCGATACTGGCGCTAGCAGTGAACCGTCAACCTGGTTACCGCTGGCGCCTTTGTAGAGTTTCTTGCGCGCTAACACACGAACAGAAGAACTTTGCAGAATGTGTCTATAAAATCTTAGATTTTACATTTTTCATAGAGAAATAAAGAAAAAGCAGATAACGAGACCAAATAGCTAGAAATAAATGTAAAAATACATTTGAATTGTCTGACTCGCAACCATGAAAATTTGCGCAGCCACGAAATGCGTAAGAAAAATTGTTTGGGATATGTTTCGATTACCGACAACGGAAACAAAGAACCATCGTAGCCATCGATATAAAATATATACCGGTTTTCTTTGAATTTGCGTATCCTTCTTTTGTTTTTCTGTTTCCTATTCTTCTTATTGTTAACCTTCTTGTTCTGGCTCGCAGTTTTGTTTTATCTTTCTCATTTCTTATGTACTCGGATATTTGTCTAACTCCCTTATATTTATCTGTTTATTTCTCTTTTCTTGTCTTTTAAGTGGTAGATTTACATCATGTCATTTCATATGAATCAGCACGCGTTCCAAGATTTTCATTTAAATCCAGATTTACATGATTTTGAATCTAGAAACCAGTGTCTACCATATATATATATATACACATACACATATACATATATACATACAGAAGACATATATATACATGTTAGCTTCCTATATATATATATACACACGCACACACACACATATACACATATAAATATATATATATATATATATATATGTGGTGGAGACTGGATTATAGATTCAAAGTCCTTTAAATCTGGATTTGAATGAAAATCGTGGAGCGCGTGCTGCTTTATATGACAAGAAATCATCTAAATCTAGATTCAAATGAATATGTTTGTCGACTCATAATCGATCATTTAAATCTAGATTACAATGAAATACACGTATCGCATCTAAGTCGACCGCTCATAACAAGCAAAAAAACGAAAAGAAAACGCGAAAGAAAAGAGAGTTCGATAAAGATCCAATAATGCAAGATCAGAGAACGAGAACAAAACTGCGAGCGAGAAGAAGAATATAAACAATAAGAAGAAGTGAGAAACAGAAATACGAAAGAAAAACAAAGAAATTCAAAGAAAACCGGTGGATATTTATATTGAAAGCTATAGCTGGTTTCCGTTATCGGTAATCGAAATTGTTAGTATATACCGCGAAGATTGTCTCACGCGCTTCGTGGCTGCGCAAGTTTCGGTGGAATCACCTTCCTTAGGTGACAAGCCAGACGATTCTATATAGTGTTGTACAACATGTCTTTGTCTTTGAGCATGTATTCCGCACCTGTTCGGCTGAGTGCAGAGCAATCTCTTTCCAGACTTCCTACATCACGTTTTCGGTCCGCTTGAAACGGAGAATGTTTCCATATATCACGTTCTTATTCCCATTGTGGGTGAAGAGCGTTCGAATTTGATATCGTCGCGGATCAAGTCCAGGTGAGAGGGTTCAGTTGATGGCAGTTGAACAGGCTAGTCAAACTCATTTTGAAGCAGGTGTTCTAGACATGGAACCGCGCGCAGCGCAGAGCATTCCCCAAGCAGAATGGGCAGTCCAGCAAGTCCAAAAGGAAAAAGAAGACATTCAGTTCAGTGCGCCGAGTCTGAAAAAACGTGGTCCGAAGCGTCGCCCATTCGAACCACATAAAGAGCCGATACCGTACCAAGAGAGTGAGAAGACAGAGAACGGCATCGAAAAATTAAGTTTGCAGGATAATGCGAGACGTTTTATCCTAAAAGAAGATTTGTGGACGAAGCCATTAGCACAATCAAAGCATCAGAAGATGACTATATTGGTTGAATATTGCGATAAGTGCAAAGATTGTCAAAAGGCGCATGCGTTTTCAAAACGAACTGATGCGTCAGGTGATAATGTTCTGTTTATCGAGACAATTGGAGAATGCCAAGGCGATCCGAATGATCCATCTACGCTCAACATTCCTCGATTCCAGAGAGAGAACGCCCGGAAGTACGCATCGTCATGCACTCTAGGACAAATTGAGAAGTTATTTTGCAAACTACAGATTCACAAAGGTTCATGGCCAACAGGCAAGCAGATTGAGAATGAAAGAGCAAAGTTGAAGCCAACTGTGAATCGATATTGGATTGCATGTTTGGGTGATTTACAAAAATGTATTGCAGCTCCTCCAGAACAAATATTAATATTTGGAAATTATGTTGCATTGGAAGAGAATATATGTCGTGTTCCGTTTACAGCGCCGAAAGCGGGAGATATGATCGAAAAATTGCGGCATTTATCAGGTTGTATCATGGATTTCACATTCAATACAAATCAGGAGAACACAGGAACCTCACATGCGTTTTTTCCGGGCTAAATTTACGCTTGCAGATGCGGAAGACAGAGACGCTCATCAGTTACTATTAAATCTCTATTTGAATGAGCTGGATCGATTGATATGAGAATTACTGATGGATTCGTAGATTGCGCTTGCATGGAAAGTTAATTACCTGCTTTACCACTTGAAAGAGGTGTAGTGTTACGTTGTTTACAGCATACCCGGACAAATATTAAACAAGAGGGTAAAGATACGATTCGACGGCCAGTGGCTTTGAACATTTCCGACGGGGGTATTCGAGCGCCTTGGGCGTGTGGTTGAGGAACAGTTCCGGATTCACGACATATGCGCCGAGCACAGCCGAACGAAAGCATCGAACTACACAGTCGCTGTTGGAATATGATTACGAGCGTTGTAGTGCCGCACAATTAATGCATCAAGTGTGCGAGGTTATTTCTGGACGGATTGAGGGAAGTCATTATGATGGTTTGGTAAATCAAATAGATCAAGAATGGGAGGGATTCAAAAAATGGCCAACACGAAGAAATTCTGCAAGATTTGAAGTTTGTCGTGGATACAGCAGAAAAAGACGCCCAAGCCATTCGATTAGATTTCAATGCAATTTTGGAACATGCTCATCAGCATGGCGCTCAAAAAACACATTTGATGCAACCGTGCGGAATTGCCCTTTCAACAGGCGAGCAGGCAACATTCGCTTATGTCATGCCAAAATACAAGATATGGAAGGCCGCAGAAAACAAATTGATATGGAGGCAATGATGAAACTTGCATTGGCTCAAACAAGCAAACGTGGAAATTGCGATGGCCAGTCCCGATACACGCGCTTACGATTTGATGCGGCATTGAAAGCTTCGCCAACAATATACCATCATAAATTTGGTACCAAAAAATAGCACGAGACACGCACCACCATTATATTGATGGAGGCGGGTTGTCAAAGCATTCTTTACGTATTCTGAGACTTCATATTCAAGATTATTTGAAAGCAGTACCAATGCTCATTCGAAGCCTGGTGGAAAGCTGGGAAAGGCGAAGGCAAAACCCAAAATGACAATTGACATTAAAGCAATGCTCGGGCCGTCTCCGTTGAAAATGAAGAATGCATCGGCAAAATCTCCAAGAGAAATCGGAAAAATGTAGGATATTCAGTCTTGAGGAAAAACTTCCATTTAGCGCCGCTACCCAACCGATAAGCCCTTTCTCAATTCCAAGTTCAAGTTTCGAGATGGCGATAAATACTGCATGGCAAAAACAGTTAAAGGGAGATGCTTGCGGGATCGTGTCGATGGCAATTATTGTAAGCAGCATGCACAGATGGCACGCGGAGTCAAAGGCACGGTACTGAAAAATGTTCTCAGATCGTTGGGATCTACTTTTCAGAATGTACAGAAGCAGAGTTACGATGATCAGTTGAAGCAAGTAATTAAAGCGAATTTGGATAAGTATCGTGCGAACGAAAAACGGCATCAGCAAAGTATTTCCATTCTCGATCAGCGCCTCCGCGTTCGCAAATTGAAACGGGTCGAAATTCCAGGTGGAGGCGACTGTCAATTTGAAGCCATTACGAAAACATTAGGATTGCAATTGACACCGAACGATCTGAGATGGCAAACATGTGATTATTTGGAGCAGCTTCCTGAATTATTTGCAGGTTTTGCTTTTGGTAATTTTGTCGAATTGTAAAACTTACATCAGTCATATGCGCAAACCCGGCAGTTGGGGAGATCATTCAACATCGGCGGCCATTGCACATCTAACTTTGCGACCCATTCGGGTCATATCCGACACGTCTGTGCTCCCGCCTGTTATAAATCCGGCTCCGCCTCCGCCTTTGCCGGCGCCTCCGCCTCCGTTTCCGCCTCCGCTTCTGCCTCCTCCTTCTCCTCCTCCTCCTGCTCCTCCTTGTCCTCCCTCTCCTCGCTGATGGTGAAATTCGCGTTGTTCGAAAGGATTGACGACACGTGAGTGTAGTGAAATCATTGGAATCTAGATTTAAATGATACGGCAGTGGATGCGCATGGAAATCATTTAAATCTAGATGTAAATGAAGATAAATAGATGCGGTGTATGCGAGTCATTTACATCTAGATTTCAATTGTGAAATTGGGTCCGATCTAAGGAAATCATTTGAATCTAGATTTAAATGATTCAGATGGAAGGTAGCGCATGGAAATCATTTAAATCCAGATTTAAATGAATGTATGTAGTTAATTGACATGCCCAGCGTTCGATCATTGAAATCTAGATTTAAAGGAATAACAAAACTAGAATCCAGTGATAATGATATACATATATATATGTGTGTATATATAACATACATCATATCGGAAATCGGGATATGATATCGAAATGGAACGGAAAGACACCCATCGGGAAATCGGTTTCGGTTTCGTGCGTGCGCCTTGTGGCCGGGCGTCGGGACCGAATCATTCCCCCTCCCCACCTGTATCCGAAAGTCCCACTGGTGCGAAAAATAGTGAGACCGAGGACGAAATCGACTCTGAGATCGATAGTGGTATCGATAGTGAGACCGACAGCGAGATCGATCGTGTGATCGATCAAATCGATAGTGAAATGAATAGTGCTTTTGATTGTCAGATCGAGTGATATCGACAGAGGGATTACTACTGGGATCGATAACGAGATCCAGGGTGAGATCGACAGGGTATCGATCGAGTGATATCGACAGTAAGATCGATCGTGAAACCGCTTGCCAAGACAATAGTGAGATGACTCGAATACTATCATAGTAATATGGATAGTGAGATCGGCAGTGAGATCGTCAGATCAATCGAGAGAGACTGATCGGGTGAGATATACTGTGGTCGAATGTTCGATCGGTCGCGAGATGAAGCATGAGATCGATAGTGGTATCGGTAGTGGGATCGATAATGGTATCGATAGTGAGATAGATCGATAGTAGAATCGATAATGAAATCGATACTGGGATCGAGAGTGAGATCGACAATGAAATTGATCAAGCGAGATCGACCATACGGTCGATAGCGAGATCAATCGTGGGATTGATAGTGATATGGACCATGAGACCGTAAGTGAAACAGATGGTAAAATCGATACTTGTATTGATAATCAAGTCGATCGATCGTGGAATCAATATTGAGATCGATAGTGAGATCGATAGTTGGATCGATCGTGAGATCGACCGAGTGAGATCGATAGTGAGATCGATCGAGTGGGATCGAGCCCGACATCGATTGTGGGATCGAAAGTGAGATCGGTTGAGTGAGACGTTGGTTTCTCCTCCCCCGTTCCATCTCCTTTTCACCCGAAATGTTCGTATAGGTATAGATATAGGTGTAGGTATAAGTATAGATATGTGCTTGTGTATATATATATAGGAAGAGACTGGAATCACGAGTTAAAAAGTATTAACTCGCGAGTTAATACTTTTATATCGTTGGTATACATATACCCCGGATAAGTATTAATTTGCGAGTTAATACTTTTGGTTCGTGTGTATACATATATCACGTATAGAGAAATATTAACTCGCGAGTTAATTCTTAAACATTCAGAAAATGACTAGAAAATAATTTATAAATTCTCTAATTCCGCGTCTTTTCGACAACGAGAAAGACGTTACAACGATAGAATAAGCGATAGATTGCTTCCTTCCTCGAGGATTTGGTTTCCAGGCTTCAGGATCAGTTTTTGAGAGCATCGGATTACTAGACAGGTTCTTCGAAGCTCAGGCTGCCGGCTGGTCTCCCGGAAGTATTTCCGGTATCGATCGGCCTCCCAGAGCTTACATGCCCGTGTCCTACAGAGGATTCGCAGCGGCTCTGGGGCAGAATTGCGGTAGCGAGGGATCAGAGGTTGCTAAGTTTACCGATTTAGTCCCCTCTAAATCTGTAAACCTCTGCGGGGACTTTTGAATCCAAGTTACGAATCCCACGACAGAGCGTCGGTAGGGCACGGGCAAAGAAAAAGGATGTCTATATCTGTGATCCATCCCTATTTCCTCTCGATATAGTGGTAATATTCCGGAAACCGTGAATGCACTTGATCCGCACTGTTTAAGGCTCAAGCTATCTCAGCAATGTCTTGTGATTATCACACCTTCATTGGTACCTTCGGTCCGCTCCGTTGGAGAGGGTACACCTCCATATGATGTTTATGCTTATCTTGTTTATTGTGGTCGATGGAGTGGTACTATGGCGTCGGCCACCTGCACAGGGCGCTCGCATCCAACTGCAGGCCGTGCCCTCATTCAATGAATCCCATCTTGAAGATGGGTGGCTCCCCGCTCCAGGACTCCAGGAAATTCACGCACGCCTGGAGCTGGGTCGAGCAGCGCAGGCCAACCTCTCGATGTCGCCCCATTTACACATCCGAGATGCCCCCGAAGAAGAGCCGAGCAAGAAAAGGCCGAGGGGGCAGAGAGGTGAAAAGCGGCGCCCGTTTGTAATTTACGGCGGGCCCATTGTTTTTACATCGCCAAATATGTTGTTACGTGAAATGGTCAATACTTAGATTCGGGAGAAGGACACGCACGTGCATTCTTTAACACCGTCATCCTACAATGGGGCCAAGAATCCCACCAGCCCTCTGGGCGTCGGTGGTTTAGAGCGTTTCCTCTTCCACCCCTCCTTCTTCCCCTTCGGGGAAGTGTTTACCCCTCCCCCTACCCCCTCCCCACTGACCTGGACAGGGGGGGCCGCGGGTAGTTAGAGCGTCCAAGATGGCCCAACACGGCTCCAAGAGGGCCTCAGGGAGCTCAAGATGACCTCCAAGATGGCTCAAGATAGCGCAAGATGCCTCAAGATGGTCCCCATGATGTTCCAAGACGCCCCAAGAGCTTCCCAAAACGGTTCCAAGTACTCACAAGAGCATCACTAGGATGCCTCCAAGAGGCCAAAATGCTTCAAAACCCTATGGAAAATCAATGGTTTTGGTGTTCTCACTTTTTCGCTTGCGATGCACATCCGAGGCGTCAAAATGGCTCTAAGATGGCACAAGATAGCTCCAAAAGGGGCCCAAGAAAGCCCCAAGACGGCGCCAAGAGCGGCAACGAACGCTCCAAGAACACCCCAAGAGGGGTTCAGGAGGCGATTTTAAAAGGCTCTACAAGGGCGACGCTAAAAAATGCTTCCGCTTTCTTTGCCAGATCCCCTCCAACATGGCTCTACCAGCGCCTCTGAGGCCTCCAAGAGCGCTTCAAGAGCGCCCCAAACGACGCCCAAGAGGCCCCCAAGAGGCTCACAAGGTCGTCAAAGATGGGCCAAGACGGCTCCCTGAGAGCCTCGGAAGCCCAGGACACCTTCCAAGATGGCTGACGATTGCGCGACCTGCCTCAAGATGGCTCCGAAGATGTTTCAAGACGTTCCAAGACTGCTCCAAAACGATTCCAACAGGCTGGCTCAAGATATCGCAACCTGCCTCAAGATGGTTCCGAAGATGTTCCAAGACGCTCCAAGACCGTCCCAGGACGATTCCAAGTGGCCACATCTTCCAAAACCTTCGGAAAATCAACATTTTGGGCTTTCTCGCCTTTTCGCTTCCGATGGCCATCCGAGGCTTCAAGATGACTCCAAGATGGCCCAAGAGGGCTCCAAGAGCGCTCTGAAGGCTCCCAAGAGCGCTGCAAGAGGGCCCCACGAGGCGCCCATGAGGCCCTAGGAGGCCCCAACATGCGCCCCAGAGGCCTCCAAGAGGCCCCCAAGAGACCCCCAAGAGGCCCCAAGAAGCTCTCCAAAGCACCCAAGACGCTCTAAGAGGCGTCCGGGACCGCCAAGAGGCCCCTAAGACGCTCCAACCGGCCTCCACTGGGGTACCCCTCCTTTGTGTGCTGCCCACTTCCCTGATCGAGGCACTTCCCCTGGGCATCGTTTCTGGATGGGCTGGTGGGGTTACGTCTTTCTTTTACAGGGTCGGGCTGAGCGTGACGAATTCGCCGGGCGCGCGCGGGGGCCGCGGATCAGGCGGCGGTGCAAGCTGCAGCCCAGGGAGTCTGAAGGGAAACAGCCACCCAGGAAGCAGGGAAGACGCTGCCAAAATGGCGCGTCGCACACCCCCAGTCAAGGATCGTGTCGGTCCGACGATCACAGGGCAGTGGGGTTCTGACTCCGTGCAAGGAGTGCGTCAGTAGCCCAGGGTGTCTGCCGGGTATGAGCGAGACCATAGGCAAGAGAGCTGACGTCGTCCAGCAGAGAGAAGGGACTCTGACAGCGCCAGCGAACCGTCGCAGCTTCAGAGTACGCATCCACGCGGCTGAAAAGGCACGCCTGCAGTCATTGACAACCGGAGTCAACCCTCAAACCAACTGCGGAAGAATGCGTTCGCACGCGAAAGATCAACGACATGATGTGACGCAGTGCAAAGGTACACCAGCTCCCGACCTTGGCGAGAGACCCGACGGCATCCGAGGTGACAGGGCGTGTACCAGGAAGCAACTAAGTGACATGACAAGGAGCGGCTCTCCAGGAGACTCTGAAAGACCAGAAAGGAAATAGCGCTCTGAGAAAGCTGTGCTGCCGCATACCCACTGCAGCACAAGCAATCGTAGTCACGAAGACGCCCAGGAAGTTTCCGTGCAAGGAGTGCGTTAGTAGCCCAGGGTGTCTGTCGGGTATGAGCGAGACCGTAGGCAAGAGAGCTGACGTCGTCCAGCACCGTGCAAGAAGAGTGTCAGAGAGCCCAGGGTGTCTGCCGGGTATGAGCGAGACCGTAGTGGGGATCTGTCTCCGTGCACGAGGGGTGTCAGAGAGCCCAGGGTGTCTGCCGGGTATGAGCGAGACCGTAGGCATGCGTTCGCACGCGAAAGATCAACGACATGATGTAACGCAGTGCGGAAGGTACACCTGTTCCCGACCTCGGCGCGAGACACGAGGGCCAACCGAAGATGACAGGGCGTGTACCAGTAAGCAACTAAGTGGCATAACAAAGAGCAGCTCTCCAGGATACCCTGGCGGACCAGAAAGCGTGGAAATAGCGCTCTGAGAAAGCTGCGCTGACGCATACCCGCTGCAGCACAAGCAACCGTCCGTAGTCACGAAGAAGCCCAGGAAGTGACCGCTCAACAAGGTTGAGCGAGGGAGCCACGATGGGGTGACGTCAGCGTGCACGGATCCTTGCGGCGAGCGGTGCACCACTAGCCACAGGTGCGGGCACGGCCTGGGCCAGCCGCTGCCAAACTGTGGCAAGTCATGCACGGGAGCACACCTGCGACCCAGAGTCCGAGCACGGCCGCAGCGACCTCCGGGCGGGCACTCCAGCCAACGAAGCGGGGCGTACCTCAACCACGGAGACCGCCTGAGCAACGTAGAGACCCTCTGACGAAAAGCCCAAGCCCAGGGTCGCTCCCAGGGAAGGCGGAGAGGCGCGGCTGAAGGCCGAAGTATATTGGGGAAACCCAGGGATAAGGCTGCCCGCTGGAGGGCCGGGTCACGGCCACACCAGGAGAAGCCAGAGTGAATTAGGGTGCGGTTCTGGACAGTGACGAGGCGAAGCCATCTTTGCGTCGGTCACAGAGCCGCGAGGCCGGGGGACGAAGTCCGCCAGGGCCAGAGGTGAAAACAACTACAGCGGGGCCAGGGGCCAACTATGGCCTGCACGCAACACGCCCCAGCGCTGCCATGCAGACGGTATTGCTGGTAAACACACTTGGGTCCAAAGGCAGGAAGTGCGTGTACCAGGGAGGGCGGCAGAAGGCCGCCACACGAGTAACGTAACCCAGGGAGGCAGCTGAAGGCTGCACAGAGTGTGGAAAACGGACGCTGCCCCTGAAACTTAGGTGACGACCTTCCACTGTTTCTGGTCCTTCCTGGGCGCGCGGCGATCAGCGTGGCCCTTCGCCGCCTGGCGCCCCCTGCCCGCGCCGTCACTTCCACCCAGGTACTGAAGCCGCAGCTGCGCCCAGTCAACGCCGAGGTCCAGCGCGTCGCCTATGGCCCGCACGTCGCAGTTATGGCTGCGGAAGGAGGACAGGAAATTGACGCACGTTCGCTGGTCGTGCCGCCGCGGGTCGAGCGCGCCTTTGCTGCCAGGCATGGCGCGCTGCTGGGCGAACGCGTGCCAGGCGCCTGTGAACCTCGCTCCCAGGGTGACCTGAAGCCGCTTTATCGTCTCGCCAAATGTCTCCCCGGGGGGGTCCCACTGGATGCCGCCGATCTTAGCTGTATATAGCTGCTGTCCCGTGTCTGGGTCTAAAGGTTCTGGACAGTGACGCGCGGCGGGACCCACTACCAGGGGCGGGGTGGTCAGCGGCTGGTCCTCGGCGCGGCGCCTGCTGCTGCTTCTGCGGCTGCTGCTGCTGCGTCCGCCGCCTGCCGTCTGCCGCCCACCAGACCCGCCAGCGCGGTCGGCGTCGCTACGGGCCAGGTTTGGGCCCAGGGGCGGCGGGGAGGCTGGAGTGTCGCCAGTCACAGAGGCTAGGCGGGGCGTCCACCCGCTGCCACGAGGCCGCGCTGGGGGAACGTTCCGGCCGCGCTGCCGTTGTTCCTCGGCGCTCGAGCTCGCGCCATTGCCAGGGAGGGAGGGGCCAGGGCAAGTAGTGTCAGCCAGGGGAGTGTGGCGGTGGGCGGTGGCCTGTTCCTGTTCTTGCCCATGCCCCCATTCCTGCGCTGGCGCTACTTCCGCGCCCTCCCCGCGGGCGGCCGGACGCTCCTGCTCATCGGGCTCTTCCGGCTCCTGCTCCGCATGCTGCTCACGTTCGCTGCTCTGAGACTGTTCCGACTGGTTGGGCCCGCCGCCGGAATCGTCTATGGCTTCGCGGGGCGCGGCGGCCACTGGGACACGGAAGCCTGGCGGGGACTTCCGGGTTGGCGCGGGCCGCACGGTTGGCCGCCAGGTAAAGGCCGAGTCGCCTCCAGCAGCTGGGGCTGAAAGGAACGCTGCACTGTGGTAAGCGGGGGCAGGCCCCTCCCGTTGGCGCTCGCCTTCAGACCCGCGCCCGCCCTTGTCCACGAGCGCGCCCCCGTCTGTCGCAGCGTGACTTTCGTCATGCGCGGGGGTGCTGCGGGTCGCACCTGGCCCAGGCACGTTGTCAGACACCGTTTCTTTCGCCAGGACGGGAGTCGCCTTCCTCAGCGTGGTCCGGCCTTCGGGAGGGAGTGGCTGCGGTTCGCTGTCCGTTCGGGCGGATTCGCTGACAGGGGAAAGAGGGCGAATGGGCGCGAAGGGACTTCTCTCGACAAGTTGGCGGATGGCCTCGATGTCCTGCCTCTGCAAGGCGCGTTCGCGGTTACCCAGCGAGAGGTCTTCGAGAGTACCAGGGGCGGCGGCGGGCGGAGTCGCAGCGGGGCGTCGTTGGGTCTCGCCGCCAACCAGATGTATCAACAGCCCCAGGCTTTGCAAGCAATGGGCTCCGCATCGGCCGTCGGCCACGGGGATGGCCTCGGAGGCGCTGGCTGGAGGGTCGGTGCCGATCGCAAACACGCGCCCGGCTGCGGCCCGCACGCACGCACGTTCCGGCGTGAACTCCTGCCCCTCGATGTTGCGAGGAGGCTCGGGATATCCTCCACCATCCGCTCGGGGAGGCGTCGTGGAACTCTTCTCGGGAGGAGGCTGGTCTCCGACCGCGGGCGCCCCCTCACCAGCAATCCCACCTGTCGCCACGATACTGTTGCCAGGGGGGGAGCAATGGGCTATGAGGTGGTGGCCGACAGCCCCGGCGACTGGCAATGTGATAGCTTGAGCTCGCGCCGCAACAGCTTGAGCCACAACCGCTCGAGCCTCAACAACGAGACCGCCCCCGAGACGCTGGTAGGAGTGAGGGGCTGTGGGAACGCCTGCTTGGATGTCTCCTGGGCGGGAAGGCACCGGCGCGATGTGGCTGACGACCACCTGTTCGGTTTGTAGCTCTCCCAGGGGACTACTGCAGCTGAAGGCCGCACGTTCCGGCGTGAACTCCTGACTCTCTATGCTGCGAGGAGGCTCGAGATATCCCCCATCATCCGCTCGGGGAGGCGTCGTGGACCGCCTCTCGGGAGCAGGCCGGTCTCCGAGCGCAGGCGCGCCCTCAGCGGCATTCCCGACTGTCGCCACGATACTGTTGCCAGGGGGGCACGCAATTTCGGCCGCATCTTCCGTCTCAACAACGAGACCGCCCCTGGGACGCTGATAGGAGTGAGGGGTTGTAGGAACGCCTGCTTGGTCGTTTCTTCGAGGGGAAGGCACCGGCGCGCTGTGGCTGACGACCACCTGTTCGGGCCGTAGCACTCCCAGGGGACTACTGCAGCTGAAGGCCGCACGTTCCAGCGTGGACTCCTGACCCTCGATGTTGCGACGAGGCTCGAGATGTCCTCCACCATCCGCTCGGGGAGGCGTCGTGGACCTCTTGTCGGGAGGAAGCTGGTCTCCGACCGCGGGCGCTCCCTCAGCGGCACTCCCACCTGTCGCCACGATGCTGTTGCCAGGGGGGGAGCAATGGGATGAGGCGGTGGCCGACAGCCCCGGCGACTGGCAATGTGATAGCTTGAGCTCGCGCCGCAACAGCTTGAGCCCCAACCGCTTGAGCATCAACAGATACGCCATGGAGTCTCGAGCAGAAGGCTCGTCCCGCCTGTGACTCCCGAGCTGAAGGCTCGTCTCTTTTGAAGCTGTGAGATACGCCTTGGAGACTCGAGCTGAAGGCTCGTCCCTCCTGCGATTCCCGAGCTGAAGGCTCGCCCCGTCTGCGACTATCAGCTTGGGGGGCGGGTGGGGGGCGGGAGTCCGCGGGATTAACGGGATGCCCAGGGAGCTGATTGGCAGCCGTGCCGCCGTCAGCGTCCATCTGCCCATTTTAAAGACTCCCGGGCTACAGGCCCCTCCACTCTCGCTGCTTCGCACGGCGCTCCCCGGGCTGAAAGCCCGTCTTCTGCGTGTACAACCTGGTCGCGCCCGGGGGAGGCGGCGGGCGGAAGGCGGGAGCCGTTTTGACGTAGGCTCAGGTCAGCTGGAGGGGTCGGTTGCGCGACCTGGACGAAGGCCTCCACGGTCAAGGGATCGACCCCCTCGCAGCTGAAGGCGGCTCCTCTCTGTCCTGACGCGCCCAAGGGAGGGTGGTCGGCGGAGTGCGGGCGTGAGCCAATGGGATGTGGATCGGGGACGTGGGCGGACTGCGCTCGGTCCACCCACCCATCGTCACCGCTGCCACCCCACTGGGCAGCCTCACGCACAGGCCATCCACCCTCGTTGGACAGGCTCCTGGGCCGATCTTCGCGAATGCCGCCGTCACTCATGACCACAGTCTCTGCGGCGCTCTCGGCGTCCATGGGCATCGTCTCTGGTTCTCGAGCTGAAGGCTCGCCCCTTCTGAAGCTGTGAGATACGCCTTGGAGACTCGAGCTGAAGGCTCGCCCCGCCTGTGACTCCCGAGCTGAAGGCTCGACCCGTCTGCGACTGTCAAGAATTTCCTCTTCCAACCCCCTGTCGTCGTGGTCGTGCTCGCGCTCGCGGTCGCGGTCGTGGTCGTCGTCGTCGTCGTCGAGGCGACGGCGTCCGTGGAGGTCGTCGTCGGCGGCGTCGGCGTCGTGGCGGTCAGGCTCGTCTCTTTCGAAGCTGTGAGATACGCCTTGGAGACTCGAGCTGAAGGCTCGCCCCTCCTGCGATTCCCGAGCTGAAGGCTCGCCCCGTCTGTGACTGTCAGCTTGGGGGACGGGCGAGGGACGGGAGTCCGCGGGATTAACGGGATGCCCAGGGAGCTGATTGGCAGCCGTGCCGCCGTCAGCGTCCATCTGCCCATTTAAAGACTCCCGGGCTACAGGCCCCTCCACTCTCGCTGCTTCGCGCGGCGCTCCCCGGGCTGAAAGCCCGTCTTCTGCGTGCACAACCTGGTCGCGCCCGGGGGAGGCGGCGGGCGGAAGGCGGGAGCCGTTTTGACGTAGGCTCAGGTCAGCTGGAGGGGTCGGTTGCGCGACCTGGACGGAGGCCTCCACGGTCAAGGGATCGACCCCCTCGCAGCTGAAGGCTGCTCCTCTATGTCTTGACGCGTCCAAGGGAGGGTGGTCGGCGGAGTCCAATGGGATGTGGATCGGGGACGTGGGCGGACTGCGCTCGGTCCACCCACCCATCGTCACCGCTGCCACCCCACTGGGCAGCCTCACGCACAGGCCGTCCACCCTCGTTGGACAGGCTCCTGGGCCGATCTTCGAGAATGCCGCCGTCACTCACGACCACAGTCTCTGCGGCGCTCTCGGCGTCCATGGGCATCGTCTCTGGTTCTCGAGCTGAAGGCTCGTCCCTTCTGAAGCTGTGAGATACGCCTTGGTGACTCGAGCTGAAGGCTCGTCCCGCCTGTGACCCCCGAGCTGAAGGCTCGACCACTCTGCGACTGTCAAGAATTTCCTCTTCCAACCCCCATATCGTCGTCGTGGTCGTGCTCGTGCTCGCGGTCGTGGTCGTGGTCGTCGTCGTCGTCGTCGAGGCGACGGCGTCCGTGGAGGTCGTCGTCGGCGGCGTCGGCGTCGTGGCGGTCAGGCTCGTCTATTCGGAAGCTGTGAGATACGCCTTGGAGACTCGAGCTGAAGGCTCGCCCCTCCTGTGATTCCCGAGCTGAGGGCTCGCCCCGTCTGCGACTGTCAGCGCGGGGGGCGGGCGAGGGACGGGAGTCCGCGGGATTAGAGGGATGCCCATGGGAGCTGATTGGCAGCCGTGCCGCCGTCAACGTCCATCTGCCCATTCCAAGACTCCCGGGCTACAGGCCCCTCCACTCTCGCTGCTTCGCACGGCGCCCCCCGGGCTGAAAGCTCGTCTTCTGCGCGTGCAACCTGGTCGCGCCCAGGGGGAGGCGGCGGGCGGAAGCCGGGGGCCGTTTTGACGTAGGCTCAGGTCAGCTGGAGGGGTCGGTTGCGCGACCTGGACGGAGGCCTCCACGGTCAAGGGATCGACCCCCTGGCAGCCGAAGGCTGCTCCTCTCTGTCTTGACGCGTCCAAGGGAGGGTGGTCGGCGGAGTGAGGGCGTGATCCAATGGGATGTGGATCGGGGACGTGGGCGGACTGCGTTCGGTCCACCCACCCATCGTCACCGCTGCCACCCCACTGGGCAGCCTCAAGCACAGGCCGTCCACCCTCGTTGGACAGGCTCCTGGGCCGATCTTCGCGAATGCCGCCGTCACATGGCCACAGTCTCTGCGGCGCTCTCGGCGTCCATGGGCATCGTCTCTGGATCTCGAGCTGAAGGCTCGTCCCTTCTGAAGCTGTGAGATACGCCTTGGAGACTCGAACTGAAAGCTCGTCCCGCCTGTGACTCCCGAGCTGAAGGCTCGCCCCGTCTGTGGCAGTCAGCTTGGGGGGCGGATGCAAGACGGGAGTCATCGGGACTACACGGATGACCAGGGAGCTGATTGGCAGCCGTGCAGCCGTCAACGTCCATCTGTCCATTTAAAGAATCCCGAGCTACAGGCTCGTCCACTTCTGCTGTCTCGCACCGCGCCCCCCGGGCTGAAGGGCCGTCTCCGTCGGGGGGAGGCTGGTCTCCGACCGCGGGCGCTCCCTCAGCAGCCCTCCCACCTGTCGCCACGATACTGTTGCCAGGGGGGGAGGAATGGGATATGAGGTGGTGGCCGACAGCCCCGGCGACTGGCAATGTGATAGTTTGAGCTCGTGCCACCCGCTGATAAGAAAGAGGAGCTGTAGGAACGCCTGTCTGCCTGTCTCTGACAGAAGTGGGATATTCCGCGGCTTCCAGAGGGGGGCTTCGCTGCTGCTGCAGCTGCGGGGTGCTGTTGCCGCTGCTGCTGCTGCTGCTGCTGCTGCTACTGCCGCTGTTGCTGCTGATGCTGCTGCTGCTGCAGTGGCTGTTGCTGCTGCTGCTGCTGCCCTCCTGCTGCGGCTGCTGCTGCTGCTGCTGCTGCCCTGCTGCAGCGGCTGCTGCGACTGCTGCAGCCCTGCTGCTGCTGCTGATGCTGCTGCCGCTGCCCTGCTGCTGTGGCTGCTCGCCAGGGGCCGCGGCGGTGGCCGCCGCGGCAGCTGCGCCAGCGGCCGCGCCGCCGGCGGCCGTGGGGACGGCCGCGGCGGCGCCAGCCGCGGCGCCGTCGGAGCTGGCCGGAGGGCTGCCAGTGGGGCTGGCCGTGGAGCAAGCAGCGGGGCTGGCAGCGGGGCTGGCCGCGCCGCCGCCAGCCACCGCCGCCGCCGCCGGCGGGGGCCGGCAGCGGCCAGCAGGCCGCGAAGGCAGCCGCGGCGCCGGCCGCGGCGCCGCCGGCCGCCGCCGCCGCCGGAAGAGGCGGCGGCGGCGGGCAGCGGAGGCGGCGGCGGCAGCGGCAGCGGCGGCGGCGGGGCGCAGGCGACCGCCGGGGCGGCCGAGGCGCCGCCGGCGGCGGCAGCAGCGGCGGCAGCGGCCACCGCGAAGGCAGCCGCGCCGCCGGCCGCGGCGCCGCCGGCCGCCGCCGCCGCCGGGGAGAAGCCAGAGGCGGCAGCAGCGGAGGCGGCGGCGGCGGCGGCGGTAGTGGCGGCCAAGCAGCCTCCAGCCGGGCGCCAGTTCCCAGGGGGAGGGCAGCGGCGGCGGCGGCGAGGCTCGCCGCCGGCCGCCGCCGCCACACCCGGCCGCCGCCGCTTCCCGCGCGCCGGCCTCCCAGGTGGAGGCAGCGGCGGCGGCGGCGGGAGCGGCCGCGGCCGCAGCAGGCGGCAGCGCGGCGCGCGGCGGCGGTCAGGCGCTGCCGCCGCCGCAGGGCGGCGCCCGAGGGGGGCGAGGCCATCGCGAGGCCGGCCTGGCGCGAACCTGTTCAGGGGCGGGCTCGAACCGAAAGGCTTGAGCCAGAGGCTACGGACTCTGGTGGGTTTACGCGAAACGTCTAGAATTTTCAGGCGGCTCGCAAGCAATGCCACGATTGCACGAAAACGTGTGTTTTTCCTAGAACAAACACAATAATCATTCAAGCTACTGGAAATTATACTGGAAACGCAAATCCACGTGACGAGACGTTAAGAAATGCAGAAAAGTACGCCAAGATCACCACAGAGAAAAAAGCAGACTGGCTTTTATTACAAGACTGAGTGGACCCAAATTATTGGCCCACAGAGCGTCAAATCACGAACCAACAAGCCAAGAATAAATACCTATCAATCGTCACGTCGCAGAACGCTTTGGTACTTTCAATATGTTCCTGGAGAATCCTCCGAAACAAATGCAGGTGCACCATGACAAGGACAAATCTAACTGCAATAAAATTACGTATTCCGTTCTCGTCAGTGTCGATGAATTGATCATTTATCGAATTTCCCGATCTCACGTTTAAGACGAATTACCATGGTTTGGTTTTGGGCGCTGCATGTCCAGCTGGCTTACGGCAAAACCAAACAACTGGAAAGCCACATATGCGTTTTCCCATGCGTGTTTATGTTGACGGATGGGGAAAACGAACAAAAATGTGGGCATGGAAATACGAGATGCATGTTTGGACTGTGCATGTTTTCGAAGTCTTGAGAACAAATATGGAGCAATATTTACATCGATGTTTGCAACATGTACACACTAATCAGAAAACAGAAAATAAGAAGAAAAATGAAGAGAGTGGAAATTTACGGCTACCACGTCAGGAACCGTGACGCATTTGTTTTGTCATCGATGCCGAATGAAAATTCGAAAAATTTCGGATGATATGTTAACACGAAGCATCGGTTCCCGAACAATTAAAAGCCTAACTGGGATCAACCAAAATTCGCCAAATATCGAAAGAATTGTATCCTCATTTGCATGGAAGGTATTATCTGATTATCTGTGCAACAGGGCATCTGGACTTGGTGCAGTTCCGAACGGTATTACGACAGTTGCGGCAAACACTATCGAACGGCAACATTCATTATTAAAGAATTTGTTCGACGTCCGATTCGTGAAATTCAATGCAGCGGAGCTCGTGGCACAAGTATGTTAATGCTCGAATTATAAACGGCCGTTACGATAATTAAGTCGATCGAATTTCAGAACCATGCAATGTCAAAAGACTCATCATCACAATTGATACTTTTGGATTTCTTGAACATTCTCAAACATTACAGATGCAGAGAACGCATTTGATGCAACCGTCCTCTGTGAGATTATCAACGGGCGAGACAGCAGAACATGTTTATGTGATGCCAAAATATAAATTGAATCGTGTTTATGAAAACCCCCGCGACATGGAACCAATGTTGAAATTGGCGCGAGCAGAAACAGCTCGTGCTCGTGCTGGGAGGGGACGTAGGCTCATGGAGCCGCCCTCCGTCGCCCCAGCAACCCAAAGACCCCGGCCCCCCCCCCGACCCCAGACCCGAGCAGAGGGGGCGAGGGAGGGAGGGACGACCAGGAGGAACGAGGCGCGGGTGCCCTTTTTTTTCCATAACCAGAGCCAATGCTGGGAGTGATGGCGCATCATCAGGACGTGGAGCCTTGCAACGCCCGTCCTGGAAGAACATGCCGATGTTTGAGGCACCCGCGGGATATCGAATATTGGCACAATAACACAGTGGATCACGTACTCCCACAAGTGCGCCCCGCACGCTGTGTCCACATACACGCACACACACCCGTGTCCACACACGCACATACACATACAAGACACGCATACCCCGAAACACTCATGCTACACGCACACACACCCGTGTCCACACACGCACATACACATACAAGACACGCATACCTCGAAGCACTCATGCTATTTCGGGCCCAGGGAAGGGCCGCCTCATTTCGGAATCCAGAGTCGCTCCCCTGCCGGTCGAGAAGGAGACCACTCCCTGGGAGGCGGTACAAGGCCACCTCCCGGCGCCGGGGAGTGGACTCCACGTCGTCAGGGCACAAGGCCCCCGCCCCCGGAGCGCAGTACAAGGCTACACTCCAGCGCAAGGAGGGGCGACCTAGAAGGCGGCGACGTTTCGACCGACAGGCTCGCCGAATGACGCGGCACCCCCCGTCGTTCCCCCCGCCCCCCTTCCGACCCCCCATGCCACGCAGCTCGAATACACGAAGAGGGAGATCACTCTGGAGCAGCTGCTCCTGCGCAACACCACGGGGAGACACCTTAAGGATCACGCCCAGACCAAACGCAACCCCACGCCCTCGCCGGTTCCCGGTGATCAGGCGGATACCGGCCTCACGCTGCCCGTTGCACGGGGGAAGATTCCACGAATCCAACCGCCCCCGCGCAGACATGGCAGCGAGCCGTGCCCTCCCGCCCCGCACAAAGAGTTCAGCCGACATATAGCAGTGAGGAGCAAAAAGTGATCAGAACAAGACGTTCTCCCCCCAGGCGCAACCCCCACCGCGCCAAGCGCAGGCCCCCAAGGGGCGACGTTCGGCGCTGCCCGGGCCGGGGGGAACCCAAGTAGCACCCCCGCCTGTGGGTTGGCCGCCCCTCGGGCGCCATCGCTGTCGCCCGCGAGCGCTCGACCCATGGGCCCCCTGGGCACCCGACGGGCGCTGCCCCCAGCTCAACCGGGAGGTTTGGGCACTTATGAGCCTGAGTGGGCGCCGTAACTCGCGGCGCCTGCCTCCAAGCGCGGAGTGCTCCCGTCCGACTCGGCGCTCATGCGCAAATTTGGAAAATGATATTCTCCGGCATTGATTTTTTTTGATCTATACGACCTCTGAACATCAGCGTGCCTTCACCATTTTCAGTCAACTCCAGAAAAAAAGGGAAGAGAGGAGCAAGCAAGCAGCAAAAAGAGAGCAAAGAGGAGAAGGAGCGGGGAAGTGCGCCGGACGCGCAAGGCGAGAATTTGCCTGCGGACCGAGCACAGAAAAGCAGGCGCCAGTCCTCCTGATGCGGCGCATAATCGCGCAACAGTGTTGCGAGCAAATGTTGAAAATCGTGCACACTGGTTTCTACGGTATTCTTACACGTATGTTTGCGCCAGAAAGAAGGGAACATGCAAAAATGTCCACCGTCATTATGTGAAAAAGCACCTGGACATTCGATATTTCGAAACTGTTCACACGAGACATGTCGTTGACTCTATTATTGAAGGACCATGAAATTCGAACTTGGAACATATATATATATATAATTATTCTTTTATGACATCCATGGATGAGAAAAAATGCACTCCCCTGTCCGTGACTTGGCCATAAAATATTTCATCACAAAATTCAAATTAACCAGATTCGTGGGGTGCCCAATTAACTTTAATTACTCTTGCACGTACGTCTGATGACGGTGTTATCGAACAACGAGGCTAATCCAGAAATTCCAATCGACCCACCAGAAATCATTGCAGAGAAATTATGGAGAGAAATTTTTTTATTCACAATCGGGAAATTCATTACAAAGGCACAAACATGGTGAAAAGCGTCACTGCGAATTTCTCTATCCACTCACAATTTCGCCGATAATAGTCAATATTACTTATAGCATTTAGACGTAGAAACCTTTTTTTTGAACATTCGATTGGAATCATTCTACTTTGATTCAAACCTCTAAAAATTACACATGTCTTTTTCTTTTTTGAATGTTTTCTACGTGCGATGATTCTGTCACATATGCACCACATTTGTCCTTTATTAAACTATTCATTACTCCCGAACATTATACAACTCTCAATAATTTTTAATTCGATTTACGCCAACTTGAGATTGCTGCATGTCTGACTTTTTTTTCAAAAAGAGAATGGTTAAATTTTAGAACAATTAAAAGAAATGATTCTCTCAACAATGCGTGCCTCATGGCATCCATTTAATGTCTTTGCAATATGTCTAACTGCCTGTGCTTGACCTTTCTTTCTGGATCCCCAACTGTCAACCTAACGCAGAAGCCTTCTCGTAGTAAATGACCGGCGGTTTGCAATGTATCGTGTAACGTGTCTTGTTTGCTGCCATGGACAATTGCTTAATGTGTTGAACTTATTATGAAAATATTTCTCTATATAATACCAAATTCAAAATCTAATATGCTTCAAAGGACTAGCTGCACAATCAAAACAGGCAAACTACCACCACTGCAACTATTATTACTACTGCGAATGCTGCTACTACTTCTACGACCACTTCTGCTACTAGAACTAGCACTACTGTTACTAGAAATGCTGCTGCACTTGCATTCTCTCACAAACATACTTATACAATAACTACTATTGTTGCCACTAGCCAAGATAGGAAAACTATTTAACTTGTGGGTTCATACTTTCTGTTTCATCAAGCAACAATCGAATTAACTCGCAAACTAATGTTTTTCTCTCGGTGGGAACACAAAGAAATTCGAACTGATACTTTTCTGGGTATGAAGGTGCATACCCAAAAGCGAAAATACAAACTCACGAATTAATTCTCTTGTAACTCGTGATTTGAATGTTGTCGACATATATCTATCTATATATCATTATCACTGGATTCTAGTTTTGCTATTTCCCAAATCTAAATTTAAATGATCCAAGCCGGGTACGTCGATTCACTACATACATTCATTTAAATCTAGATACATCATTTTCATACATCCCCATCCATCTTCATCATTAAAATCTAGATTTAAATGATTCCACACACGCGATCCATCTGAATCATCTAAATCTAGACAAAGACCATTCAAATCCAGATTTAAATGATTCGCATACACCGCATCTATCTGTCATCATTTAAATCTAGATTTGAATGATTTCCATACACATTCACTACCATATCCTTTAAATCTAGATTCAAATGATTCGCTACACTCACGCGTCGTCAATTCTCTCGAATAACGCAAATCTTACCATCAGCAAGGAGAGGGAAGACGAGGAGGAAAAGGAACAGGAAGAGGACGAGGAACGCCGCCACTTCAACCGACAAACTCTTTCAAAATTCCAAATTCAACTTTCGACAAAACTTGAACGGCCATAACAATTAAAGGAAATGATTGCGGGATCGTGAGGTACGGCAATGTTTTAAAAACAAAAAACCAACATGCATAAATCGCACGCGGAAATTAACAATGCGTGTCAGATCGTTGAAATCTGTTCTCAAAATGAACAACAACAAAATTACGACGATCAATTGGAACAAATAATTCAAGCGACTCAAATAAATGACCACGATACACTGAAATCCAAACGCTCAATACAACGCAAAAACAACAAATACAAAAATGACCTCAAAAAACATATTTTTAAAAAACAAAAAATACAACGCCGCCAAATTAAAGCGTAAAAGAAACAAACGAGTAAGGGAGAACATTGAACGAATCGCCGCAACAACATTCAACGAAAAATATTCGCACACAAAATATGAGAAAATCTCGAAAATTCCGGAAGTTGGCCGCCCGAAACATCTGCTCTGTAGCTTCTCGAAAAAATGGGGCGGCATATGCCGAACGCGAATCGCCGCAAAAAAAAAAAAGCATTCTATACAATCGCGTGAAATCTCCATGAACAAAAAAATCCAGATTTTCAAATTATAAAAACCAGAAAAACTTTCTTCTTTGAAGCTCGCGCAAAACCCAATCCAAAATCGTATTCATTTTTTACTTTGCCCCATTCGAACCAACAAAAGCACCTTC